>CM053792.1:108198493-108745993 GCA_028749045.1 Cupressus sempervirens | reverse complement strand
TATAGTCTATTTTTTACTGCTTAATCTTTTGACCATTTCAGACATGTTGATGATCATTATGGTACAATATCTCTAGACACATATGTGACACTGGCTACTACTTAGGTGTGATATATATATATATATCTATGTGTGTGTGTGTGTGTGTGTGTGTGTGTGTGTGTGTATTTCAAAACAATGTAGTGTAAATTATTTACTTTTTAATTTATGTACTTTGTAATTCATGTATATATAATTTTGACTCAAGGTTTATGTATCCACAATTTTAGGACTATTTTTCCATGATTTTTTCTTGGACTATAGGACTAAGCTAGATGGAGGTACAAACATCATCCTTTTAGGCCAGTATTGTTCTTTATACATAGTTTATTATGATCTTTATCAATTTTTAAAAATTTATATGTATTATATTATATGACCTCACCACTGCCACATTTGGTAGCTTTGATAGTGCACCTCCTCATATTATAGAGGGACACCTATCTCACATGGTATTATTTTAAATAAATACTAAATATTTTAATTTATTTACAAGGTAGATTTTGAAACTCATTTCAATTAAGCTTACATACATATTATCTTCTTAGGATGTGACACACAATGCCCCATAAGATGTCCCACATGATGAGACACATCATGTTACATAGGATGATCCATTTGAGTCCTCTTTGTGTGGAGTAAAGAGGATTGCAAATCAAATAGATTAGGTCTTTTAGCACCTTTAGATTGTCTTTTTATGACATATATTGTTAATTTTCATACACTTTATATTAAGACAATTAACTGTATTATCTATATTTTTTAAGTTCGTAGATCATGTTATGACATGTTAGACCATGTTATATATTTTTATGACTTATATTATCATGCTAGTGTATCCTATATAGATTATTATGTTAGCATGTTGTAAGTATGAACAGTTTTCTTTATTGTGACATATTTTATTCATGTTATGACATATTTTATTAGTATATGGTATAGGAACAATAATGTTAATAATTTTAATTAAATATAGAAACATTAATTTAAACATGTTTGAATGTAAAAATAATGGAAAAATATAGTGTTAGGATTAAACCTCAAATAGAAAAAACAATTACATGCAAATATAAACAATATCATAAAATAATAGATCGTAGAGAAGAGAATGCAAGACACCAAGATTTAACATGGTTCACCCAATCCTTGGGCTACGTCCACCAAAAAATAAGTCTAATATTATTATGATCCAATGATTATAATCTAATTACAATCTGTAATCCCTTACAACTCAATACCGCTATAAGAAACAATTTCTACATCACCCACAATGAAATAATCCCTAACCCTAAGCCCTTTTATACAAGTATTTTTGTTGCTTTAGGGATAAAATTAGTTACAACATGTCGGCCATAAAATGTTGATATAGTAGCCCCAAAAAAAATTATTGAGAGCTCTGGCCTTGAACCCCCGAGAGTCATGGCCCAATGGCTCTAATTGTATTTGGGGCTATCATCCCCAAACCCACACTTGGTGCCCAACCTAGACCCAAACCTCACCGATGAATTAAATAGTATGTATAGTACTTCCCTAATTAGTCACCAGAATCTAAAAATCTCCTACTTGGGGACTGATCAGGCTCCACATTAAACAACAATCTCCCACTTGGAGACTAATCATGTAGCACTATTGCTACCACATGGGGTCCCACTAGATCAAACCACCCTGGACTCTGTTGTTCTTTTATTCCTATTCAATATAGAAGAACAAATGAACATGAAGATGAATTCAAATTCTCCCTTGTTGCTACCTTTGTAAAAATATGCATTGGATTGTCATCTGTATGTATCTTGTCTAGCTTTAACTGTCCATCATCCAAAATTGACCACATGAAATGGTACCACAATTGAATATGTTTTGTCTTTGAATGTAGAGCTGAATTATTTGCAATATGAATGGGACTCTAACTGTCTATAAAAAAATAACTATCCTTCTAAGTGTTGAGATAATGGGTGTTGCACACATTGCATAATATTGTTATTTTATTATTTTATTATGTAATGTTGTACCTAGATGGACGTGCAAGATGTAAAGATTCCCATGGAATATTTTTGATGAGTTGTATTGTAACATTGTGAAAATATTTCATGTAATTATTTAATATTGGGGAAAAGAATTAAATGCCCAATATTAAATGTGGGGTCAGTGGGTTAGGTAGCACATGGTTTATGTAATACCATTTAGTGGTTTTGTGGGACTTGCTACTATATAAGCAGCCACAAGGGTAGTTGTTATAGAGAGAGAGAGAGAGAGAGAGAGAGAGAGAGAGAGAGAGAGAGAGAGAGAGAAGGAGAAGACAAAAGGCAAGAGTCGAGCGGGACAAGGCTTGACAGGTTAGCCAAGGGAGCATTTGTGAAGGTTGGAAGCATGGCATGGGATGTGTGGATTCATGCTTGTTCACATAGTTTGCTCGGTTGTGGCTATGGCCATGAAGGCTTCCATGGTTGTATGGTAATGGTATTTTTGCTGAATAATATGTGGTGATGGATGCTTTTGGAGGCTGGGTTTTTTTTTCTCTCAATAAGGGTTTCCCAGGGTATATCTTGTGTCACAATTTTTGTGGGTATGTTTTCTATTCTCTTGCATGTGGATTTTAATTTCGTGTTTATTTTAGATCTATTATGGGTTATGTGGAAATGGTTATATTCTTTATTGCCAAGTTTCCTTACAAGTGGTATCAGAGCTATGGTTTTATTATTGGAACCCTAGATTGAATCCATGGGAATGCATGAGAGGATAAAAAATAAAAAATAAAAAATAAAAAAGAGAAAAAGAAAGGGCAACATATATGAATGTTTTATTGCAGATTTAAGGGCTTTGGGTTTGTTGTTATGATGGAATGTTAAAAGATTTGGGCATGTGAAATTGTTGGACAAAAAGATTTTTTTGGATGTTTCATTTAAATGGGGGTTTTGGGGGGTAGCATGCAGAAATGACCTCCTGGGTAAAAACAGTCCTCACCATTGGATCCGGGTCGACATTTCCATAAATTTTGATATATAATATGCCCTAGTTTGGCCATGTTCAGAGGAAATGAAAGAGTTTTTTAGTTTCAGCCCATGATGGCCGTCAAATTTAATCCCTTCAGAATTTTTGTCACTGAAAAAAATAAAAAATAAAAAATCGTACTGAAAATAGTAAAAAGACTGTCTTAGTAAAACGGCCATAACTTTTTCTCATAATATCAGATTTTAGAGTTCTTATAGGCGTTGGAAAGCTAATTCAGAGCACTACAACATGGTGTAGATTTGGTTCTATGATTTTGATATTTTGTTAGGTTTTAAGAGCCCTAAAGTCAGATGTTTTTTATTTTGAGCACGGATTAGGGCATAACTTGTGCATACGGAGTCAGATTTTGGACTTCGAGTAGTCAACGGAAAGCTCTTGGAGAGCTCTACACATTGGTTCAAATTTGGTGCAGGTTTGGCATGATTTATTTCTTGATATATTGATCTGAACAGTTTATAGATATATTTTGACTATGGTAACATTGTGAGTTTATGGCATTGGAAGATTTAAGATTTGATGTCATTGTATACTCAGTTCATATTTCAGATTGGTCTCATGATGATATGGTTATCAGTGTTTGGTTTGGATATGCATGATGACTTGTTGGGTCTACAAGTTGTGCAATGTTGTAAGCGGTCTATACTTACAGGTTGCATTTATAGCTTGGTTATGAGTTGTCTTTGCCCATTGATCTTTCATTATTGATGCATATTCAGATTGGTGGCTTGGATTTGGACTGTCTATGCCCTAAGTCACATGATTTACTATTTTCTTCATGTAGAAGGGATGAGATGATGTTACCAGGTATAGTCATGGCAGAGGATTGTGGTTGACTATGTTAATAGGTTGGACATATTGAGAACCAGATGCTCGATTCATGGATGTGATCATGGTGTCATGGATTTTGGCATGGCATGATTGGTTATACAGGTACATCCTTGATGTTCATTAGCTTGGATTTCTGATTTAGTTATGGTGGTATATCTTCTTGGTTGAGGATCATAGTTATTTGGTTTTCTTTTGAGGAGCTCATGATGTGCAGTTTGAGTTCTTTGATGGTTTGATGCCTTGGTTGATTCTCATGGTTAGAGGATGGTTTTTCATCATGATGTCATGGATAGCTTAGACACACGGTTTAGTGGGAGCTTGTGACAGTGATGGGGTGACAGTGCAGGATTAGTTCCTAGTTTGGTTTATATCTTCTTGGTTTGGAGAGGATGGATTTTATGATGCCATAGGTGACTTGGTACCACAGTTGAGTGGAAGTTGTTGGCATTGATATATTTATTGAGTGTTTGCAGATGTTGGAGGTTTGTCTTAGATCCTGTTGCTGCAGAAG
The DNA here is from genome assembly GCA_028749045.1 of Cupressus sempervirens. Lineage (NCBI taxonomy): Eukaryota > Viridiplantae > Streptophyta > Pinopsida > Cupressales > Cupressaceae > Cupressus > Cupressus sempervirens. Next base: position 108,741,606 of record CM053792.1, on the reverse strand, counting down.
TGTCTTTGACATTTGCATGGTGCACTTGTTATCTTCATGGTGTTTGAAGATGGTTCGATCTTGAGGACTCATGGAGTTCTTGGTTATCTTCATGGTATGTGGAGATGGTTCTTCCTGGTATGAAGAGATGGTTTTCTTCATGGTGTGTGGAGATGGTTGCATCTTGAGGACTTACAGGGTTCTTGGCAAAAGTGTGGTTTATGCTTTTATTTGGCATGTTATCCTTGGTGTGAGGATGGTTTCATTATTATGTCATGGTGTACTCTTGATACACGTGTAGAGTTGTGACATGTTATGGTGTGTTCATGTGGAGCATGTTATCTCTTTAGTTGAGATGGTAAGATCATGTTGTCATGTTTATGTTCCTGAGGCCATGGTTGAAACTTTGACATTGATCTTGGTTTAGTTTCTTGGTATTGAGTACACTGATCATAAGCTAGATACTTCATGATATTGCTATGTTGCATTTGGAGTTGGCATGAATTGATTGGTTACAGGTGCTCATGGATACTTAGAGACGGTGGTGACGCTGATTTCTCTTGGATTAGACAAGTATTTGTTGGGATGGTTGATGGTTTCAGCAGGAAGTCTGAGGGGCAGTCACCTGATATGGACTTGAGAGGAGATTGTTCTTAGATGAGTCTTGGTTGGAGACTTGGGTATCTTGATGAGCATTCTCATTCCCCACTCTTGGTCTACTCGGTGGTTTGCTACTTGAGAGGTATAGCCCATTGTTTCTCTTAGTTTCATTATATTTATGCTTGTCTTTCATGGAAATGGGTCTTGAGCTATGGTACATGAGTTAGTTCTGGAGGGTTCATTTGAGAGATGGTTTAGCATTGGTTATCTCCATGTGCATATGTTTTTATGTTGGTTGAGTTTGGGAGATGGTTTTATATTGGGCATTTTTTCCTTGGATTAGGAATGGTTATTCCTTGGTTTAGGAATGGTTTATGAGTTTGGTCTTCTTGTGAGAGGCTTACATCCATGATGAGTTATATGGTATGGTTTGGGTGTTGTTGAAGCTTCTTATTGGGGTTTAATGGAGGAGATCATACTTGCACAGTTTACATCTAGAGGTGTGTGTAGAAGGACATGATACAGGTTTGATTTGCATGGTTTCTCTAGTCTTGGTTATCTTCCTGGATGTTTAGTTTTGCTTACATTGGTTTTGAGATTGATTGGAGATTGTGATCACTGGTGTGTTCTCATGTATGTCATGTGAGAGATGACATGGTTATTCCTTTATCTCTTTCCTCTATTGGTTGTGGTGAACTTGGGAGAGCATTGGAGACTTGTTATGAGAGTTGTTCTTGCAGGATATTAGTTTATGTATTGTGGATGTCCTTGATACTACATGGATTCACTTCTTTGAGATGTTGTGAGTGGATTGGTTATAGATTTGACATTATCTTTTGCAGTGGGAGCTTCTTGGTATATATGTGGCAGGTATTGCTCTTGAGGCTTGTGATTGCAGGTTATAGATTGGATATGTCGGTGATATGAGATTCACTTGTTATACCTTTGAGGTATGGATAGTTGGATGGGTTTGGCACTTTGTTGTGGGTGCTATTTCAGCTATGGATATTTTGACAACTACGGATAGATGTGATTACCTTTGGATCAAGTTTTTTGTGCTTGGAATTTCAGTTGGTATAGGATTTTATGATCTTCTAATGCGACAATTTGGGTGGTTTTCTCTTTGGATGGCTTCTATGTATGTCCAGTGGGAGTGGCATAATAGGAGGTGAGATCATTCATGTTTGAGATGCTGGATACTTTGATTTTGTTGCGGGTACCAGGATGGAGCACTTGGTGTATTTTGATCCATGATGGTGGATGTGCTGGTAGGGGTTGTTCCCTTGTTCATTTATGTGGCTATGGATTGACCCTATGCAATGTATACAACAAGTGGGAGATTGTTGAGATAATGGGTGTTGCACACATTGCATAATATTGTTATTTTATTATTTTATTATGTAATTTTGTACCTAGATGGACGTGCAACATGTAAAGATTCCCATGGAATATTCTTGATCAGTTGTATTGTAACATTGTGAAAATATTTCATGTAATTATTTAATATTGGGGAAAAGAATTAAATGCCCAATATTAAATGTGGGGTCAGTGGGTTAGGTAGCACATGGTTTATGTAATACCACTTAGTGGTTTTGTGGGACTTGCTACTATATAAGCAGCCACAAGGGTAGTTGTTATATATATATATATATAGAGAGAGAGAGAGAGATAGAGAGAGAGAGAGAGAGAGAGAGAGAGAGAGAGAGAGAGAGAGAGAGAGAGAAAAGGCAAGAGTCGAGTGGGACAAGGCTTGACAGGTTAGCCAAGGGAGCATTTGTGAAGGTTGGAAGCATGGCATGGGATGTGTGGATTCATGCTTGTTCACATAGTTTGCTCGGTTGTGGCTATGGCCATGAAGGCTTCCATGGTTGTATGGCAATGGTATTTTTGCTGAATAATACATGGTGATGGATGGTTTTGGAGGCTGGGTTTTTTTTTCCCTCAATGAGGGTTTCCCAGGGTATATCTTGTGCCACAATTTTTGTGGGTATGTTTTCTATTCTCTTGCATGTGGATTTTAATTCCATGTTTATTTTAGATCTATTATGGGTTATGTGGAAATGGTTATATTCTTTATTGCCAAGTTTCCTTACACTAAGGGTATCCCAATTCTTCCAAGAAGAACTAAAGCCATATCATCTCCTTGGCTTCCTTTGTTGTGGATAAAGCATTAATCTTCTGTAACCTAGAAACCCATCTCATGACTATCCCACTAATAGTAAATACATAACCTATAGTACTCTGCCTAGTATCAATGTCCCCTGCCAAATATGAGTCAACATATCCCTATAAATTAGTAATAGAGGCCTCAAAGTGTAAACACTTACTGGATGTTCCTCTCAAATATCTAAGAATCCATTTGAGTGTATGTACAGGATCATGGTCAACCAAACTATGGCCTTAAGTGGAAGTGAAAAACCACCAAATTAGGGATATGTCAACTTGACACATAATTTTAAAGTAGTTCTAGACTTTATACCAAAAATTTGAAAGAAAATAATTTGTAGGAAATTGAATGTAGTTTCTAAACTACTAGGCCTTATCTAGAGAAAAAAATAATTGATTAGTCAAAAGTTTGGATTTTCAAGTAGTGCTACAAAAATTCTAGGGCAAAAATAAAAAGTAAGTGTATGTCTAACCACCTTAATTAAAATCAAATGATAATTTCTTTAAATATAATTATAGATATAAAAAGTAGACTCATGCTCAGATGTGATGCATATTTTTGGGTATTTTTATTCCAAATAAATAATTAAATATGAATTTTCTCCTGAAACTTTTTGGAAAAAGAAACTCCAATGTCTAACCACCTTAACTAATAGAAAACATTACCAAATTTTATTTTATTTTTCTTATACTAGGCGAAGCATAGAATGTGACACAACTTTTAGATTTAAAAAATGTTATACCATTTGAAAGTTATAGCTATTTTTCAATCAGTATGTCAATCAACACTTTACAATTATCTTCATTGAAAATTAACTAATAAATACTTATCAAACTCAAAATTTGAGAAATATTATATGGATGGAATCTCGAGAGTGTTATTAAAAAACTCTTTTTGTTTCATTCAATTTTGATGAAAATAACATTGTCAAATGGCTACCTAAAGTCTGAGTGCCAGTGAAACCCTACTCAAACACATTTTTTGGCTTGACCAAATAGGCTTGGTAAATACTAAGCTTAATTGGATATGAAAAATAAAATCAAGTATCTGATTATTTCCCAATATGAAATCAGGTATCCAATTAGGCTCGTGATTTTTCAATTGAAATTTTGGAGGAAAATTTGAGAGGAAAGATATTCCAATTGTAATTTTGGAGGGAGGCAAATTTGAGATAGAAACTTTAGAGTATTTTAAAGGGTAATTTATTTGGGGGAAGTGTGGACATTGATATTATTATTATATATGATTATAATTATTATTATATTATAGTAATATGTATGATTATTATTATTAAATAAATTTAATAATATTATATGACTATTAGTATATATAATAATATATATTGTTATTATTATTAAATATATAATCTAGTAACATATATGATTAGTATTGTTATATAATCTAATACTATATTATTATTATATTAAAATATACAATTATATTATTATTAAATATAATATTACCATAAAATGTATCAAAAAGGGTCATAGGTTAACCTATGACCCCTTTCAATGCATTCCTAATGGGACCCTAAGGGTCATAGGAGTCCTAGGGACATAAATTGTCATAAAATGGATCAAGAGGGGTCATAAGTTAACATATGACCCCTCTCGATGAATTGGAACTAACCAAATGTGTCCCTAGGGGTCGTATGACCCCTAGAGACATAGTTTGTAATGAAATGTGTGGAGAAGGGTCATAAGTCATCCTATGGCCCATTTCAACCCATATAAAAAATTATAATATGTTCCTAGGGGTCTTAGGACCCCTAGAGACATATGTCATCATTGAATGTGTCAAAAAGGGTCATAGGTCATCCTATTACCCCTTTTGACCCATATAAATGATTATAATATGTCCTTTGGGGTCCTAGGACCCCTAGCAACATATATCGTCATGGAATGTGTCAAAAGGGGTCATAGATAATTCTATGGCCCTTTTTGATCTATATAAATAATTGTAATATGTCCCTTAGGGTCCTAGGACCTCTAGAGACATATGTCATCATGGAATGTGTCGAAAGAGGTCATAGGTCATCCTATGGCCCCTTTCTACCCATATAATTGATTGTAATATGTTTATAAGGGTCTTAGGACCCCTAAGGACATATGTTGTAATAAAATGTGTTGAAAGGGGTCATAGGTCATCCTATGGCCCCTTTTGACCTATATAAATGATTGTAATATGTCCCTAGGGGTCTTAGGATCCCAAAGGACATATGTTGTAATAAAATGTGTCGAAAGTGGTCATAGATAATCCTATGGCCCCTTTTGACCAATATAAATAATTCTAATATGTCCCTAGGGGACCCAAAACTCCTGGGAACATATGTTGTAATAAAATGTGTCGAAAGGGGTCATAGGTCATCCTATAGCCCCTTTTAACCCAAATAAAAGATTGTAATATGTCCATAGCAGTCTTAGGACCTGTAAAAACATATGTTGTCATGGAATGTGTCAAAAGGGGTCATAGGTCATTCTATGGCCCCTTTCGACCCATATAAATGATTCTAATATATCCCCATGGGTCCTAAGATCCCTAGAGACATATGTTGTAATAAAATGTGTCAAAAGGGATCATAGGTCATCCTATGGCCCCTTTCGACCCATATAAATCATTGTAGTATGTATCTAGGGGTCCTAGGACCCCTAAGGACATATGTTATCATTAAATATGTTGAAAGAGTTCATAAGTCATCCTATTGCCCCTTTCGATCCATATAAATGATTGCAATATGTCTCTAGGTGTCCTAGGACCCCTAGCAACATATGTTGTAATAAAATGTGTCAAAAGGGCTATAGCTCATCCTATGGCCCCTTTCGACCCATATAAATGATTGTAATATGTCCCTAGGGGTCGTATGAACCCAAGGGACATATTTTGTAATAAAATGTGTCAAAAGGGGTTATAGGTCATTCTATGGCCCCTTTCGTCTCATATAAATGATTCTAATATGTTCTTAGGGTCCTAAGACCCCTAGTGACATATGTCATCATGAAATGTGTCAAAAGGGATCATAGGTCATTCTATGGCCCCTTTTGACTAATATAAATGATTATGATATGTCCCTAGGGGTCCTAGGACCCCTAAAGGTATATGTCATCACAAAATGTGTCAAAATGGATAATAGGTCATCTTATGGCCCCTTTTGACCCATATAAGTGATTTTAATGTGTCCCTATGGGTCTTGGGACACCTAGTGACATATGTTGTAATAAAATGTGTCAAAAGGGGTCATAAGTAATTCTATGGCCCCTATTGAATAATATAAATGAGTATAATATGTCCCTAGGGGTTTTGGGACCCTTTGAGACATATGTCATCATATAAGGAAACTCAGGTGCAGAAATAGCTTCCTACACTAATCTCATAAGGAAAGTATGGTGTAAATCCTTTTAAAATCTTCTACACTTATAGATTCAATATCATGTAAACAACATTATTGTAGCCAACCATGCATACAAAAAATAGACAGAGAAAGAAACACATAACACAAAGATTTTCTGGTGGGGAAAAACCTTTCTCTAAAACAACTCCACCCCTCCAGAACCTACACAATGTATTATCTTCAACACAAGATTACAATACAATTGCAATGCAAGTTCAATAGCAGCAATAGAAGACTCCAACCAACCTATTTTTGGCATATTCTCTTACACACACCAACCACTCATTCTTGGTTGCCCGAATAGGCCTCATGTCATAATATTCTCTTACACTTGTCATAGCTCATTCCTTAAATAGCTCTTATGTGTCATAGGAATCTGTCATAACCATTTCAGCCATGATCTCCTTCACACACTTCAAGATGCCGACACATGTAAGTGATCAACATGCCAACTAGACATGTACACTCACATTTACATATTATTTGCAAAAATACATTTTACAAAAACAAATAATAATAAGAATATGAATTATACAAGGTTGAGACAGCTTATTCCTAACATTCTCCCACTTGTCAAACACCTTGCAAGAGCAATCAGGAACATAACAGGAACTAACCGCTATAGGCCAAAAGGCCCATAGACTCCAAACACCATTTGAACTTCTTAGTGCCCACTAGTTTTGTTAATGCATCTACAACATTCTTCATAGTATCTACCTTCTCCAAATTTACCTTTCCATCTTTCACCATATCTCTCACAAAGTGAAACTGCACATCAATGTGCTTTGTTCTGGCATGGAAAGTTGGATTCTTCGCAAGGCAAATAGAACTCTGACTATCACACCAAATAATAATCTGTTCTACATCAACAACAACATTAGAACACAATCTCTTAAGCCAAATGGCTTCCTTACAAGCATGAGTAGCAGCCATGTACTCAACTTCTGGAGTGGACAAAGCAACCACAGGTTGTCGCTTACTCATCCAACTAATGGCACCACCAAACATAGTGAACAAATAACCACTGGTGGATCTCCTACGATCAATATCACCTGCCTAATCTAAATCCACAAACCCATGAATACAAATTAAATGCAGAGATCTAGAAAAGTTACCATGATAACATATGGAGTAATCTAATGTACCCCTCAAATATTTGAATACTCGCTTAACTCCATCCCAATGTATCCATCCAGGATTAGCCATAAATTGACTCAGGACTCCCACTACTTGGGCAATGTCTGGTCTATTACAAACCATAGCATACATAAGACTGCCAACTGCACTAGCATAAGGTACTCTACTCATGTCCTCCACCTCACTAGGAGATTTTGGACAATCATCTACAGATAACTTTGTTCCCACATAAATAGGAACACATAGTGGTCTACAACCTGCCATGTTGAATCTATCCAACATAGACTTCACATACTTACTCTAACTTAACCAAATTTTTCTGTTAGACCTCTCTCTATTGATTTCCATACCCAAGATGTACCTAGCTGCCCCAAGATCTTTCATCTCAAACTGTGCTGACAATTGAGATTTAAAATCAGAAATCATACCCTTACCCTTCCCAAACAGCAACATATCATCAACATATAATGCAACAATAAGAAGGCAATCATTTTCAACTCTGAAATAAACACAATGATCTGATTTCAATCTTACAAATCCAATTGATAGGACAAAGGCATCAAACTTAAGGTACCACATCTTAGGAGATTGCTTCAAACCATATAGAGATTTCTTCAATTTGCAAACAAAGGATTCTTTACCTTTAACAATGTAGTGCTCAGGCTGTGACATATAAATCTCTTCCTCCAAATCACCATGAAGGAAAGTTGTCTTCATATCCATCTATTCTATCTCTAAATCATATGATGCAGCAAGAGATAACAAAAATCTAATGGATGTCAACTTTGCAATAGGAGAGAATATTTCACCATAATCTATTCCCTCTACCTATGAATACCCCTTTGCAACGAATCTAGCTTTGTACCTTTCAACATTGCCATCTGTACAAAATTTCTTCTTGAACACCCATTACAACCAACAGGTTTTCTCCCTTTAGGAAAAGGTACAATGTCCCATGTTTTATTTTTCTCTAATGAAGCCATCTCATCATCCATAGCCTCAATCCAGGAACCTACATCTTCCATGCCCAAAGCCTCTTTCACAGATCTACGCTCATCAGTGTTAGTAATCAAAGCAAAAGCACAACTGAAATCTAACATAGAATAACCAAACCTTTCTGGTTGCTTTCTTTCTCTCGTGGATATCCTTAAGGGCTGAGGTTGAGGTTGTTCTTCCTCTTCTTCTAAACTATTAGAGCTGCTAGAGCTCTCATCATCATTAGACCCAACATGGTCTCTCTATTCAGTCTTCTCAGGCGTAGGAGGCAACTAAACAACATCTTTTTCCTTTTCTTTTTCATCTAGTTGTAGCACAATAGGAGAAGATGTTAGCTCTCTAAAAATAACATTTTTTCTATACAACACCTTACTAGTCACAGGATCCCAAAGCTTGTATCCTTTCACACCAGCACTGTACCCGATCAAAATACATTTAACAGCTTTGTTTCCCAACTTAGATCTTTTCTCCTTTGGAACATATGCATAATCTTCACAACCAAAAACACAAAGATGTCTAATTGAAGGCTTCTTACCAGACCACACCTCCATGGGTGTCTTACCAACAAGGGCTGATGTAGGAGATTTGTTAACCAGATAGCAAGCAGTGGCCACAGCTTCGGCCCAAAACCTTTGTTCTAAACCAACTCCACTAAGCATACTCCTAGCCTTCTCCATCAGTGTCCTATTCATTCTCTCTGCAACTCCATTTTTCTTCGAGGTATAAGGAGTTGTCTTATGCCTCTTGATACCTTGTTCTTTACAGAACTATTCAAACTTTGCTGAGAAAAACTCACCACCATTGTCAGTTCTCACACACTTAATCTTCTTACTAGTCTGATTCTCTACAAGGGCTTCAAATTCCTTGAATCGACTAAAGACTTGTGTCTTACTTTTAAGGAAATAAATCCATGTCCTTCTACTATAATCATCTATGAAAGATACAAAAAACACAGACTTGGAGATCGAAGGAACTTTTACAGGACCAAATACATCAGAATGAATAAGATTCAAAACATCAGAAGATTTGTGAGAACTAGAGTAAAACTGAACACGATTTTGTTTACCATATACACAGTGTTCACATAAGTCAAACTCGAGATTGCAATCATTTAACCCCTCAATGAGATTTCTATTTTTCAGGGTTCTGAGATCCTTCTCACCAATGTGGCCAAATCTCATATGCCACAACATTGTCTTTTCTGCAGGAAGCTTTCCTTCCAAAGTGTTTGCATTGCCATCGAAACCAATAACCACAAAATTCTTCACTGCTTGTTCAGATGGTGAGGATGAAGAACTGTTACATAGAGGAATACATGTATCTAGCTAAAACAAAGTACCTCTCCTAGTACCCTTAGCAAGCACCATCGATCCTCTAATCATTTTACATCCTTCTTTCAAAAAAATAACTTGCACACCTACATCGTTCAGCATACTTATAGATAATAGGTTTTTTGCTAGACCTGGAATGTGCATAACTCCATTGATTCCCTTTACTCATCCATCAAGAAATTTGATAGTGACCCTTCCGTGTCCAACTATCTTCAGGTGAGAATCATCACCCAAGTAAACATTTGCACCATCAAACTCTTCATATCTTGAGAACTAGTTTCGATGAGAGGTCATATGAAAAGATGCACCCAAGTCAACAAACCACACATCATCAGATGCATGGGCTGCCAAAGCTATGATGAATGCATCGCCATCTTCATGAGATTTTTCATAACCAAAATTTGAGGCTTTCTTCTTCTTCTTAGGCTCTTTATAGTCTTTACGGAAGTGCCTAGTCTTTTCATAGTTCCAACATTTTGCCTTGGACTTATTGGAAGTCTTTGACTTCCCACAAGATTTGGATCTACCCTTATTGTCAGATTTATTGTCATTTTTCTTTCCTCTTTCCATGGATCTCCCACGAACAACAAGGGCTTCTTTTTTTGAAATGGAAGCCTTCCTTCGCATCTCCTCTGATAGCAGCGAAGACACCACATCATCCATTTTGAAGGTGACTAATGTGCTTTCGAGAGCCATCACAAGATGGTCCCATGAATCTAGTAAAGAACAAAAAAGTGTGTAGCAATGATCCTCCTCCTCTAACTTGACACCAGCAGATGTCAACTGTGCAGCCAGCAGATTAAATGCATTTAAATGATCTGTTAAGGATCCACCTTCCTCCATCACAGAGAATAAAACTTTTTCACCAGAGATTTGGCTTGATACATGGCCCCAAGTCTCTCCCACAAACTATATGCAGTTTTCTCATCTAGAACATTCAGAAGGACTGCATCGGTTAAACAGAGTCTTATGAGACCCTTAGCTTTATGATCTTTGATATCCCAATCTTCTTGAGTTATAGTTTCTGGTCTTTTAGTGCTTGTAGTCGCTTCGCATAGGTCATGATCTTCCAACATGTCTTCCATCTTCAGTTTCCACAACTTGAAATTAGTGGCATTAAATTTCTCCACCTCCATTCTTCCATATGATGAACTTGCCATCTCAATCTACAAATAAGATTTAGGATACTTTTCACAAGACTCCCACTCAACTTGAGATTAGTTCAAAAAACCCTACCCAACAACTAGGATCAAAATTTGATCATGCTCTGATACCACTTGTAAGGAAACTCAGGTGCAAAAATAGCTTCCTACACTAATCTTATAAGGAAAGTATGGTGCAAATCCTTTTAAAATCTTCTACACTTACAAATTCAATATCATGTAAACAACATTATTGCAGCCAATCATGCATACAGAAAATAGACAGAGAAAGAAACACATAACACAAAGATTTGCCGGTGGGCAAAAACCTTTCAGTAAAACAACCCCACCCCTCCAGAACCTGCACAATGTATTATCTTCAACACAAGATTACAATACACTTACAATGCAAGTTCAATAGCAGCAATAGAAGACTCCAGCAACACCTCAGTACCCGCAAACTTTCATCTATCACACTATTGCATTACAACATGCAATACTAATTTTATGAACATCTTAAGACCCAACAAAATGCCCACAAAGGAGTTGGACATTTTTCATGGCTCAACCACCAAGAAACATGCATAATGCCACATGTACATCTAATACCAAGAAAAGGGCATCCATCCCTTGAATAGGCAATGACGGCTTGTCATAGAATCCACCAAAAATAGCGGTCACAAGAGAAGTGTAAGGGAATCCATCATACCAACCTATTTTTGGCATATTCTCTTACACACACCAAACATTTATTCTTGGGCACTCAAATAGGCCTCATGTCATAAGATGCTCTTACACCTGTCATAGCTCATTCCTTAAATAGCTCTTACGCATCATAGGAATCCGTCATAACCTTTTCAGCCATGATCTCTTTCACACACTTCAAGATGCCGACACATGTAAATGATCAACATGCCAACTAGACATGTACACTCACATTTACATATTATTTGCAAAAATACATTTTACAAAACAAATAATAATAAGAATAGGATTTATACAAGGTTGAGACACCTTATTCCTAACACATCATGGAATGTGTCAAAAGATTTATGGCCCCTTTTGACCCATATAAATGATTCTAATATGTCCCTAGGAGTCCTTTCTATGATCCCTTTTGACCCCTATAAATGGTTATAATATGTCCCTAGGGGTCCTAGGACCCCTAGTGACATATTTTGTCATGGAATGTGTCAAAAAGGGTCATAGGTCATCCTATGGCCCCTTTTAACCCATATAAATGATTATAATATATCCTTAGGGATCCTATGACCTATAGCAACATGTCATCATGAAATGTGTTGAAAGGGGTCATAGGTCATCATATGACTCTTTTTGACCCATGTAAACAATTATAATATGTTTCTAGGTGTCCAACAACTCCTGGAGACATATATCATCATGGAATATGTCGAAAGGGGTCATAGGTCATCCTTTGGCCCCTTTCAACCTGTATAAATGATATGAGATATGTTGAAATAAAATGTGTTGAAAGGGGTCATAATTCTAAGGACCCTTTCAACCCATATAAATGATTCTAATATGTCTCTAGGGGTCCTAGGACCCCTATCAACATATGTCGTAATAAAATATGTCAAAAAGAGTTATAGGTAATCCTATGGCCCCTTTCGACCCATATAAATGATTCTAATATGTTAATAGGGGTCCTAGGACCCCTTGAGACATATGTTATCATGAAATGTGTTGAAAGTAGTCATAGGTTATCCTATGGCTGATTTTGACCCATACAAATGATTCTAATATGTCGCTACCGGTCTTAGGAACCATAGAGACATATGTCATCATGCAATGTGTCGAAAGGGGTCATAGGTCATCCTATGGCCCCTTTTGACCCATATAAATGATTATAATATGTCCTTAGGGGTCTTATGACCCCTAAAGACATATGTTGTCATGGAATGTGGTTAAAGGGATCACAGGTCATCCTATGGCCCCTTTCGACACATATAAATGATTGTAATATGTCCATAGTGGTCCTATGACCCCTAGAGAAATATGTTGCAATAAAATGTGTCGAAAGGGGTCATAGGTAATCCTAAGGCCCCTTTCGACCCATATAAATCATTCTTATATGTCCTAGGGGTCATAGGACCCCTTGAGACATATGTCATCATGAAATGTGTCGAAAGGGGTCATAGGTATTCCTATGGCCCCTTTCGACCCATATAAATGATTCTAATATGTCCCTAGGAGTTCTATGACCCCCGAGAGACATATGTGGTCATCGAGTGTGTCGAAAGGGGTCACAGGTCATCCTATGATCCCTTTTGACCCATATAAATGATTATAATATGTCCTTAGGGTTCCTAAGACCCCTAAAGACATATGTCATCATGGAATGTGTCAAAATGGGTCATAGGTCATCCTATGGTCTCTTTCAACTCATATAAATGATTCCAATATGTTCCTATGGGTCCTAGAACTCCTAGCAACATATGTTGTTATGTAATGTATCAAAAGGGGTCATAGGTCATCTTATGCCCCCTTTTGACCCATATAAATAATTATAGTATGTCCCTAAGGGTCTTAGTATCCCTAGTGACATATATCATTTTTCAATGTGTCAAAAGGGGTCATAGATCATTATATGGCCCCTTCTAACCTATATAAACAATTCTAATATGTCCCTAGGGGTCCTAAGACCCCTAGAGACATATGTTGTAATAAAATGTGTTGAAAATGGTCATAGGTAATCCTATGGCTTCTTTTAACCCATATAAATGATTCTAATATGTCTTTAGGGGTCCTAGGACCCCTAGTGACATATGTTGTAATAAAATGCATCGAAAGGGGTCATAGGTAATCCTATGGCCCCTTTCGACCTATATAAATGATTCTAATATGTCCCTCATAGTTCTAGGACCCCTTGAGACATATGTAATCATGGAATGTGTTGAAAGGGGTCATAGGTCATCCTATGGTCCCTTTCAATCCATATAAATGATTCTAATATATCGCTAGGGGTCCTAGGACCCCTAGAGACATATGTCATCATGAAATGTGTCGAAAGGGGTCATAGGTCATCACATGGCCTCTTTTGACCTATATAAATTATTATAATATGTCCGTAGGGTCCTAGGACCCCTAGAGACATATGTCATCATGGAATGTATCAAAAGGGGTCATAGGTCATCCTATGGCCCCTTTTGACCCATATAAATGATTGTAATATGTTCCTAGGGGTCCTAGGATCTCTAGCGACATATGTTGTAATAAAATGTGTCAAAACAGATCATAGGTAATCTTATGGCCCCTTTTGACCCATATAAATTATTCTAATCTGTCCCTAGGGGTCCTAGGACCTCTTAAGACATATTTTGTCATGAAATGTGTCGAAAGGGGTCATAGGTCATCCTATGGCCCCTTTCAACCCATATAAATGATTATAATATGTTCCTAGGGGTCCAAGGATCCCTAGAGACATAGGTCATAGTGGATTGTGTCAAAAAGGGTCATATGTCATCTTATGACCCCTTTCGACTCATATAAATAATTATAATATGTCCCTAGGGGTCCTACGACCCCTACAGACATATGTTGTCATGGAATGTTTTGAAAAGGGTTATAGATCATCCTATGGCCCCTTTCAACCCATATAAACAATTCTAATATGCCCCAAGGGTTCATAGGACCCCTAGAGATATATGTCATCATGAAATGTGTCGAAAGGAGTTATAGGTCATCTTATGGCCCCTTTTGACCCATATAAATGACTCTAATATGTCCCTAGGGGTCCTAGGACCCCTAGAGACATATGTCATCATGAAATGTGTTGAAAGGGGTCATTGGTCATCCTATGGCCCCTTTCAACTCATATAAATAATTGTAATATGTTCGTAGGGGTCCTAGGACCCTAAGGGACATATGGTGTAATAAAATTTGTGAAAAGCTATCATAGGTCATCCTATAGCCCCTTTAGACCCATATAAACAATTCTAATATGTCCCTGGGGGACCTAGTACCGCTAGGGACATATGTTGTGATAAAATGTATTTAAAAGAATCATAGGTCATCCTATGGGCCCTTTCGACCTATATAAACAATTATAATATGTCCCTAGGGGTCCTAGAGACATATGTCATCATGGAATGTGTCAAAAGGGGTGATAGGTCATCCTATGGACCTAAAAACCTCTAGAGACATATGTCATCATGGAATGTGTCAAAAGGGGTCATAGGTCATCCTATGACCCCTTGCGACCCATATAAATGATTATAATATGTACCCCTAGAGACATATGCCATCATGGAATATGTCGAAAGGGGTCATAGGTCATCCTATGGCCCTTTTCAACCCATATAAATGATTCTAATATATCCCTAGGGGTCCTAGGACCCCTAGAGACATATTTTTTCATGGAAAGTGTCGAAAGGAGTCATAGATGATCCTATTTCCCCTTTTGACCCATATAAACAATTATTATAGGTTGTTATAGTAACAAATACAAATAATATAGGAAAAATATAATAATATATTAAAAATAATAATAATAACATAATATATTATTATATATTAATAGTTACATTATTATATTAAATAATAATAATAATATAATATAATTTAATTTCTATATATATATATATATATATGTATGTATGTATGTATGTATGTATATGTTATATATTTATAGATTAGTCTAACTCATTAGTCATAACTAATAAATTTGTTTTACCCTCCAATATTTTGGTGCCAGCCAAAATCGGATATCCAATTTCATATCTAATCTAAAATTTGATATCTGATATTTACTCGCATTATTTTCCCAAAATATTCCCTGTCAGTGGAAACCCGACAACATCATTTTTTGTTGGCCTTTTTCATAGGTTTTAGGAAAAGTTACATTTTGGCACCCGAAAAATTAAAAAAAGTTTGATAATATATCCCTAGGTGTCTGACATTGTCATCTAAATGGGGAGTAGCAGTCACCAAAAGGCTAAACGCAAAAGGAAGATATCCAATGAAGACATTGTGGCATATAGGGAAAGGAATAAAATAGAACATCGAAGGAAAAGACAAGATATATTAAATGTTAGTCAAGTTGATGATGAATTAGTCGAAGGTGAAATCATAGAGTTAAATAATGAATATGTGTAGTTGGGGAATGAAAATGTACCAATTGAAAATGATAATGCTAGAATTGAAAATTTAGAAAATGAAAATTTCAAAGAGGAAATGCTACAAGGTCATAGTGTAAATTACATAATTGACCATGCCAAACATGACAATGCATAGGAACCTTACATATCAACTAATTATAATTGACATGAAGGTTCTAGAATAGCAAAATGAATAATTGAAATTGATGAAATGATTATTACCAAATTGGAAGGGAAAAAATTAGAAAGAACCATTCAGTTATGGGCTTCAAGACTATATAAGATGTTATTTGGCAATAAGATAGTGGTGGAGTAATGTCAGCTTTTTATACACTTATTAAAAATGCAAAAGATGAGACCAATGCTTTCCAAATTGAAGATTTGTGTCAATAAAAAGTTGGAAAGAAATGCCATTATTGTGAAGAATCTTTTTAGTGCTCTCAATAGCATTGAAAAAAATAGTAGGGAGAAGGATAATAGAGCTGCTTGAAGGGTTATTACAACCTCTTTGGTAAGTCATCATTTGAGAAAGGGTAGATATATGAGACAAACTTGTATTGATTTGAACCTAAATCATACTGCTTTGAGAAGAGCTCTTAGTCGAGAAGAGAGAATTGATGATCCTCTTCAAAATGAAACATGGGCATTTGGTGAGAGACTTCCATGTTTTGATAAGAAGCTATGCCATGATGTGAAGGAAAATTACACAAATTTGGCGCTCTAGCTCATGAGTATCACCCAATGCTAAAGATGTGTTAAAGTTGAGAATTGGCATCAAAGACAACACACCACATCACAAAGGGCTTTTGAATCTTTAAAGCCATTTTATTGTTTGCCACTTAAAATTCAAAATACATGTTATTGCAAATATCATGTTGAGTTTTCTATGCACCATGAACTATTATGCTCCATCTGCTCTACTTTTTATAGTAAAGAAATGTTGGAGAATTGTGGTGCTATTGGGCTTCCAAAATCACCAAGAGACTTGTTAGATCAATTTTTATATCGTAGAGTTGATGGTTGTTTCTTTTATAGAAATGCTTGCTTAAATAAACAGTGTTCAAAATGTGGTGGCTTATCCAAGTTTGACACATGTTTCCATGAGGGGTGCGAACAAGATCTCGAAAAGACAATAGTAAAAAAAAGGTATATGAAATGGTGAAATACACATTGAAGAGTGGGGGTGAGGGCTCTAGATGTGAATTAGTTGGAAAAGAAATCAATGTGGCTAGTTTTATTTTAGATTTCAGGGAAAATGTTTTCACAAGTATGCAAGACATAGTCACAAGTCTCAGTGGTTGGATCAACAATTTAGAATGTGTAAGAAGACTTTTCCCATTGGCACTATTACATAAGTTGTTGATTTTGCTGAGAACTACACATTGAAACCTCAAAATGAGACACAATCTTAGTATTACAACTCTATTTCAATTGTTATTTTCATCCACATAACATATATACATGCCCTTAATAGTGCGGAAGATAATCAAAAGATTGTTAGAGAGTATCATTTTTATATGAGTGATGATAGATCTCACTCTCATGAGTTTGTGCAACATTGTTTCGAGAATTATTTTGAGTTCTTATAGGAGCATGAAATTGCTATGGATAGACATATAATTTGGTTAGATAATTGTATAGGTCAATTCAAGAATGCTCGCATGTTTTATTGGTTGTGTAGGATGCACATAGAGAGGGAGGTGCCTCATATTTGGAGATTTTTTGAGATTGACTATGGGAAAGGGGAACATGATGGATCAAGGGAATGTGTGAAGAGAGATCTAGTCAAGGATCAATTGAAGATTTCAGTAGTAAAGCTTCTTGATGGCCATAGCATTGTTGATTGGTATAGTTTAGCATTATCACTAGGAGGACTCTTGATTCAGTGGTATGCAAGTTCCCTTGGTTGGTTGAGGAAGGGTCCATAGGTCATAGATCAGATTGTGCTATAGTGAGAGACTCATCAAAAATGCATTCGTTTTGGAGCTCTGATTCAATGTAATAAATCCTTAGGATTGATTAAGAAATCTCCTTAAATTCATCCACCCATGTAATGGATACAAGACCCCAAGGTGTTAATATGAACCTGGGCATCATTTGCTCCAAAAGGTGGAATTTTAGTTTATTTTATGTTTGTTAGGATATTTTAGGTGTTTTGAGTCTTATAATAACATTTAGGAATGGTTAGAATTGAATTAGGAAGAAGGTTTATCAAAATTACAAAAAATGCAAAAAAATTGCAAAAGTTGCATTAGCAACTTTTGCAATAATTTGACAACTTTTTCAAAAAACCTCTCCCAATGGCTAAAACTGCCATGGGGTGGTTCTACCCATTTTTAATAGCCTATAAAGGCTCTAGAAACCCAAGGGGAGAGAGAACTTGAAGAAATATATGTACTTCCTTTTTGGAATCAATAAAATCTATTGTTTCTAGACTATTTTGTCTAGTTTTTCCATACAATATAGCCAGGATAATCAAGTTATTGATTTATCTTGGTCACTGCCTAGTGAAACCCTCAAAACAAGGGTTTGGCCAAAGAAATGGCCCTAACTTGAAACTCCACTATTGGAAACTGTTCCAAATTTGTATGAAGCAATTTAGGGCAATGCATTATCAAATTTTAAAGGTATTGAGATAGGATGTTGTAGTAGATATTTATGGGAGCAAGCCCTAGGTCTAATATTACCCATGTATTAGACCTTGATTGTGCAATTTGGTTGTGTAAGGTGAAGAAAAGGAGTTGAGGACTTGGTGAATTAGTAAATACTTTTTTCTAGGTTAGGAGAACACTCTAGAGTTGGAATATTTATTCCATGAACCCATTCTTGGCCATTTCCTTGTAGACCACACCTAAAGTTGCTAATTAGGCCTGAGTGCATGGTTGGGCTTAAGGCATGCTAGAGTGGAGTGAATTTTTCAAACTATGGAGACTTTTAATACTTGGAAAAGGGTATCTAAAACTATACTTTTTTGGCCAATTCCATTGGAATATTTTTGAGTTATTGCTGAAAAACTAAACTAGGAGGCCTAATTGACTAGTAGGTCAAATGTTGCATTCTATTTTGTGGGTTATCAGCAGCAAGTCTAATTAGTGATTTGCCTTCTTTTGGTCAGGTTAAGGTTTCCTCAAGCCATCATTGGTGTTAGAAAGGTTGGGAACACCATAAACCCACTTTTTCCAAGTTGGGGGGTAGTAGTCCATTGTTGATCCAAGTAGGAAAA
The DNA here is from genome assembly GCA_028749045.1 of Cupressus sempervirens. Classification (NCBI taxonomy): domain Eukaryota; kingdom Viridiplantae; phylum Streptophyta; class Pinopsida; order Cupressales; family Cupressaceae; genus Cupressus; species Cupressus sempervirens. The sequence continues at coordinate 108,722,526 of CM053792.1, read as the reverse complement.
AGTTGGATTCTTGTCTTCTTTGGAGAGTTGTGTTGACCTTGTTGGAAAGTTGTAATATCAGAGTAGTATCCATTTGGAAGTGATTTATAGCTTTTTCCTAGCCCTTGTGGAGTTTAGAGGTTTGGGGGTAGAAGGTTTATTGTTTGGTACTTCCTTGTGCTTACTCTGCATCACTACAAGTGACCCAAATTCCAAATTTGCAACTCTAAGAAAAAAATTGCACTAAGACCCAAAGTCCCTAGGGAATAGGTCAACCCAGGTCATCCTATTTTAGAATAGTTGGACCTAGGTTAACCTATTCTAGACTCAATCAACCTAAGTTAACATATCCCAAAAAGAGAAGACAATGAATTATGATAATAACATTGAAAAATTAAACCTTATTGGTTATTATGACTCTAGTAAAGCCTATTGGTTGTATGATCCTAAGGGGGATGAATTAACATCTCTAAAGATATGCAAAATTAAAATAAGTGTTTCACCTTTCAACATTTTTTCATGTTGGTTTATTAGAAGAGAGACATGGTAGTGACACATCATCATACTTACCCAAAAATGTTGACCTCGAATTCAGAATTCCTATTGAATCTATGTACAAGAAAGGAAAGATATTAAGGAGCCAAATTTAGGTTTAATGTACACTCCACAATTGAAAAGTATTATCCAAAGGTAACACTTGTAGCAAGCTTGAAAACTAACCTACTCTACCCTAACCAGTATCAAGACAAATGCTAAATAAATTCATTCACTGGTTGGCTAAAATAGTTTACTTTATTCTTAAAAGTGCCATGATTAACATGCTTAAAGGAAAATATCAAAATATGGATAAATGAACAATATTGAATCATTTGATGCAACATCTATTGAGGAATGAAAATGGTGTTACTTAATTCACATTCTTGATTGAATGTATCAATGTTTGGGACTGAATCAACATGTTGCATTTGATCCTCTTCATAATCGTCTCCATGTTGAAGTGCTAGTTTGAATGGTGACTCCTCCCTTGAATTGAGTTGGAAAAAATACCTGATTGCATAGCCTCTTGAAAGCACAAACTTTAATCTTTATTTGCTGGTTTTTATAGTGTTTCTCCTTTTTGTTGGTTCATCATGGTTACCATGCATTATTACAACCATGCCAACTCTTCCTTCATGGTAAAGGAGTCCCCTCCTTTTTTTAAGGTAGCTCAAAGTTCATAACAACTATCAACCTACTGAATGCTCTTCAGAAATGCATCCATCTTGCATTCATGCTTAGAATCATTAGAAAAAATGCATATACTCTAAATTTTCAGTAGCAAGGTTCTCACAATTTTTTTTACAACACTCTAAAAATAATCTTTTAAGTTTTGGTTAGCTACCATCTCATTCATATATTTTATCTTGGCATTAAATCATTGTTCCATTAGCTCTGGATGGGTGGGTAAAACCTAGTGACACCCTTTTTCTAGCCATGGAGACCCTCCATTGTCTACAACCACCCTATACTGAGTAGTCTCCAAGGTGCTCTAAGTGTATTTCAAGGTTAGTCTTTCAAGGGTCATAACTCAGAGCTCATGAGGGATATTGATGAAACATAAAATTCTACAAGATAGTGATGCCAAGGTCTAAAATAACCTATCTCATTTTTGAGAGATCACATTCTATTTGGATTCAACATAGCGATCTCGCTCGATGCCAAAACTCATAGTGTACCTTAGTTCATAGGTGCACCATAGCATAACTTTGAAACCGTTGACCTTGGCATTGAATCATTAGCACCATTAGCTCTAGATGAGAAGGTAAACCCTAGTGACACCCTTGTTCTAGCCATAGAGACCATCCATCATCCACAGGTAGCCCGTATCGAGTAGTCTCCAAGGTGCTCTAAGTACATTTCAAGGTCAATCTTCCAACGATCGTAACTCAGAGCTCGTGAGATCCATTGATGAAACTTTGAATTATAAAAGATGGTGATGTAAAGGCTTAAAATAACCTATCTCATTTTTAAGAGATCACATTTCATTTGGATTCCGCATAGTGATCTCGCTTGATGCCAAAACTTGCAGTATGCCTCAGTTTATAGGTGAACCATAGCATAACTTTGAAACCACTGATCTCGGCATCGAATTATTAGTGCCATTAGCTCTAGATGAGTGGGTGAACCCTAGTGACACCCTTGTTCTATCCATGGAGACCATCCATCATCTGCGAAAAGCCTGTACTAAGTAGTCTCCAAGGTGCTCTAAGTGCATTTCAAGGTCGATCTTCTGAGGGTCTTAACTCGGAGCTTATGAAGGCTATTGATGAAACATCAAATTCTACAGGATGGTGATGTTAAGGCCTAAAATAAAATATCCCATTTTTGAGAAATCACATTCCATTTGGATTCAGCATAGTGACCTCGCTCAATGTCAAAACTCATAGCGTGCCTCAGTTCATAGGTGCACCACAACATAACTTTGAAATTGTTGACCTTGGCATTGAATTTTTAGTGCCATTAGCTTTAGATGGGTGGGTGAACCCTAGTGACAGCCTTGTTCTAGCCATAGAGACCCTCCATCATCCACAAGTAGCTCATACCAAGTAGTCTACAAGGTGCTCTAAGTGCATTTCAAAGTCGATCTTTCAAGGGTTGTAACTTAGAGCTCGTGAGGGCTATTGATGAAACATTAAATTCTACAAGATGGTGATGCTGAGGCCTAAAATAATCTATCTCATTTTTTAGAGATCACATTCCATTTGGATTGAGCACAACGATCTCCCTCCATGCCAAAACTCATAGTGTGCCTCAGTTCATAGGTGCACCACAGTGTAACTTTGAAACCATTGATCTTGGCATCAAATCGTCAGTGCCATTAGCTCTAGATGGGTGGGTGAAACCTAGTGACACACTTTTTCTATCCATAGAGACCCTCCATCATCTTTGGGTAGCTTATATCGAGTAGTCTCCAAGGTGCTCTAAGTGCATTTCAAGGTCAATCTTTCGAGGGTCATAACTTGGATCTCGTGAGGGCTATCGATGAAATGTCAAATTCTATAGGACAATGATGTCGAGGCCTAAAATAACCTACCTCATTTTTGAAAAATCACATTTCGTTTGGATTTAGCACAACGATCTCACTCGATGCAAAAACTTGCAGTGTGCCTCAATTCATAGTTGCACCACAGTGTAACTTTGAAACTGTTGAACTTGTCATCAAATTGTCAGCACCATTAGCTCTGGATGGGTGGAAAAACCCTAGTAACACCCTTGTTCTAGCCACGCAGATCCTCCATCATCTGCGGTAACCCCATATTGAGGAGTATCCAAGGTGCTCTAAGTGTGTTTTGAGATAGATCTTTCTATGATCATAACTCAGAGCTTGTGAGGGCTATCAATAACCCCATACCAAGTTTGGTGAACTTATCTAATTAGGAATTTAAAGTTATATCAAAAATTGTTCAAAATTGCAACTTTTGCAACTTTTTCTTGCAAAGTGAAAAAGAGTGCAAAGAGTCAGTTAGGGGTTTGAGCACAACCATACAAGGTTGGAAACATGTATATAATGTGTGAAATTATAGCATGCATTAATGAAGCCATTTTTGTTAAGTGGATCAGTATGGGTTATGTGAACCTTCTGTACAAGGTTAACAAGTGTCTTTATGTCATGTTATCACTTCAAATTAAACATTGCATCCAAATTTGATAATAAAAGTTGTTAAAATGCTATTCAAAAATTATTGCATTTGAATCAAATATAACAAACATGATCAAAATTAGTGATATTCCATAAACATGAATGATACACATGATCCATGATAAATTAAACAATACTAGATACTAAATTAATATGTCTATCATTGTGCACATAAATGATAAAAATATATATCAAAATACATGTATCCATAGAAAAATTATAAAAATATATATCAAAGATCATGTATCCATAGACAAAGTACACAAATATATATCAAAATACATAGATCCATATATAAAATGTGGCTGATCATGCCATGAAAATGTGTATAATATCAATGTTTCTATAAACAATGTGGCATATGCCATCTCAAAATGTCTCATGATGCTCCTATGACAACTATACTATCCTAGGGTGCTAGTGGATCCTAAAAATGTAGCCTCTTGACTGCACTAGGTGGATCAGATGCCTCCTACATAAACAAAAAAGGAAAACCCAAAGTTAGACTACTAAATTTATATGATTCTTTGTATCTAACATTGAATCACTCAAATGCATAATGATATTTTTTTAATGAAGATTTATACTATTAAAATTTCATAATAAATACCTCTCTCGTCAACCTCCTACACTAGTCAAGAGTCCTCTCATATTCCCTAGACAATGCTCGTACCTCGCTAATTGTGCGTTGTGTATATTCAAATATGTTTTTCAGATAAATCTACAACTTAAACTATAACATTATAATTCATAGCATGCTATATTTATAACATATTTAATCATGAATTCAAACTATGACTTACTAGTGTAGGCTCCTCCTCAAGATATAGTGGTTGTATCATCAAATCTACATAACTCTCCCATCGAACCTCATATGCACTAGGAGTCTCCTATGAGATACAAAATAGTAGTTTTTAATATCAGGGAAATTATTTTTGAGTTTATTTATTAAGATAAAGAAAATTTTAAAAAATGATACTTATACATACAATGGGGCTCGCGGTGCGAATGGAAATGCCTAAGCATCTACAATGCGAAATCTATACGAGCTCATTGCCAATAGCCACACCCTATATACAATAAAAATATAATTAAATTTAATCACCACAAACATTTTACAAGAATGTATTGATATTTAATCAAATAGAAAGCACCTAATTACCTTTCCTTTGTCAATAGGTGTTGGCTCATCCCCCGCACTTTGTCCCCCCAAGATAGATGGTACCTACAAGATAAAAGAAAGATTAGCAACCATATATGGTACAATATCAAATAAAAAAATAATGAGAACACAAAATAATGTACCATAGATGTCTCACAGCCAAATGAAATGGCCGAGAGCATAGCATCATTAATATGTCTGAGCTCCTCCTTTGTCATCAACTAAACATGAATGAAGATCACATACATGTATAAGTCAGTATGGATTAAAAATTAAAATTTCTCTATTATAAAAATTAACTTTAAATCACTTATGTCATAACAAAAAAATGTATACACGTACCAACACTGAAGGAATCCATGGCTCTGCATTCCCCTCCTTTCTTGCATTAGGGTCTATAGCCTCTACATGTGTGTCTGGTGTATCTTCATCTAATAAAAAATTATACTCAAGAAGATCACCCATGGGACTTAGGTAAATATTCTTGCATGTAATGCAAGTGTGAGGCACACAAACATGTGATGAGCTAGTCGATGATGAACTGGTGCCAACATCATCAACACAGGGAGGCAGGAATGACCTAGCGTGAGATATCAATAGGCTACTTAGCCTATGAATGGCTTTGATGGTCTAAGATCTAGCCTTTGCAATAATATTAGGATGCTACACTTGAGGAGGGGGGAGATATTAGTAGGGGGGACAAAAGTGCTAGCTTTCTTCCATTGGGAAGAGGGTCTATCTTGAGGAGCTCCTAGTCCTACACCCATGTTGGGCTTCATGCTCCAATAGTTCACTTTGAGTTTCAACAAAAATTCTACATATAATTTTCTAAGGAAATAAAATGACACCTCTAAATTTCTATGTGGAGGGATATCAAAAAGCATCCACCAACGATCCAAAAAGTTTGCACATATGGCATCATTTGTGTACTATTTAATTGATAGTTTGGGTTTTTTTTGTTGATTGGTATACCCATTTTTGGGTTTGCAAAAAGGCTAGCCAAATCCTTTTTGGTTATATTAAGGGTTGCAACCTCATCATAGTCCAAGCCATCGTCAAACATCTCATGCATTTCATCATTCTAACGAAGAGTGGCATTATGTTGATTGGTAAGGGTTTGAATGTTATCTAGTATGGTGTTTAACATGGATAACATAGGAGCCAATGCGGGTACATTATTATATGTTCTTTGGAAAGCCCTCAATTGGGTGAATTTTTTTCTTGTCAAATCCTCAATTCGAGGAGGGTTTTGAGGGGGTAAAGGATCATTTGGTGGATAGTTTTATTGGGGCACTAGATCATTTGGTGTGGAGGTTACAAGGAATATTATTCCTTGCCTCAATGTCAGCATTTTGATCAGCCATTCCTATTAATTTGTAAAACATAATATATATTTAAAAAACCTTAATTTTAATCATTTCTATTAGAAAACCCTAAATTCAACTAAAACTAACAAATTCATGATAAAATCTATTAAATTTATATTAAAATTGATAAAAAATAAAATAAAATACCTAATATCATGTATCCAATCTTGAATCTGATATCTGAGTGTTGAAGACAATAAAACCCTATGAGAATAAGCTCACAGGTTGTATTTTTTTTTATAAATACTGACAAATATTGGGTATCTGATATTTATCGAATATTTGATACAATATCGGATATCTAATATTTGCCATGTCATCCCGCAGGTCAAGTAGTGTATTATATATTATATTTTATATTATAATATATTACTATTACATTATTATATGATATTATTATATTATATTACATTACTATACATTAGGTAATGTATTATATTATATTATAATATTATATGATATTTTACTTATATTAATAATTGTGAATGATTTTTGAAATATAAAAATATTAATCTTCATAAATAATATAATATATATTTATTATTTTATAATTATATAATGTAATAACTAATTTATTATTTAATATATATTGCATATTATACATTTTTAAGTGTTATCGGGTATCCGATATTTTATCAGATATCCAATATTATATCGAATATTCGATAATATCAGGTATCCAATGTCTAATCGAATATCCGATAAGGGTTGGCCCTTACTTTCTAGGTTTGGTACCTGGATAGGTGAAAAAAAAGTTAGAGCAGATTTTCAACCACTTTTAGATATTTTTTAACTATATTATTTTCACATCGCCACTTTTTGGCACACAATGATCTTACACATACCCTTGACTACATTCCAATGCTCAATTCTTTGATGACTCATATACTTGCTAATGACTCCCACTGCATGTGCAATATCTGGCATCATACATACCATACCAACATCAAGCTTCTTACAACTGAAGCATAAGGTACCTTGGACATTTTATCCTCCTCTTCTTCTGTCTTGGGACACATCTCCTTAGTCAACTTCAAATGACTAGGTAAAGGTGTACTAACAGCTTTAGAATTCTCCATAGATAAATGTTGCAACACTTTCACAATATAATCAGCTTGAGATAATGTCAATTTATTGTTCTTCCTATCTCTATGAATCTTCATACCAAGGATTTATTTTTTTACCCCTAAATCTTTCATAGAAAATGCATGTGCTAACTAGCATTTCAACCCCTTAATGTGCTCCATGTTAGACCCAGCTACAAGAATATCATCAACATATGGATATAAAATAATGTAGCTATCATAATCCTACCTCTTAAAGTAAACATGATGATCTCAAAGACACCTTCTATATCCATGCTCATACATAAATCTATCAAATTTTAGATACCATTATCGAGGTGCTTGCTTCAAGCCATATAAACTTTTCTTTTATCTGCACACTAAGTTCTCGTTACCCTTGACCTCAAATCCTTATGGTTGTGGAATATATATCTCTTCATCCAAATCACCATGAAAGAAGGTTATTTTCAGATATGTGCTCCAAATACAAATCTTTAGTAGCCACAATACTTAAAATAGTTATAGAAGTCATTTTAACAATAGGAGAGAATATCTCATCAAAATCAATGCCTTTTCCTATGCAAATCCTTTTACAACTAACCTAGCTTTAAATATTTTCTTACCTCCATCCTCTTCTTTTAACCTGTAAACCCAGTTATTTTGTAAAGCCCTTTTACCTATAGGCAACTTGCATAAATCCCATGTCTTATTTTTTTAGCAAAGAGTCCATTTCTTCTTTCATCGTAGACTCCTAGTGAATCTTAGTATCCACTTGGACAACTTCATCATAACATTGAGGTTCACTAGCATTGGTAAGTAAAATAGAATACAAAGAAGGAGAAAATCTTTCTAGAGGTCTACTTAGCCTTGTTGATTATTTAACATTCACTAGGGTGTATGGTGTTTGCTGTTATGGTTGTTGCAGATCATGGGGAATTGTTAGAACATCAAATTTTTGGAGTATCATCCAACACTACATAATCATCTTCTTTCTTCTCATGTTACTGCAACAGATCTTTGTACAACACTTTTTGATTGAATATGACATCCCTGCTTCTTACAGTTTTATGATTTTCAAAATCCAAAAGCCTATAACCAAATTCATCAATGCCATATCCAAAAAATACATATTTCTTTGACTTAGCTTCCAACTTCGTTCTATTTTCAGAATTAATATGAGAAAATGCTTCACAACTAAAGGTTTGAGAAAAGACTAACTCACCTTCTTACTATTCCATGCTTCCTCTAGAATACCACAACTCAAAGGGGTAGAGCGAACTCTATTAATCAAATATATAGTAGTAGTTATAACCTTTGACCACATGTTTAAGGGCAACCCTGCATGCAACCTCATGTTTCTTGCATGCTCCATTATAGTCATGTTTATGCATTCAGCCACTCCATTTTCCTTTGAAGTCCTTGAAAAAAACTTATGTCTATGAATACTATTAGTGGAGCAATAATCTTCAAATTCATGACTGCAATACTCACAACCATTATTAGGTCTCAGACATTTTAATTTCTTTCTAGTCTCATTTTCAACCAAGCATTTCCATTTCTTAAAAGCTTGAAATACATAATATTTTTTTCTAAGGAAATAAATCCATACTTCTCTAGTTGTATCATCAATAAATGTAACATAATAATGAGAGCCACCAAGGGATGATACCTGAGCTGATCTCTATACATCTGTATGCATAAGCTCTAACCTCTCACTTTTGTTTTCCTTCCCATTCTTCACAAAAATTATTCACTTCTATTTTCCATACACACAACTTTCACAAAATTCCATATTAACACATTTTAGACCTGGTAAACTTACTTTGAATGAAATAATTTGATACCTTTCTCACTCATGTGCCCAAGTCTGTGGTGTCATAGCATTGTATCAGAATCTACAAAAACTATTTGTTCTCTCTGCTCAACTACAATATTTGTTCTTAAACATTAATTTTTCTCTGAAACAATCAAAGTAGAAGGAACAATATGACCTGTACAAAGATATACGGTGTCTACTTTCACACCTTTTGAAACATTCCATTTTTTATCATTAAAAGTAACTATACAATCCTCATCACTGAGTTGCCCTACTAAAATTAAATTCCTACTCAGCCTCAGAACATGTCTTACCTCAAGTAGTAGCCAATGATTCTTATTTTGCAACTTAATCTTAACTTTTCCCTTTCCAACAATCTGACAGGGTTCATTAGCCCCTAAATAAACAAGCTCAAAATCCCCTTGGACATAATCAATAAAATAACCTCTATGAGGTGTAGCATGAAATGAAGCACCAGAATCTAAAATTCATGAATCATCAATAATTTCTAAAGACAGAAGCAAATCATCCTCTTTAGATCTGCTACTTACCACATTTTCCTCCTTGTTCCCTTCTAGTTTATCTCCTTCATTGTTCTTTGAGTCTAGCAATATTTCTTCTTATGCCTTATTTTCCCACAATACTAGCAATCTCTCAATCCTCTGGATTGAGACCTCTTCCCCTTTGAAATTTCCTCTTAATTTCCCACGATTTCTAGAATTATTTCCTCTCTCAGTTTTTCTACCTCTACTTTTTGTATTCAAAGCACTTCCTAATATAGATCCACATGAGGTTTTCCTAAAACTTTCCTCACTCAAAATAACACTGATCACATAATCATATTTTAGGGTATTATATCCAAAAATAGAATCACTCACAACCATTACCAAGTCATTCCAACTTTCAAGCAAAGAACATAAAATCAAGAGCACCTTAATTTCTTCATCAAAATTAATACCCATAGAAAATAACTGACTAGTAATAGAATTAAACTTATTTAAATGATCTGCAATAGATCCACCTTCTACCATTTTCATATTAAATATACACTTCATGAGAAATACCTTATTTTAAGTGGAGGGCTTTTCATATAATTTCATTAGGGTTTCCATCAACTCTTTCATCATTTTTACTTTTGTAATGTTAAGTGTCATTAATGGTGTTAGGCATAATGGAATGCTTCCAAGTACCTTTTTATCTAAAATCTCCCATTCCTCATTTTTCATAGTTCCCTAGTAAAATTAGGTTTTCCTTCCAATGACTTCCATAAATCCTTTTGATAGAGATAGTCCTCCATTTGCATCTTCCATAACTAAAAATTCTTCTTATTAAACTTGTCAACTCTCAGCTTACTCTCATCTACCATCACTCCCACTCAACTATGAGACTTTCCTATAGAGGATCACTAAAAAAATGATGACAATCTAGCTAAAAAAAAATGACAAGAACCTGGCTCTGATAATACTTTTTAGGATTAAATCTTAGACAAAAATAACAATTACATGCAATATAAACAATATCAAAAAATAATAGATTGCATAGAAGAGAATGCAAGACACTAAGATTTAACATGGTTCAATCAATGCCTAGGCTATATCCACCAAACAACAAGTCCAATATTATTACAATCTAATGATTACAACTTTATTATAATTTGTAATCCCTTACAGCACAATATCATTACAAGAAGCAATTTTTGCATCACCCACAATGAAATAATTCCTAACCCTAAGCCTTTTTATACAAGTATTTTTTTTTGTTTTAGGGTTAAAATTAGTTATAACATGTCAGCCATAAAATGCATATGTAGTAGACCTGAACCCCGTCGAAGAATTATGGAGTATGTAGAGTATTTCCCTGATTAGTCACCACAATCTAACATATAGGAGGTCATTACTTCAATTGACAAAGAAACAAATATCAAGTGCACGTGCCTTTAACTTTCCAATAGAAGTGAACTCTATTTTACACAATTGAAATCACATGTTATTAAAAAAAGTGATGTCATAGAAATTTAAAACAAGTGAAGTCATATATATATGTAACACAATGTGAAGGAAATAAATAGAAGTGAACTCCTATCTTAAAATGTTTACAACATGTTTTAATTTCAAAATAAAAAATTGGTTCAACACATTTCTTCAAATGAGGTCCTGCAAAATAAAATTTTAAAAGATAAACACAATTTGAAAGGTTAATAAAAGCATAAATTTATAGGAGCTATATGCATTATGTTAATATGTGTTATATATGTACTCACTATGTGTAACTACACAAGATGTTGATTTTTGGATCCACCTTAAACATTTAAATTTTCATAAGTTGTACTTGAGACCTAAATAAGAGGTATATATAAGTTCTCTAATTTTCTAGTGACAATGCATATATACATTTAAATTATATAAGTACATATATAAAAAGATCACATCAAAGAAAAAAATTACATGTGTGTATTTTGTAGTCATCCCACTGTACCATCTACATCCTCTCTCTTTTGCAATGCATCTATGATTATCTTGTCCTAATCCATTGAAATTGTCCATAATACCTTATTGGCAGGTCTCCCTTTGTATCTTTGTAATTTGATATTCATTGCCACAACCAAATGAGAGTAGTATAAAATCTTTTTTTTCCTGATTGGTAGTCTTCAAATACTACTAAACCATTTCTTCTTGTTGGGTATGTACATAGCCAAGTGCTAGCTACAATGATAGACCCAATTTGATACTCATAACCACCATCATCTACTTGATGACATATCAATTTTTTCTTAGGTTTCACACATCTTGCTAGCCAATAATCAGCGTGTTGATCATTATCATTAGGTGTAATAACTGCATCAACATGTCCTACAAGATAAGATAAAGTACATGTAAACAATTTAATCACATGTGTACATAAATAAATAATATATTAATGATATATACTTGGATTATATTAATGAAATGTACATAAACAAATAATATAAATTGAAGCATGATCACAACAAAATTTAATTAAATTGTGCATACCAAGTTGTATGAGGTCTTAAATACAACCATAATCTTCTGATGCAAATGCAACATTTGGGCTTTCATTTACTATATCATCTTGAAAATGTGTGTCAGTAGGTGCTAATGATTTTTGTTGCCAATCTTCAACCCATTATACATTCTTGCATTCTTCACATTCACCTGTAAGACAAAACTAACAAAAAAAGAAAGCTCCCTATTCCATATAGTCCAAATGTTAGAATCCGAACCCCTAAATGAATGCCATGTAGCTCACCAACTAATTGTGTCATAGTCATATCTTGAAAGGATATTATTATCTTGAACTATGTAGAAAAAACATCTAATTGCAGAGTTCTAACTTGATCCTATGTATAAATATTTGTTACACCATTCCACAATCTCATGTGTATTTTTGAATTTGGTTTTTTCCTCAAATTTCAATAGTTCTCTGTAAATGACTCTCTTTACGCATGCACCAACACCATCATGTTCTCCTTTACCATGTCCAACCTCAATAAAACTCCACACATGTTGTACATTAGTTTCCCTATGTGTCCTACTCAACTAATAGAACATTGTTGCATTCTTGAATTGTCTTGTACAATTATTTCTCCTATTGAATTTATCTCTCTTTTAAATTATCATAAAATACCTCAAAACAATATTGGACAAAATTAGATGAAATAAGTTTATTATCACTCATATAGAAATGGTACTCTCTCAATATTTTTTGATCCTCCTCTGTACTATCAGGTGCATGCCTATAAACTATATGAACAAAAATTGCTACTTAAATTGAATTTTAATATTGTGCTTGCACCTCATCTTGCAGTGCAAGTGTGTAGTTCTCTACAAAGTCAAAAACTAAAAGTATGGTACCCATTAGAAACATATTCTTACATATGCAAAATTTTCCATCAATCCATCTAATATATTGAGAGTGTTTAACATATTCTGGTATGATCACCCTCTTAAACTCATCCATAAATGCATGTGATGCAGCCAAGATTTCTCAAATAATTAACAAACACATAAGGGAGAAAGAACATAAAAATAAATATTAAAAATCATAATTATTCTTTATTCAGCTTCCCAATTCTCTTCCTCCTATAATGAGAGAAAATACAAATCCAAAATTACCATTTTTGGCAATATTTATCATAAAATTATATTTTCCCATTTTTGGTAATTTTTAAAAACAATTCAAAAAAAGCTAAATTTTTTCATGAAGCTTCCTAAAACTGGGATAAGATGAACGACCAACTAACATTCAAATTGGAAGTAATATTTTAAGGTTATTAATAAAAATCAACTTTCTAAAAACTAAAAAATACATTAAAAGCTTAAATAAAACTACTAAAAGATCATGCATCAAAAAGCCACTAAAAGCTCCTATATCATTCTCCTCTGGTTGAAAGAACACAACTCTTGCAAGTTGGTTTTTGAATATGTATAGTTTCTTTTCTGGAACTTTTCCTTCCATTGTATCAAATTCTAATTTTATTGACTTAGAGAAATGCAAGTTTATTCTTTCTTCCTAGTGTTCCAATTTTTTGATATTTTATCTTTCATCTTTGAATTTTTCACTAGATCCCTCTTCCTCTTATTTTTCTTAATTCATATTCCACTCAATAGCTTCTTAGCCTTTAAAATCCAAAATTTCATTCCTTGTGTATAAACCTTTGTACCATAATCATTTATGTCTCCAAGAAATATTATATCAACATATTCACCATGACCACAATTAACATAATACCTTTGGGGTCATTCATATACCTCATTAAAAAAATATTAAATATCTTCATTAGAAATCTCATTAAGAAAAACATTAAAATCTTTTAAAAACTACTAAAAGGTCCTACATCATAAAGCCACTAAAAACTCCTGCATCATTCTCCTCTGGTTGAAAGAACGTAGCTCCTGCATGGTTTTTTAATGTGTATTGTTTCTTTTCTAGAAGTTTTCCTTCCTTGTACCAAACATTGATTTTATTCACTCAAAGGAATGCAAGTTTATTCATTTTTCCTGGTCTTCTAATTTTTTGACATTTTAACATTCACCTTTGCAACTGTTACAAGATCCGTCTTCCTCTTATTTTTCTTAACCCATATCCTATTCAACATCATCTTAGCATTTAAAATCAAAAATTCCATTTCTTCTATATAAACCTTTGAACCATAATCATTTATGTCTTCAACACATAATATATCAACATATTGACCATTACCACAATTCATATAATACCCTTTCAACCTTGCATATACCACATTAAAGAATACATCTAAAAAATATTAAATAGAAACCTTGTTGTCAATATGCATTTCCACTTGCTTAAATAAAACATCATATTCAAGTAATTTGAAAATAACAACAAGACTCTTCTATAACTATGTTTATCTTGGCTTCTTCAATTATTGACATCAAAATAGTCATTGGTATACTCACCATTTCATTTTTCAGATCTTCCTTTATTTTTTGTGTCTCCTCTTTGCTTTACTTCTTTTGAATAATATTTTGAATAGACCATGTGATCTTCTTCTTGACTAGCAGGTACCATTTTTGCATTTCTAATTCCATTAGCTTTCTTAATTGTTGAAAACTTTTTATAATTCTCTGAACATTCCTTTCAACTCTAACTACCTCATCTCTTCCTCCTTCCTCTTCCTCTCTTTCTCTTTTATTTTATTTTCTTCTTTCCTTTTCTACAAATACTTCATCAATAAATCTAGCTCTTCAAACAAGTCCATCCTTTGGCACAATTGGATCTTTCCTCTTTTCTACCTTGATTTTTGGAAACTAGTTCCTCTTCTCAACCTACATAAACATAAACTCATAACCACACAACTAAAAAAATCTCCTTTGCCCAGACATTCTAAGCTTTGATACCAAATGATGTTGCCAAAATCCCTCAAATAATTAACAAAAACATAAGATAGAAAGAACACAAAAAATAAATATTAGAGCTCCAAATTATTCTTTATTCATTTTCCCAATTCTTTACCCACTATAGCAAGAGAAAATAAAAATTTAAATACAAATACAAAATTACCATTTTTGACAATTTTTTTATAAAAATATATTTTTCCATTTTTAGTAATTTTTAAAAACAACTAAAAAAAAGATGGATTTTTTTGTGAAGCTTACTAAAACTCAGATAAGATGAACTATCAACTAATATTCAAATTTGGAAGCAATATTTTGAGGTTATTATACCTAACAAACAAATTCTACAGAAGTTTCTAGAAGAACATAAACATATATAGTGAATCAAGTTGAATCTGATCATAAACCCTAAGATCTACAGTAGATGTAGAAAATGATAAAGAAAAAATTTCCTATTTAAAGAGGTACATAGTCAAACAAATAGTATGAATGAGTGCCAGGGTAGAGTGGAAGTATGCGTATGTGAATAGAGGCATACAAAGCAAGGTTGACAAAAAATGCTTGAGTATGAATGAGTGCAAAGCTAAAGGAGAAAGCTTTCAAATACAATTTCATTATTTATAAGTACATTATAGAACAAGGATTATGTTTTGATGAGAAGAGTGGACTAATTGCTTGAAGGGTCTCTAAGAAAATCAATATTAGAGATGTCAATGGAAGGATTATTAGTAAACCAACATAAAGACAGAACATAGATTTGAACCTACAAAAGTGAGTTGTAATCACACATATCAAAACCTATTGTTCTATTTCTAGTCATTGTAAACAATTTGTATTTAAATCCTTTTAATAGAGGTTGACCCAATATTCATTTAAAGACTTAACAATCTATGCAAATCCTTTAACTAGGTGACATTCTAAATGGAATGATCAAATTCCTCTTACAAGGCCACACTTAGCAAGGTGACTAAATCCTCTAACTAGATCATATTTAATGGTGTATTTTATAAACATTAACAAGGTTGGTTATTAACAAATTTCACTTCAAAAGAGTGAAAAAGAGAGACACGTTGCTGGTGGTTTTCCCTAAATTGGGTTTCCACATAAAATCCTAGTGTCAAAAATATGATGAATGCTTTATGTGTATTTACATTTGATAATATTTTCATTATGAAATACATATTATGTTTACAATAGTTTTACAGTATAGACCGAATGACAACAAGATAAGAATAATAGTTAAGTGTTTGTTGTTTTATTGTTCAAATGGTACATATTGATCTCAAGTAACTAATTCAACTCCCCCCTCCCTAGTTATTATAAACATTTCTAACAACTGGTATTAGAGAATAGTGCTTGCAGATAAAATTTTGAAGGTACTTAAACCTAAACATCATGACTAATAAGAGAGATGTACCCAAGTTGAACAAGGAGAAGTTTCCTACAAGGAAAACTTTGATCAAGTTGCACATATCTAGTATCAGTGATGTTATTGTCAATTTTCTAGACAGTGAATATGTAAAGTTAACAACCACTCCTCTGACTATTGAACAAGTGAAATAGAAACTAGAACACAACCAAGCAATGATGGAGATTACCTCATCCCTAAGCTATGCCAAGTTTGATGACCTAAAATACTATGATAGTAAAAAGAAGATGTGGGACAAATTGAAGACCATATATGGAGGTGATGAAAATGTTCTAAGAGTAAAATTAAAAAGCTTGAGTGGTAAATTTGATGATATGAGAATGATGGAAGGTGAGAGAACATAGTACAATACTACACAAGAATTAAAGAGGTTGTTAATGCTATTCAAGGTGCAAATGGAGAAATCAAAGATGAAATAGTGATAAGTAAGGTATTGAGGACTCTACTCCCTATCTAGATGTCATTAGGGTCTCTGTAATCTAAGAACATAGATGCACACTAGGTAAAAATTTAGCCTTAGAATTTTAATTGGTATACTTACTACTTTTGAGATGTCTAACTTTGATATCTATACACCTGCTACTATTGAATGTGCTTTCAAGTCACAACTAGTTCTTAGCAAAAAGAAAGGAAAACATGTAAAGAGTGAAAGTGATATTTCTAATGATGAAATTGATGAATTTGTAGTTGTCATTGCATAAAGGTTTGGAAGAGGAAGAGTTAAATTTCCTATCATTTATTTTTCATGCCACAAAGTGTTTATATTTCTACTAGATGTCTTGATAGAGGTGATAAGGGTAAGAGGAAGGAAAAAAAGTACAAAGAAAGAATAGATGACAAAGACTACAAGAGAAGCAAGGATGAAAAAGGTAATAAATCTTGTTATATTGTTGAAGAAAATACTAATAATGAATCTAAGAGTAATGATGATGAAGTTGTCTATGTTTCTATGAAAGAAGATTCTAATAAAGATGAGAAAACCACATTAATTTCCTATGTGAACTAAAGTGATAGATGGATGATTGATAGTGGATGTTCCAATTATATGACTGGTGATAAAGACAAATTTGAAGATATTGGTCCATACAATGGTGGATATGTTAAATTTGGTAATAATATCCTATTTTTTATAAAGGTAAAGATAATATTCAATTGACTGACAAGATAACATGTGATAATGTTTACTGGATTGAAGGACATAACTATAACTTGTTGAGTGTTTCACAGATGAAAAAATCATGTTATAGAGTTGAATTTAAAAATATAAAGGCCAAGATACATGATGGTGATGGTAAGCTAATTGGAACCGGTAATTAGAAAAGAGGTAACTTATTCTATCTAGACCTATCAACTAAGACATGTTTATTTACACAACAAGAAGATGTTTGGTTATGGAACAAAAGATTATGCCATGTGAACTTTGAAAATTTGGTGAAAATTACTAAGATGAAGAAAGTAAGATGGTTGCTTAAACTAAAGAAGCCTAACAATGCTATGTCATGAAAATAATATCAATTGGGAAAGATGACTAACTCTAGTTTTAAGAGAAAAACATATATTGCTAATGATATTTTGGTATTGGTTTATACTAACCTACGTGGACCCATTGGTGTTCAAAGTTACCATGGAGATCAATTCTTCATTATATTTTTGGATGACTATTCTAGAATGATGACTGTGATGTTTCTTAAAGCTAAATATGATGCTTTTCAACTAGAATTAAAAAATAAATAGGGAAGAGTCTAGAGTGTTTGAGACCTGACAGAGGTGGTGAATTCATTTCATATTAATTCAATACATTTGACAATGATAGAGAAATTGAAACCAACACCATGAACCCCTCCTCAAAATGAATAGCTAAAAGGTGAAATGGATCAATAATGGATTGTGCAAGAACATTAATGCTAGAGAAGAATATATCACAAAAATATTAGAGAGAAGCGGTTAGTACTATTGCTTATTCCCTAAATAGAGTACAAGTCAAGAAAAGTACAAATGCTACACCTTTTGAACCATGTTATGGTTATGCTCCTAATGTTAAATATTTCAATACTTCAGTAGTAGATTCTATATACTGAAAGACAATAGGAATGGTAAGCTTTATGGAAAAAGTGATGAAGCAATATTACTAGGTTATTTCACTAAAAGAAAAGCTTATAAGTTTTTAAATTCTAACAGTAACAAAGTTGTGGAACATGCAAATGTGAGAGTTGACAAATTTGCAGAAAGGGGAGACACTTCATGCAATGAAGAACCTAAAGAATATAGTAAATTCATCTATGTGGATGATGATGCTTCCAATACTCAAAATGAATAAACAATTCAAGCTTCAAGTTTCTATCAGACATGAAATGATGGAATGCAAATGAAAATTATCAAGCAATAGAGAGTTATTGCCGAGAAATAGACTAAAGATGTCTAGTCTTAGTTAAGAAATGCTAACCATCAGATAGAAAATGTCAAGCATGCACAACCTAAACCATAACCAAAGTAAGAAAGAGGAAATGAGCCTAACATTACTTTTCTAGATGAACCTACAGAAGATTAGAGAGGGAAACTACCTATGCTAGAAAAATATTTGAGAAGACATCATAAACTTAAAAAAATCATTGGTGGTTCTAAATCAAGTGTTATGAAAAGAAGAAGACTCAAATATAATACATGCTTACTTTTTGAGTTTGAGCACAAGTCAATAAAAGGATTCTTTAGACAATGAAGATTGGATCAAGCCAATGAATGAAGAAATTGACTAGATTGAGAAGAACAATACTTGGACCTTAGTGTCAAGACCAAAGAGCACTTCATGTAATAAAGAAAATTAAGACTATAGTAAATTCATCTATGTGGATGATGATGCTCCTAGCACTCAAACAGAATAGACAAGTCAAGTTGCAAGTTCCCATCAGATATGAAATGATAGAATGCAAATGCAAAATTCTGAACAATGGATATTGGGTGACTAAAAATAGACTGAATATGTTGAGTCTCATATAGGAAATGTCAACCATCAGATAGAATATGCCAAGCATATAGAACCTAAAATTGAAGCTGAGAAAGAAAGAGAAAATGAACTTGAGATTAAATTTCAAGATGAACTTGTAGAAGATCAAAGAAGAAAACTACTTGTGGTAACAAAATATGTGAGAAGACATCAAAAACCTAAAAAAATCATTGGTGATGTTGAATTAAGTGTTATGAAAAGAAGGTGATTCAAAGATAATACTTGCTTAATTTGTGAGTTTGGGCCCAAGTCAATAAAGGATGCTTAAGAAAATGAAGATTACATCCAACCAATGAACAAAAAATTTGACCAAATTGAGAAGAACAATACTTGGACCTTAGTGCCAAGACCAAAAGATAAAAAATTAATTGGGACAAAGTGGTTTTTCATTAAAAAACTCAATGAAAATGGAGAAGTAACAAGAAACAAAGAAAGATTGGTATGCAAGGGCTATTGTCAAGAAGTAGTTGATTATGGAGAAATGTTTCCTCCAGTGGCAAGACTTGAAGGGGTTAGAAGTCTACTTGCATACTCAGCATTAAAAAATTTCAAGGTATATTAAATGGATATCAAATATGCATTTTTGAATGGTATACTAGAAGAAGTGGTATATAGTGAATAGTCTAAAGGATTTGTTGATACAAACAAGAAGAATATGGTATGTAAACTGAACGAATCCCTCTATGGATTAAAGCAAGCCCTAAGAGCTTGGTATGAAAGATTACACAACTACTTGGTGAAGATTGGTTTTAAAAGGAAAAATGACCATAATAACCTATATTTGAAGAATGGTAAGAACACTAAAGTATTGTTATTTGAAATATTTGTTAATGATATTATATTTGGAGGAAGAGAAGCTTTATGGAAATCATTTGTTGATAAAATGAATAAGGAATTTGATATGTCTATGTTTGGTGAAATCAAATTAGTTGTTGGACTATAAGTGTTTAAAATGAAGTTTTGTATTTTCATTGCACAATCTAAATATATCAAGGGGATACTAAAGACTTTTGGTATGGAAGATTCCATGCTAGTGAGTACACCTATGTCTACTAGACATAGGCTATCTAAGACTGATGATTCTACTAATGTGAACCAAACCCTATATAGATCAATGATTTGAAAATTCAAATATGTTGTTCACAACAAGCTAGATATTACTTTTCCATTTGGGCTAGTTGCTAGATTTTTAGAAAATCCTAATGAAAATCAGAGGATGGCAGTGAAAAGGACAATGAGATATCTAAAAGGTACATCAGACTATGGATTGTATTACAAAAGAAATAATATAAGCTTGAACTAAGGGTATTTACTAACTTAGATTGGGCAAGAAAAATTGATGAAAGAGACAAAAATGGTGAAGGTGATTTCTTTCTAGGAAAAGGATTGGTGTAGTCGACAAGAAAGAAAATTTTTTTTGTTTTCCAATCTATAGCTGAAGCTAAGCATGTAGCAGTGGAAGTGAACTGATCAAATATTATGTGGATCAAATAGTTATTGAAAGGTATGAAAGAAGAAATCATAGATCCAATAGTTATCTATTGTAATAATGTAAGTGCTATCAATATTTCAAAGAATCTAGTGATGTACACTAAGACAAAGCACATTGCTATCAAGTATCACTACTTGATGGAATTAGTTCAAGAAAAATAAGTGAAGCTAGAATATGTAAATACCAAGGAATAGATTGCTGACATATTCACAAAAGCCTTACCTAAAGATTATCATGAATATCTTAGACATAAACTAGGGGTGATTCCCCTAATCAAAGCTACTTAAGTAGGCAAGGTTCATTGCATCACATAGACTAATCAAAATATACTACACAGTGATGCAATGAAACTCTATGCTGGGAAGTCTCTAAGGTAGATAATTTAGTGTGGCATAATAGATCAGTCATAGATAGATGGAAAATATCAACCACACATGCTAAATCTACATAATTCAAATGTATGACAACTTTGAAGCTGATACAAGTACACGTCTTTGGCATTTTTGTCAAAGAGAGAGAGAGATTATAGAAAGAGGGAGTAATTACTCCTAAGAGAAATTTTAGAGAGAGAAATTCATAAAAATGGTATCAAACTATCAATAACAAAATCTTTTGGATTGTATTGTAACTAAGATATTACTAGTATTAAGATGTTTGACATATTTGCATCAATGTCAAAGAGGAAGATTTCTTGAAACTTACAATTGAAACAATTGATGTCAAATCTATTGATGAGATATATTTCTACCTAATCTAAATGTCATATCTATTTGATTGATGAAGAGTATTGAAAATTTTCTCATGATGGTAATCATATAATTTAAATTTGGAGAGAAGACAAATTGAGATGTGTTCTGCTAGGGTTTTTATAATTTGTGTCTGAACTCTTTCTACCACATTGCTTGTCATTATGCATTTAGTGTGGCAATTTCCTTTAAGATATAATAGCCTCATCCCTCTTAGCCCAACAGTTTCTACTAATGCTAGAATCGTTTCTGTATGCAAGAATAGCTTTGTTGAGAAAACACATGCACAAATTTGTGCCCAAGGTATTTCATGAGGTAATTCCTCTCCCAACCTGGTTTTGAATATTTTTTCTTTTGAATCTACTTGTCAATGGCTAGAAACCTAAACCCTTATTGGGTATTTTGTGGGTCACACTCCATCTAAAAGAACACTACATGAATGGGTCACCCAGGCCTGGATGCCCCAAGGGATTCACCTTGAACAGATTCAAATCCTTACAAAGGGATTTTTTTTTAATTTCATTTTGGTAACTCCTCTTAGGCTGAGAGCATTTTTAGCCATGGGTCATGGACAATTGCCTCATCTCTACTTGTTTTTTAGATATAGTCTCAAGACTTTTGCATCTCGGATGACCAAAAACTTAAGGTTCCAGTTTGAATTGAGTTCCCTGGGCTGCCCATCTCTTTCTGATCTTTTCTCCCAAAAATTACCCAAACCATGGGCAAAATGATATGTGTGGAACTAGACAAAATTTTCAATGCCCACCCTTAATAGAGGGTTTTTGTTGAGGTCAACCTCTCTAGGGACCTAAAAGAATCCATGGAAATTCAGATTGGTGCTACCATCTTTACCCAAAAGGTGCTTTACCTGAATCTCCTAAATACTTATTTTCACTATCAATATACTAGCCATAAGATAAAGGATTGTCCTCTTCTTGAGTGCAATCGCTCTTCAGTCTAGGAAACCAAGTTGGCTCTAGTTGTTAAAAAATATGAATGGACCATGATTATCAAGAAAGGAAAGGGCACTAATAAACCAAGCCCCAATTTTCAAGAACCCAGCCATCCTAGCTCTAGTGTGGCTCCTCTTGTGTGTACGACACCTAAGATTCCCATGATTGTGCTGCCACCTATTTTAAACCTTGCATCACAGGGGACAAAATAATTAGAGGTCCAAGCTACTTAGGTTCATGTGCCTCAAGCAGCTTCTATGATTTCCTCTCAATATCTCTATCACTCTTGCAGCCTTGAAGGTTGGAATGTAGTTTCTATCACTAGGGATAAATGAAGAGCCATCACTTTGTGTGACCCCTCATTTGAGTCCTCCACTTTCTTGCATAATAGCTTTTCCTTGCTTGGGGATGAGGAGAATATGCAAGCTAGTTTATAATGAATTTTCTCTCATGGAATGTGCAGGGGCTAACAAACCTCCCTAGAAAATATTATGTTCATGATACCAAGCGTAAGCTTGGCAATATTAATGTTTTGTGCTTGCAAGAAGTCAAAGTCTTTGGGTTTCTTCTCAACTAAGTTTTCCATGTTATATAGTTGGATGGTGTTAGATTTTCTTCTAAGCATGAAGCTAGTCAAGGTGGTGTAGTCACTCTCATCTCCCCTTGGCTTTTTCCTTTTGTTGTTTCCCATGGTTTTGACCCTATGCAAAGAGTAGTTTGGATTTTGTTGTCTTTTCAAAATCATTATTTTTGAATTGTCAATGTCTATGCCCCTAATGATTTTGTTGAGTGCTCACACTTGTGGAGGTGGCTAGCTAATTATTTGTTTCCTACAACCTAGATATTCTATGAAGATTTAAATATGGTTGAGTTGGCTATTGATAAAGTGGGTCTTCCACCTTTTTAATGGTCAGTTAGAGAGTGAGAAGCCTAGTTTTACATGTAGAACAAGCTTAGTCCTTTTTTTACTTTTTCTCACACAAGTCTACTACCTATCACTTCACTTCCTAATGTGACTCTTTTTGACCATTTTACCATACATTTCTTCATTAGCTAGCATTCCATCCCTCCTCATAATTATAAAACTCAGTTTTACCTTAATACTTCCATGATGTCACATCCACCCACTGCCTCTCATATTTTACAAACTTGGGCCCCATTCCACCTCTAGGTGGATTTAGTGGTGGAATGATGCCATCACCCATACTAAGAGGTTTCTTTGCATTTATGGGAGATAGTTGGTCATTTATCACAAGAGATCCTATGAGGCCACTCCTAAAGATCTTTGTATGGCCACTAAAGCTCTATCCATGAATCTATTTGACATGGACCTCCAAGTTTGGCATGCCAATCTCTGCCACCAAAAGCAAATTGGATACAATTATATTGCCCAAGGAGCTCAACTCAAAGGCCATCTACATTGGCTGGAGGTTGGAGATCAAGCTTCCAAGGAATTTTTTAATGCATTGAGGGCTCACCATTCTATAGTGAGGATCAAACACATTTGGTAGGGTCAACACTCCTATTCTCCAAGCTTTCATTTGCCACTATGAAATTTTTTTCACAACATCAGGCGCTTTGAAATCCCAGAATCAAGCCTTGCAAGCTTGGTTGGATGTCACTCCTAAAAGACTCACTCTAGAACAATATGCATTCTATGAGAAAAAGCTCACTTTAGCATACCTCAAGGAAGTTGTCTTCTCCATGGCAAATGATAAGGCCCCTATTTGTGATGTTTTCCCTTGTGAATTTTACAAAGCCTTTTGGGAAGAGATTGGACTAGACCTACATAAGGTTTACCTTGAATCCTAAATTTTTTTCTCTTTACAAGATATTATTAATAAGGGAAATGTCAAATTCATACCTAAGGCAAGTGATCCTAAAGATATATGCAATTAGAGGCCCATCACCTTATTGAATGTCTCTTACAAGATCATTGTGAAGGCTCTCTCTCTCTAAATTTGTCATCTTCTTCCTTAGATTATTCATCCTAAACAAATAGATTTGATCAAATCTCATTATATCCTAGACAATATAATTTTTGTGTGGGAAGAGATGGAATGGGCTCAGCATTCCAAGCAATAGGCCATATTTCTCAAGATTGATTTTTCCAAAGCTTATGATTGGATTGAGTGGCCTTTCATCTTTGTAATGCTTCAGGTGCTTGGGTTTGGCCCTACTTTTCTATAGTCAGTATAGATTCTTTTTGGGGATGCATCTACTTGCATCTCCATTAATGGACACTAGTCTCAAGCCTTTGGGTTTTATCATTCAATTTGACAAGGTTTCCCACTGGCATCCTCTCTATATGTGTTGGCTATTGAAGGTTTTGAGTACTTTCTCACAAGTCCCATCTCAAAAGAGAGGTTCCATGGTATTTCCCTTCTAGACTCCCCTAATCAACTTTTGAATGGCCATTTTGTAGATGAATCTTTCCTCACTCTCATTGAGGATGAAGAGAATGTTGCCTCTTCTTTGCAATGTCTTGACACCTTCTATCTTGCTTCAAGGTCTACTATTTAGTGGCACAAAACCCTGTATTATAATTAGTCTTCCCTTGCCCTTCCTACTTGGCTTGGGAAATATCAATGCAAATGGGTTTAGGATGGTGAAGTTTTCATTATCTGGGCATCCTTTTTTCTTTCCAAGCTTCTATTGTTAAGCTCTAGAATGTGGTTCTTGAAAGAATAGAGAAGAAGCTAGAGTATTGGATCACCATACCTCTCTCCCTTGCATGAAAATTCTAGATTTGTTCCAAAGTGTTTACTGCCACCCATGTGTACTACTCCTCTTATTTGGCTCCTTCAAAGGCATCTTATCTCAAATGTGGGTGCTTGTTATGCAACTTCTTTAGATTTTTCTCACTAGGGCTTTCATAGAGTTACCTAGAATTTTTGTTGTCTTCCCAAAGAGTCTAGCAGTTTAGGCTTGTTGTCTACCTAGAAGCAAGGTACTACTCTTTGTGCCAAATGGATGATCTAAGCTCTTTCTAGTAATGAAACTTGGAAGATTTTTTAAGACATTGCATTTCTTTAGGCTTTTTGATTTATCAACAAGCTTGGAAGGGGATTAGTTTCCAAACCCTTCTTGTGACCACTAAACCTATCTAGATTTAGGGCACTTTTGTTACCAAGAGTATTTGGAAAGATTGGGAAGTAATTAAGCCATGGCTTTGCTAGGTTGGTAATGGATTTAGAGATGGGCTCTCCATGAACCAACAAAATCTTTGGTGGTCAACATTATTTGCTATCCAAGGTGTTCCCATGGCTAAAGTGCATGGGGCTAGTGCTCTACATTTTTTTAAACATGGAATAAGAACTCCTAAAGATATTTCTCTAGAGTTACTATGAGCTTACGATCATGAGAGGACATGAAATTACAATTTTAGCTCACCCATCCAAATCGAAAGTCTTTTGATCTTCTAGTTTTTGTAATGCCTCCACATTTGTTACATAAAGTTGGCATTAAGTCCTCTTGCCCTTGCTGGAAAGGCTAGAAATGGTACCCAAACACCCTAATAATCAGCTATAAGCCTAGGTTGGGCTACTGATGGTTGGTTCCTCACCAGGCCATGGTTGAAGTTCTCAACCAATGATGGCATTTGCAATCTTATCACTATACTTGGAGTCATAGGTTCTCCACTATGTGGAAAACCATTACTGAGCCTAAACTTGTACATTTCACTTAGTGTATTCTTTTCCAAGGCTTGCCTTTGGGCCCCTAGCTACAGTACCTAGGTGTTCTTGACCCCCTTTGCCCTTTCTATGATCAACCAGAGACTTTTTTGTACATTTTTTGGTTATGTAGGAGGGCTTAAGGTTATTGGAAATGTATCCATGATCTCTTTCACCCCTTGCACTCAGAACCTTTCTCTTGGCATATGGTTGTTTTGGGTGACAACCCTCAGATTCCCTTCAAGTACTCCAAGATATGGCATGCTTTTAGATTGGAGATATTATTTACCATTTGGAAAGATAAAAATGAAGTTATTTATGGTAACAACACACTTTACATTAATGTTGCTATGTATGCTAGAGCATATATTTATAACAATGTCATGTTTTAGATTCAAGTAGAAACAAATAAAGTGGCTCTAAAGATGGCTCACCTATAGGAGCTTTTGGCACATTGGGGAAATGCCCCCTATATGGTAGCTTGTGTCCAACTGAATTTAGCCTCTGATGACTGTACCCCTCCTTGTGGTCACCATTGAGGATATATCACTTCTTCTCACTGCTCCCACATGCCTCACTCTTAGCCACACCACTCTCCTAGTAGTGGTGGTTTTGGTCAATGCCACTATTTTGGAGGCTCTGGTGGTTGGCACCACTCTGCCTCACCTCCTTAGAGGTCTAGCTCAGGGTGGTCCCTAATGGCTCCTCCTCCTACTAGTTGGCCCTCTACACACTCAAACCCCAAGTGGATGTTTCCTTAGTTGGAGTTAGTCATTTCTCCTCCCAGGCCTAAAGGAGAAAAAGATGAAGATAATGTTTTTGTTGATGACTAATGGGCTCCCCCTGAGCTATTTTCTCACCCCACCCTTGAGTGTATATTGAATGATAAGGATCCCCCTCCCTCGGCTGGCATTGCACTAGTAGCTTGAGGTCCTTTTTGTTTTTAGAAGTTCTTTTTTTGATGAATAGTTGATATCCGGGCTTAGGTCATTTGAACTCCTGGGGTGATCTTATTTCCCCAGGACCCTTTTTTTCTGAATATGTAAATTTATTATACTTTTTAAATGTAAGGAAGGGACTATTTGTCAAAAAAAAGTTGTTCATGAGAATAGCACATTGGGGAAAGTTTGAGTTATGAAAAGGAAGTTACAATGGACATTCAATTAGATAGACTTTGATAAAGAAAATTGATTATTTATATCAAAAAAGATAAAAAAAGGTTGAGTAGAAGTATAAAATACAGTTAGTGTCAAGTAATACTAGTGTCAACCAAGCTATAGTTAGTGTTGAGAAAATATAGTGTTTACTGCGCATTAGCATCAACTGAGAAAGATAGTTGATGCTGAGCCAAGAAACTTTATAGTGACCAATTTTTTAGTGATGATTGAGTGCCAAAATATAGGGATTTCCATGTGACAATATAAGAATGAATCTAAGGAAATCATGAGATCAAGCCAACTAAGCTAATTAATTGGGAGATGTAAACCACATTGAAGAAAATATTGATGAGTTGAATCATTAAATTCAAGGATAATATTAGGTAAATACCTAAAAAAAAAAAATTCTAGAGAATTTTCTAGAAGAAGATCAAGAAGATGGATAGATACACTGAATGAAGTTGAATCTAATCATAAACCCTAAGATAGTGGATGCTGAAAATGGTAACAAAAATTGCCTATTTAAAGAGGTACACAGCTTAAAAAATAGTGTGAATGAGAGCTAGGGAAGAGTACAAGTATGTATATGTTTGAAGCTTGTATGTGAAGAGAGGTGTAAAGAGAAAGGTTGATCATAAATGCACGAGTGTGAATGAATACAAAGCTAAAGGAGAAATCTTTCAGATATGATGTTTTTATTAATAAGTACATTAGAGCATAAGGCTTAAGAGTTGATGAGAAGAGTAGACCGATTGCTTGAATGACATCCAAGAAAATCAAGATCAAAGATGTCAATGGATGGCTTATCAGTAAACCAACATAAGGATTGAATAGAAATCTAAACCTACAAAAGCAAGTTATAGTCACATAAATCAAAACCTACTATTTTGTTTCTAGTTATTGTAAATAGTTTTTATTAAAATCCTTTTAACAGAGGTTCAACTAATAGACTATGTAAATCCTTTAGCTAGGTGATATTCTCCTAATAGTGTGATTAAATCCTCTAACCAGGTCACATTTGACAGTGTGTTTTGTAACCTTTAACAAGGTTGGCTCCTAATAGAGCTCACTTCAAAAGACTGAAAAATAGTAACATGTTGTTGGTGGTATTGCCCAAATTGGGTTTCCACCTAAAAATCCTAGTATTAAAACTATGATGAATTGTATTTATATTTATATTTATTAATGTTTTCATTACACAATGCAAGTTTTGTTTATGAAATTTGTATGCTATAGAATGAGCAATGGTAGGATAAGTATAACAATGAAGTGTTTATTATTTTATTGTTCAAGTTGTACATTTTAACCTTAAGTAACTGATTTCTTCCCCCCCCCCCAGATACATGACCTTTCAATTTTCTAATTGCTATATTAACCTTCTTATTACCAAGAGTACCTTCATACTCAAAATACTTTTCCATTTTAGAGATCCAATTGAATACCAAATTTGTCTCAAGTTTTCCATCTTGGCAAGCAAACTCAATAGCAGGTCTAGCATTTTCTCTAGACAAAAATCTCATAAGCCTTTCTTTATCTTTTTGAACTTCAAGCTTAGGATTATGGTTAGGTACTACCTCTTCCTCATCACTAACAGCTTCAATATGTACTCTTCTCTAGATATCTCCACAACTCCAAGTCTAGTTGCAGTCTTCCTCAACATATCCATTATAACATTGTCAACATTTCCTCTACCACAAACCATCTTGACAATATTTTCTTCAAGATCGCAACCTTTTGCAAGTTATATATCATACTTTAGATATTCCACCGTACAAACAATCCAATAAGGTTCCCCATAATCCAATCCATAAGAAAGAAAGAACTCAGATACCACCTAATATAGGGAGAGAGAAAACTTAATTATAATTGGCTCAAATTAAGCTTATGAACAACCCTATTCAGAGTTATACATAGAAGAAACACGCACAAAACCATGTACATAAGGTGAGATTACAAACTTTTACTTAAGTTTAATTAATAAGAAAAAAATTTAAACATAAGGCTTGTTAATTGGCAATCACACTACTGTAATAATTAGAAGAAGTCTTTCAACATGCTAGACTATGAAACCATTTGGGTTTTGGCCATATACAATGAAATTAAAAAGTTAGAATCCAAGTTCACATCTATCATGCTTCTCACTATCTCTCATCATCTCCCTATCTCATCTTCTATCCCTAACCAAGCTTCTTATGTAGCCAACTAAGTTTCAAATTAGTTAGTCAAGCATTTAATTACATTATAGGTCCAACCTAGGAAGAGTAAATCAAAACCAGTGCTAAAAAGAACATAAGGCATTATGCAATTAAAGACAGATGCAAAATTTTCCTAGGAGTTGGCTCTAACTTCACAACACATCATGTTAACACAAAAAACCATGCCAAATGAAACAACACACCTTTCTAGAAGCAAATATGCCAAAAAAGATACCATAAAGATGTTGGAAATATTCAGGACTAACAAGGTTACTAAGAGGGGAGGGGTGAATTAGTAAACTTTAAACAATTTAAACCAATTCAGCATAATAACAAATTCACCATTCATTCATCTACTTTACTGTATGCGTGAAAAGATTAACACACTAATTTGATGACCCAGAAACCTTTCAATTTGTAAGTAAAATAGGGGTGGGGATGATATCCACAAAACTTCAATACTGCAATATAAAGTTGGCCGGTTAAGGCTTAAAATGATCACTTCTAGTGATCTACCCTGTTAGGAGCAAGTAGGACTGCTAGATCCACCTTGTTAGAGGATTTACAAACATACAATGACGTATGCACTCTGTTAGGAGATTTACAAAAGACTTTTAAGTCTACCCTATTAAAGGATTTACAAACTGATTCACCTGCTAAGATGAAGTAGTGGATCTGCTTGCAACTAGTTTGCTGATTAGATCTTATGTACTGATCACTTGATGTGATGGATATATCTTTGCTGCTCCTTGAGAACCTTGTTGAATACTCTACTGCTGATTCTCTTTCAATTCGATCAATTACATTCTTACTTTTTTATGTTGCAAATGGCACAATACATTACATATATACCATTCCAATATTTACAGCAACAAGGTCGGTTGAACACAAGTGGACAAAACATTACTGAGTCCGCTAGATAGTAAAAAAAACTCAGGTTCCTCAAACTCACTCAGTGACCTTTTGACACTCAGCATCCACTGCAATACACTGCATCGTCATGCACTTGGTAAGAGTAGGGGTACAGTCCATACTAATCATTCTAAGTGGCTTGGAACTTGGTAACCACTGTTGACTCGGTAAACATTGTGTCACTCGGTAGAAACTAACTCCGATGATTCACTTGGTAAGCACTGAATACTTCTTTTACCTTTTTGTCTTGGTAATCACTGAAACCTTCATTTACCATCCTGACTCAGTGAGCACTAAATCCTTCATTTACATTCCTGACTCGATAAACACTAAATCCTTCATTTACCTCCTAACGTGGTAAACACTAAATCCTTCGTTTACCTTCTTGACTTGGTAAACACTACTGAATATACTTGGTAATCAACGAATGCTCGGTATGAACTGTAAAGTGAGTGATGAACTTGGTAAGCATTTAGAATCGAATAAGTGTTGTAACTAATGAAAAATTTATTCCAACAATCTCCCCCTTTGGAATTAGTGACAAAAACACTTATGAACCAAAATTTATATACAAGATCTGACAAAACTGACTTGATTCTGTTATGCTGAATATACATGGGCTACCTTACATATAACTCCCCCATACATTATACACAATGTTTTTACATGAGTTATATGTCTTTATTCATATTATCACCACTATTATTATTTCTTTATTACTTTATTACCTTCTCCCCTTTTGTGTCTGATTCTCCTCTATTTATTACTTTCTCCCCCTTTTTGACAATAATGCCAAAGAATAAAGAATGTATTTACATGGAGACACCAAAATGTGTGATAAACTCATAATGTACCTGAAGAATTAGTTGCAGAGTATAATCCCAATTGTCTTGTAGGATTTTACAGGTGGAGAGAACTACTTGAACTTCTGCATAAAGTTCAATCATATGGTCTGCAACAGAGAAGTTATTGTCATGGATCAATGTTTTTGAATATTTAATGTGTTTCTGCATTGTGTTCATGATGGGAAGGATTATGTTCTGGATTTCCAATAGTGTATACCTTATCCTTCCTTCCTCTTTGAGTAGCTCTGCCTACTTCTCTGCCAAAAATTTGATCCTGAGGTGATGAGATGAGCTTGTGTTGGGGTCAAGCTTCAGCGATTGGGCACTTATCTTCAGATCCTTATCTATCTTATTTAACTTTTCTTTTATTTCCTTTGTATACTCGGTAACATCACAAAGTTTTTCAAAAAGTGAGGTTGCGTTATTAAAAGAATTTTCAATGTTAGAAAAAATTGAGGTTAATTCAACCTATTTTATTGGTAGGTGCTGAGCAATGTGCCCAAGCACCTTATTTTCAAATTTCTTTTCTACTTTCTCCATTAACTTTTCTTGTCCTGAGATATCCTCATTAAATTTATTCACCACTTCTTCTAGCTATAAAACTTGATATACTTCCCAAAAATGATGTACATACTAGTGTATTTACAATTGGAGAATTGACTGGAGCAAAAATTGGGACCAACGTGGCTGAGGAAGACAAAATTGATAAGAAACTTGGAAGACTTACTATACAAGCTGCAGGTGGAAGAGATATACTTGGTAAACTAACTACTGCAGTGGATGACTCGGTGGCTAATGATGTGCTTTGAAGCTCAGTAACTAAAGAAGTGACTGCCAGCTCGATAGATGAAGTGCTTGGCACTTCCATTGCAAAAACCTAGAGCTAAGAGGAGACTGGAGGAAATTGAGCAATGGATGTCTCTATTGTGCTCACAATCTTTCCTATCTCCATAATAGATTTTACAGTCTTTGGTGGAGAGTGAGGAAGGGAGGCAATGACAGCTGCTGCAATTTTGACTGCATCATCCTCTTCCTTAACATTTTCTTCCTCCTTTTCTTCTTCTTCCTTCTATTTCATTACCTATTCAAGGTCTTCATCAGTTACTTCCATGGAAATGGTGTTGCCATCATCCATATCCTCTTCATCATCACCATTGTCATCATCATCCTTGATCTCTATGGGTTCCTCAGTTGTCTTATGTAGTTTATATACATCACTCCAGACGTTAGTTGCATTTTTAACAACTGGCTCAATGCTTTTTAGCAATATGAGACATGTATTAAATCTCATATTCATTCTGCCTTCATGATCCTTCAATGCCCTTTTGATTTCTGCATCTGTTAGGCTAGGGACCAGTTCTCTTAATCTTTTCTCAAAAATGTCTTTAACTATTTGCTCGGTGTGCTCCCATCTCACCTTTATTTTATCAAATAGTTCAACAGGAATTTGGGAAACAAATTGGTCTGGGGAGAATTTCTAGGTTCCCAACTTCTCCATTATCAGATCTTCAATTTCTTTTTGCTCAGCAGGAGTTCTGGTTTCATATTTCAATGCCTTCAAATTGTTGATTCCTGCACCAATCCTTAGTTGTTTCATCCTTTCTTCGAATGTTAGAGGAGGTTTGCTGAACACAACTTCTTTCTTGCCTCTCCTGGTTCTCCTTGTGAACACTGCCTGAGGTTTGGTAATGATTACCCTACCCTTTTCTTTGTTGGCTCTACTTCCTTTTCTGGCTCCTCTTCTTCTTCTTCTTTTTCTTCATCCTCACCGTCGCCCTCAGTAAGCATAAGAGGTCTAGTATCGGCTTTCAGCTTTTCTATCTTTCTCTTGCCTTTAGAGATTTCTTGAGGAAGCTTGATTTCAAGCTCTATTCGGACCTTTGCCTCTTCATAGGTTCCAAATGTAGGCAATTTTGGATCCACTGGTTCATTTACTAGTGCCTCAATGATATCTCTGGCATCATCAATATTTAGCTCATAGGGCAATGTTTTTACCCATGCCACTCGGGGTTTGACTACCTGGATGTAGACTCTATCACAGTCAACCATGAAACAAACATCATCCTTATAATCTTCAACAAGTTTTGGAGGTATCCTGAACCTGTTGTTCATCCTTTCCTTGAAATCTTCAAAATAGTTATCCATTACCTTGTCAAAATTGATACCCATTTCTGCTATGAACTCATTTATTTGATACAAAATTGGAGTACCTTTCCTCCATACAACTGCACCTTTAGATGGAAAGAATTTTTGTACATAGAAAAATAAACAAACTAGCAAAGAACCAAATTTATAGGGGTTTGTCTTTGTAGTCCTTATGCTATCCATGTTTTTATTTAATTGTTTTAATAGCACATTAGCTAGGTCGAACTCCATGTTTTTCTTCACAATCTTATATGTCAAATCTACAGCCTCACAGGGTACACTATTCAGCCTACTGGAACTATACAGTTTGTATGCAATAACACAAATACCAAATTTTAGTTCTACATCTGAAACATTGTTAAGCTTTAAACCTCTAGCATCCCATACAGCTTGGGTTAATTTTTGAAGTTCATCTCGACCTAGGGTTTTGGTGGCTTTGGCTTTGGTCAACATTGGTAAACCTGTGATCTTGTGGATCATCTTCTTCGTTATGAGGATGGTTTGTTCTAATCACAATTTTCCATTATGCACATGGCTTAAGATATACCTTACCCATTTCACTTGGAAAATCCTTGGTAGATGTGGGATATGGGTTAAACCTTTGGTTTCCAAATGTTTAAACTCAAGTTTTAGGGTTCCATCCACACATAACTCGGCTAGGGTACTATCCATATCTAGTGTCCCTATTTCTTGCACAGTACACTTGAAATGAGTACGAATATCATTGATAAGAAGTACCTTTGGAGGGATCTTCGATTGAGCTCCATGTGGGTCGAGTGATTCAGCAATGGTAGGAATAATTTTGAAATTGGTCACCTTCCATTCGACTCCCTTTACGAGCATTTCAAAACCTTTCTTCACCTTGCTGCCACTGGTGCTTGTGGATGACATTTCTATTCGGTGAGAGAATGATTTTGTAACACAAATTCTTCACTGGAAAATCGCTTCAAATCACTTGAACTCACTTGGATGCACTTGAAAATATATTTGCTCTGTGAACTCTGAATTCATAGTGAAAAATGAGATCAAATTCTGCCTTTTTGATTGAAATTCTATCATTAATGCTCGAGTACGAAGGTAGCTGAGAATTAGAGTTTTACAAATAGTCACCGACTTACTCGGTAAACCCTGTAACTCAGTGAACACACAAAACCTTTCTTATTTTCCCGACCAAGCTCGGTAAAGTCTAAAAACCAACCTTACTCGGTAGATGCAACACTGTGAATTATGACTTGTATCTGCAATACTAATTTATCATTTCCACTTCTTCTTTCTGGAACTGCTTAGGATATGGCTTGAAGATGTAGTCCCTTATCCTTCTTGATAAGTCTAATTAGGAATGGTGGAGTCACCCACTTCTAGAGTGACATTTCCATCATTTGAATTTTCTTGCTCGGTAGACTTAGGAATCCACTATTGTTTGATTTGCTTTCAAATATTATCAGCTCTAGCTTTCCTTTCATCTTCAACCTTTCCTATATTCATGCAATTCTTAGCTATATGACCAAGTTCAGTACAAGTATAGCATCTTATGGTTGTATCTTTCTTCCTTAAGTGATGCCTTCTACAGTTTGGTCATATGTGTCCACATTCTCCACAATAGTGACATCTACACCAAGTATTGTAATTCCAACCAAATATTTCTTTGACAATTTTTTCTGCTGGATTGAATGATTTTGATCTACATTCAAATGCCTTGTGTCCTTGTTTCTTTCATTTGTGAAATTCACCTTCAAACTTTGGTTTCTCCTTGCATTCATTGGCTTTGTGACCATGCTGATTGCAATTGAAACATTTTCCATTGAATTTACTTTTACCATTACTCCAACATTTGTTAGATGTATGACCTATCTTGCCACAATGATTACAAGTGGGTCTTTGATTCCTTTGGGTACCTTGTTCAGAAGATTCACCTTTGCTTGAGATTTCATCATCCTTTCATTGAGTTTTTTTTCAACATTTAGATCATTTTCCAAACTTTCATTGATTTTCCTTTAAGATCTTAGGTCTCCTCTTAGACTTTCATTGATTTTTCTTTCAATATTCAATTCATTTCTCATTCTTTCACTTTGTGCTTTGAGAATCCTTATTTCTTCATTTGCATTGGATAGTTGATTTGCTAGATCTTCATGTTCAAGGGATTGATTTTGAGTTTCATTGTCCCTTCTTTCTATTTATTCTTGCATCATGTTTCTTTGCTCCATAATTTCACAAAATCTTATTGATTGAGTTTCATGTTCCAATCTTAGCATCCTTACTTCTTCTTGCAAAGATCCATTCTTTTGTAGAAGTTCTTTGATTGCCTTGTCTGCCTCATTAGCTTCATTTGAACTACTTGATGGGATGAGATCTTCAATTTTTGTTTCAGTATACTGATGATCATTCATTTCTTTTGCAAGATCTTTCCTTCTTTTTAGGGATAGAGAAAGATGCTCTTTTTCTTTTTTGAGTTGTATCATGTCCATTTCCAAATCTAGCTTCTCATTCTCAATAGTTTTGTCAACTCCGAATATCTCCATTGTCATTGATCTTTGCTCAAGTTGTTTAAACTTTATCTTGAGAACCACAATGATCTGATACCAATTGTTGGAAATATTCAAGACTAACAAGGTTACTGAGAGGGGAGGGGTGAATCAGTAAACTTTAAACAATTTAAACTAATTCAACATAATAAAAAATTCACCATTCATTCATCTACTTTACAGTATGCACAAAAAAATTAACACACTGATTTAATGACCCAGAAACCTTTCAATTTGAAAGTAAAACTGGGGTGGGGATGATACCCACAAAACTTCAATACTGCAGTATAAAGTTGGCCAGTTAAGGCTTACAATGATCACTTCTGGTGATCTACCCTATTAGGAGCAAGTAGGACTGCTAGATCCACCTTGCTAGAGGATTTACAAACATACAATGAAGTATGCACTCTGTTAGGAGATTTACAAAAGACTTTTAAGTCTACCCTATTAAAGGATTTACAAACTGATTCACCTATTAAGATAAAGCAGTGGATCTGCTTGCAACTAGTTTGTTGATTAGATCTTATGTATTGATCACTTGATGTGATGGATATATCTTTGCTGCTCCTTGATAACCTTGATGAATACTTTACTGCTGATTCTCTTTCAATTCGCTCAATTACATTCTTACTTTTTTATGTTGCAAATGGCACAATACATTACATATATACCATTCCAATATTTACAGCAACAAGGTCAACTGAACACAAGTGGACAAAAAATTACTGATTCGGCTAGATAGTAAACAAAACTCAGGTTCCTCAAACTCACTCGATGACCTTCTGACACTCGGCATCCACTGCATCGTCATGCACTCGGTAAGAGCAGGGGTATGGTCCATACTAATCATTCTCAGTGGCTTGGAACTTGGTAACCACTATTGACTCGGTAAACATTGTGTCACTCGGTAGAAACTAACTCTGATGATTCACTTGGTAAGCATTGAATACTTCTTTTACCTTTCTGTCTTGGTAATCACTGAAACCTTCATTTACCTTCTTGACTTGGTGAATACTAAATCCTTCATTTAACTTCCTGACTCGGTAAACACTAAATCCTTTGTTTACCTTCCTGACTCGATAAACACTAAATCCTTTTTTTACCTTCCTGACTCGGTAAACACTACTGAATATACTTGGTAACCAACGAATGCTCGGTATGAACTATAAATTGAGTGATGAACTTAGTAAGCATTCATAATCAAATAAGTGTTGTAACTAATGACAAATTTATTCCAACAAAAGAATGGTTCACAACTCAAGAAGTACAAATGATTGACGCTTGTGATATAAAGAGTAGGATCAAGGATAGGTCATCTTCAACATGTTAACTATGTATAACATGACACGAGCAATAGAAATAGCTACCTCACAAACAATAGACTAGTATAGAAAACAAGATATATGTTTTTGGTTGATTAAAGATTTCTCAAAGCCCAAATGCTCCAACATCAGTTAAGTATGTATTTTTTAAAGTGTAATAATGCATGAAGGTTGATTGGGTTGTAATATTGTAATTGTAAAGTTATAAAGGAAAGTATGGGACTATGAAGTTTATTGTAATGAATGTATGATGTGATATGTGAATTCTGATGTGTGATAAGATTAATATGAAATGAGACAAAGCTTTATGTTTTGCATCAAAGGAATTATTAGATATTGAAGATATCAATAGCTATGAAAAAAGAGGTTTTTGTATCTATCTCTTTTTATTAAGGAGCTATATTGTATATTGCATGTTTGGGAAATGGGCTCATCTTGCATACATTTTTTATTTGTATATAACAACTTCTAATACAAAATGTAATAGAATCCTATACAAATGTAATAGAATACTATACAAATGTAATAGAATCTTAACAAGGTCAATATCTTTAACCAAATGCTTTTGAGTAGTGGATAATTTTGTGGGCACCATTGCCATTGGGGTTTTCCCTTGCCATATTTTCCAAAGTTAACAAAATATGGTGTTATGAGTTCTCTTATTGCATGGCTATG
Source organism: Cupressus sempervirens (assembly GCA_028749045.1). Lineage (NCBI taxonomy): Eukaryota > Viridiplantae > Streptophyta > Pinopsida > Cupressales > Cupressaceae > Cupressus > Cupressus sempervirens. The sequence continues at coordinate 108,684,515 of CM053792.1, read as the reverse complement.
CTTATTATTCATCACAATAAGTTTTCTTTCATGTGCAAGTTATAAGGTTGTTAATAATATCTAGTTTTGGGTTAAAATTTGTAAAATACATATTCAAACCCGCCCCACCCTCCCCCCCTAGTATTTCTTATTTATAACAATTTCTATCAGAGAATAGTTACTTAGAAGAGGCTGAACATCTTAAGTAAGATCCCTATGGATATAGAAAATTTACATAAGAACTTAGAAGAAGCTCTCAAGTAGATTGATATTGTCACTGATAAAAGAGATTCTTTGAGAGAAAGATACAAAGATGCTAAAGACTACATTAGGAAATTGAAAGACAAGATTGATAATCTCAAGTCCAAAAAGGAGCCTATAGATCAAATCAAGGATATTGATGAATTTTTAAGATTGAAGAAAGAAAATGAGATACTGGAGCATGAACTAAAGATTACTAATATGAAATCGAGCCTAAAGAAAGATGATAGTAAAGTTGAATCAGATCTTAGATCTAAAAATGAAAGTTTGAGATCTAGCCTTATAAAATTTACATCTAAATTTGCCTCTACCAAGTTGCAGTATGAAAAAATTGAGAAGTAGAATACTATTGTGAAAGGAGAGCTAACCCAAACTAAGCAACAACTAGATAAGTTATATTCTAGTAGTGAAAATATTGATGAACAAATGTATTTTTAAAGAACTTATTATGATAAGACTAATCTTGGATATTTTATTGGAGAAAAATTAGCTAAGAAATTTGAAGCTATAAAGGAACTAAGTCTTGAAATTTATCAGCCTATGCAAGAAAAAGAAGATCTGAAAAAGATTGAGTGAAATCAATCTGTTGATGCACCTAAGTAGATTGAACAAGTCAAGCAAGTTGAACAAGTTGATGGAAAAATAGAAATAAGAGAAAATTGAGTCACCTAAAGAAGTGAGATATGAATTCAAAGATAGATGGTATTCATGTAATTAATTTGGTCATATGAAAAGGGATTGTACATGTTAATTTCTTAAACCATTTACCAATTTTTATTAGTATAATTGTCATGGTATTAGTCATAGAATAGTGAATTGTAAGAAACCTAAGTTTGATAGAAATAATAGCAATAGTATTATTTTTATAGGTATTAACTCTACAGGAAGAAGATCTAGAGAAGGAAACAATGGAGTAAGGAACAACATTGTGTGTTATAAGTATAACAACTTTGGTTATATAGCTAGAAATTGTAGAGAACCTATAAACTAGCCTGGACCCAGATTTGGAAATAATGCACCAGTATGCTAGTTGTGTAAAAAATTTGGTCATATATAGAGATTTTGTAGAATGGATATGAGGAACATCAACAAGAATTCAAAATTCAAAAGAAATATGAACATGGATGTCAGAAGAACAAATAGAAACAATGACAATCAGAAAGAAAGCTTGAAGGAACATGTAGAAGAATTCAAAGAGGGATTTGGCATAGCTAAAGATTCATCAATCTCACATGTGGTGTTAGAAGAAAAATCATTTGAAGCAACTAAATGTATATTAAAATCAATAGTTGTATTTGATTCATCCTATTCAAATTAAGTACTTTATATAAGAAATTTAGCATAAAAAAGGTGAAAGTAATGAAAGAGAGTGAGTTAACGTTTACAAAGTTTGTATGAGGTAAAATATGATTTATTGAATTCATGGTTAAGATTTCAAATAATTTAGAGATTGTATGTGAGTGCACAAAAGAAATTGAGTTCCTTGGTAATCAAAAATAGCTGTTTGGTGATTGTGTACTTGTGCAATTAATGCATTAATGAATTGAAAACAATTTAAGGATCAAAATTTATTCATATACTACCATTTTATTGTGCAAGAGTTGAATAAGTACTTGGAGTGAATTTAAGTTGAATTTGAAATATTTTTCAAGTGCGAACAAAAGAAACCCTAGTTTCACAAAATTGAGCTATTTATCAAAATTTGAAAGTTTTATTTATGAATTTGAGTTCATAATTTGTGGTAGACATGGATAGGAGTTTGATTCACAATGTAGAGGATGAGGCTAAACCTAAGGTGAAGGTTTACCTTATCCAACCCTTGTAGGAATACCCTAGGGAAGCACTTTGTGTTATTCCAGATGAAGTTCTATATTTGTAAAATGTAGGAAGTTACCTTAAAAATAAGTTTGATATAGTAGGTGAGGGAAGTATATCAAAGAAGTTTTATCATCTTTATAACTAAAACATGAGCTTAAAAACTGGTTAGGAGTTCACCTTGAACAAATTGACATAATTAAGTTATTATTTTTACATGACTTTGACAATGAGGATTGGGCACAAGTTATATTGAGCATGATTCATGATGGGTAGTTCCAGTTAGGAGAAAATATAGTAGATATGTAAGCTAACCTAATTCATGAAGTAACTAGCTTGTGTTATGAAGGATTAATTCTAGTCAATGCAAAGAATGTGAAGAAACTTGTATTAGAAAACACCAAGTCTAAGTACAATGGGAGAGGAATTGTGATAAGACAATAGAGCATTGTGATGTGAGATTTATATGTAGGATTATGACATCTAAAATATGTACTAGTTCTAGAGAGGATGACATGGTAGAAGGTTTCATACATGTAGTCTATAAGATATGTATAGAAACAATAAAGAGAAACATGTGCGAAATCTTGAGAGTGCAATTGATAGAGAACTTGGAAAGAATTAAGAAAGTAAAGAACATTAAATTTAGATTTAGATCATTGATTACTTACATGAAAATATATTTGATTAAGATATTTTCATTCATATATGTGACTTAATTGCTTAAAAATGATAAGTCCACAATTGAGAAGATAACTAATGTGTATATAAGACATCCAATTGATAAGATTGATAGCATCCTAGATTGTATTGTGAAGACATTCCAAGGAGAAATTAAACAAAGGTACAAGATCCCACCTTCAGCTATAAGGAAATTCAAGGATGATAAATTCTTTATGGTTGATACTAATTTTACTTACATATAATTAGTTGAACTAAGAATGATATGCGTAGAACCAATTGGTTATGAGATTACTGAAGAGAAAGTTAAGGGGTATGTGGAAGTAATTCTAAAATTAGTTAAGAGATGATGAGTTCAATGGGTTTGTAACCTATGAGGAAATTATGCAAGAAACTAATCAAGCTCAACTTGAGAAATCATCTAAGAAAAAGGTAGAGGATATAGTGAGAAAAATCATGGAGGAAGATAAAATGACTCCTAAAGAGATGACAACAATTAGACACAAAATTATCAAAATTAAGTAGAGTGGTTAGGAAGGAATCATGTATGTGGTACACTTATAGCAATAAGACCATCAGAAGGTATAACTATTGCAAAAACTCAAGAAGTAACATCAGCAATACCCTATGCCACATTTTTTCACGTACAACCTATTGTTGTACTACTAGTGCAAAAGGAGAAAAGTGAAGAGGAAGTATAATAAGAGTCCAAAAGGTAACCCCACCCAACAATAGGAGATCTACTAGACTAATAGAGGTGAAACGCGTATCACACAAGTCACAACCCAAGAAGAGAAAAAAGAGGAAAGCTAGTAGAACAAGAAAGAGAAGAAAAACTTTATAGATGATTGAATCACATGAATCAGATGAAGAGGAATTAGAAGAAATAGAGAAAAAATCAATTGAATAAGTAGAGATAGAAGTGAAGAAACCTTCTGGAAGAAAATCATGGAATCCAAAGGTTGAGAATTTGAATGTTCAAATTATCAACAACAATAATTTTGCACAATTGAATAAGTTTTATGATTGTTATAATAAAATGGATAAATTGTAGTTAGATATTGTTGTATGTAGGCATATGATTCTAACAAATATGAGATTTGAAGACATTCAAAAGGACATACCAAAGGATTTATACCATACATTAATTAATATAAGAAGAAGAGTAGAAAATGAAGACAAAAGTATTAGAGAAAATATGATTAAGGAATTATGCAAAGTTAACATTGATGATGACATGAAGAAAATAATGAAGGGTATTGATCCCTTTCTAAGATAGAAAAGGAGAGAAATTATGTTAATGGTTGGTAGTTATTAATAGGTGAGCAAGGAAACTAAGAAATATATTGTAAAATTTATAACCTCCACATCATGCCAAGAATAGGGAGTAGCAGCAGCAATAGTAACAATATCAAAATCAACTCCACAAGTCTCTATTATTATTGGTAACATGCAAGTGGACAATAAAAGGATCACTTTAGACACTACAGGGGGTCCATTCAAGATTATGACACTAATGTTGACAATTTGGTCACTCATGGAAAAATTAGAGAACTTGAAGCAATAATGGAAGAAGTTAAAGCTCCCTTAGTCAAGATTACAAATGTTGAGAATAGAACTAGAAAAACAAATGATGACATCAGGATTTAAGAGATATAGAATGAGATGAAGTTGAAAATATTTTCATTTCCAAAGGAATACCTTGCATTGAAGATTAGTCTAGTACAAAGACAAAAAGAAGAATGCTTGGTAGCAAAGGCATCTTATGATAACTTTACCTACACATATTTAGATATAGTAGAGATAGCATCTTATGCTCTATGTGTAATTTTGAGTGTAGAAAATGTAGTAAAAAACAAATGGGACATGGAGTTCACCATGTTAAAGATGAACTTTGGTAACTACATTGCACAAATTTCTAGCTAGCACCGACCATGAATCTATAGCAGTGAATTTTGATTTGTACATATGTTTTTTTTGACATCATTGCCATTGATGTCAAAGGGGAAGAGATAAGGAAATTTGTATATATGTATATATCTATAAAGGAGAAATAAGGTATATGCTAGGGGAGTAATGTAATAGCTAGAACTATACTCAAAGGGAGGGGTTATAATGTAGTAAGGAGGTATAAGGAAATATGGTCAAAATGTAATGATCCACAAAGTTTTGAAATTTTGTAAATTTTGATTAGGCCAATTTTACAAAGTTTTGTAATTACAGGTTCTGGGGATTTAGCCAATTTTCCCACATGTTTCCATTAATGCTAAAGGGGAACATTCTTGTAAATTTGGCTGAGGTTTATATTGAATTTTGTCATTTATGAAAATATTTCTTCAATATGAAGATGGAAAAGTATGAAGAATGAATTGTGACATTCATACTTAGAAAATTTTCTAAGTATCACTCAGTTTATCTGGCAGAAAAGATAGAGTTTTGGTTGGTGATCTTCATAGAAGTCATATTGGAACATGTACACTTAATTAAAGATAGTAAAAACTATAACGATGGCATATGTGATAGCATAGGATAATATAGAAAGTATGTATAGAGTTATGAGCAGATTACTAGTTATGACAATATATAGGCAGAACAAAGCATAACAGAGAAATTTGTATTTTGGGTTCAAAAATTATTTTCTTTACTAAATAATTAATTAACTAATTGGGCACAACATCCTAGATGTTAACTCTAGGTCAAAAAAAGTTACTAAAGTATTTTGTAGAGTGTAATAATACATAAAGGTCAATTAGGCAATAATATTATAATTTTAAAGGTATAAATGAAAGTTTGAGAATGCAAAGTTTAGTATAATGAATGTATGATGCAATATGTGAATTCTAATGTATGATCAGAGGGATGAAAATTGAGATAAAAAAATTTTTGATGAAAAAAGCTAATATCAAATATTGAAGATATACGCAACAATGTACAAGAGGTTGTTGTATCTATCTCTTTGTATTAAGGAACTCTATTGTATATTGCATGTTTGGGAAGTGGGCTTATCTATCATATATTTTTTATTTGCCTATGATAAATCCTAACATGTTTGAGTCTTATAACAAGACCTAAGTCCTCTAACAAGGACCGAGACAATATACAGATGTAATAGACTCCTAATAGGGTCAATATCTTTAACTAGATACATTTTATTAGTGGATCATTTTATGGGCACCATCCCGACTGGGGTTTTCACTTGGCTAGGGTTTCCCTATTTAAATTTTTTTTGGTCTTATGAGTTCTCTTATTACATGGTTATGTCTACTATTTAGCATAATTAGTTTACTTTCATATGCATGTTATAAGGTTGTTAATAATATCCATTTTTAGGCTAAAGTTTATAAAATAATTATTCAAACACCCCACCCCCACCCCCCCTACCAAGTATTTCCTATTTATAACAAGATGTAGTGACCCAAAACTGCACCCTTCTACATCATCATGAAGTACTTCTTACTCTTGAGTGGCAAATTATGATCCTCACCTTTGTAATGTTTTCTCCAAATTATGCTTTGCATCATCAAATATTGCACCACAAACAATAGAGTCATCCATGTAAATTTGCATGCAATCTTATGAAATGCCTAAGAAAATACTAATCACATACCTTTGGAAGGCTGTAGAAGCATTATGAAGACCAAAATGTCTAATTGTATTCATTGAAATGCACAAGGAAAGAGAAATAATTTTTCTCTAATAAATTATCTAGGACTTGATCAATAAGGGGTAGAGGGAAATGGTCTTTCTTACCTGTTGAGTTAATCTCAATGTAATCTACAAACAATCTCCACTTTTCCAATCTTTTAGGTACAATAACTAGTGGAGAAACCCATAAGTTGTCTAAAATTGGGTAGATAAACTACCATTCAATACTTTTTGCAACTCCTCTTTAACTGTTTATCATAGGTCACAATTAATTCTCCTTTGGAGTTGTCTAACAAGATTGAACTCACTATTGATGAATATTTAATGTGTGTATAGCTTTGGATTTAACTCCTTCATCTCATTGTGATCCCTCACATGTGCCATAAATGTAGTATCCTTAATTAGGATGACAACTAGGAACATATATTTCTCTACATATATTCCTCTACTCAAGGACATTAAACTTGAAGTGGGTTTGCACTATATATATGCACTAACCACCTATTTCAAACATGACTTCTACTTTAAAACTACTATGTCAAATATGAAATTACTAGAAATAACCTACTACTAAAATCTATTGCACAAACTGAAAATTATCTCTAGTTTTTAGTACATGAACAACTTTGTCCCTCGTGACTATAGGAATACTTGACAACTCTATAATTTTTCCATCTACAAGAATAATAATGTTGGAGTTCTAGGAAAAGAAATAAAAATTAATCTAATTAGAAGAAATTGAAAAGATATACAACTCCTTAAGTGTGACCCCTTAGATAGCACCTTAAGAACACAATAAATTAAGATTTAAACTCCATCAATAGCTTTATTGAACTAATTTTGAAGAGTATATAGCTCTCACTTCCTACTTGCAACTAAAATGAATATAAAAATAAACTATCAACCCTCTCATTCTTTTGAAGAAGAACATGGCTATTTATTCCAATATAGAACTTAATAACTATATGACCATCTCTAAATAAATGGGAATTATCTATTACATTTTCTACCTTTACAATGAAGAAATAGACATGAGGGAAAAGTGAGTCAAGACAATTTGAAAAATTTAATGGATCACTATTCTAGATTTGTGTCATCAAGAGTCCTTTAGATTCATGAAATGCTCCCCTAGATGGTAGATGAGTTCCCAAATATCTTCTCATTTCTAACTACTAATTTTCTCTTCTTTGAATCATTATGTTATGCCCTACATATACATCCATATTTTTTGTGAGAAAAAATTTAATTCCCATCTTCTTTCTTCCTAGTCTTGCCTTGTGAGGGGTAAGTTCCTTTGATTTTTATTTTATTTTTTTGTTCTTCATGATTCTATATTCCTTGTCCAAGATATGGATCCCTTTAGTGAGGAAAAAGGAAGTAAGGTTGCTGGCCCTAAGGAAAGATCTTGGTCTTCTCAAAAGGTTACTCTCGGATCAAGTGGGAATTTTTTCTCATGCATCTTCAATGACTGGGGGAAATCTCTATGGTCTTAATATTGGACATATGGAAATTATCATTAATTAAAGTGAAGTAAAATTTAAAATAATATGATCAAGATGATATTTAAAGCACCTAAAGGGGTTAATTGTCACTTTTTCAATAATTGTTACTTTGCAAGTCAAGTTGTTACCTGGGTTGACACCCGACCTCAAAGTAATTTTTGTTATGCAACTTTGTGAAGTGGCCTTAGTTCTTAATTTATCTGTATTTTGTGTACAAGTTAGGGTGGATTTTGGCACCACAATGTCCTTCATTTTCATCTCCCAAGTTGGTATTCCAGTTCAGCCCTTGTCGCTTCTCTTTCATGTTTTTCAAGTCATGGTTGCTTGGCTTATTTTTCTTTTTTAGGTTCTTCTTCCCTATTTCCTCCTTCCTTTGTGGTTTTTTACATCTTCCTATGCCACAATTTTCTCTTTCTTTAGTTTTTTGTCATGTGGGCAGAGTCGCTTTGGATCCACCCCTAGTGTGTCATTAGATTAGTTTTGTGGCTCATTAGTGTGATGGTCTTAATAGTATGAAATGTGGGTTCTTGTAAAAGGAAATTATGCTTCATGGTGGAAAGTTTATCTCACTCAAGGGAGGCAAAATTAGTCTCTTTCTTAGTGTCTTTGGTCTGATGGTACAAATTCCTTTCTCCTAGTTTTCTGAGCATTGACTCTACTAGAGAATGGTCTCTACCATCTGGGAACTCTCTAGTGTCTTGTTCTAATCTTGGTTTTGGTGTGAGGTAGGATTTCATTGGTCAAGTCTTTCCTTACTTAGGTAAGGAAGTTATAGGAACACCTTTGTAGCTTCTTGGTTGGTAAGTTTTTTGTCTTTTAAAGATTAAATGTATAGACAAAGTGTCATTATTACATGCACATGCATGACATCAACCATGGTATAATGAGTAGTGTCTTTCTTGGAATTGCATTAGTGGATCTATGACATTATGAGTGGTAGTCGATAATAGTTTTATGCTCCTCTTATTAGCCTAGGTACAACATTCTTCCTCAAGCAGAGTGTCTTACATCATTTATGATGTACTTGTTGGTATTTCAAAATTTAAATGATTGTCACATCAAAAGTACTTAGCATTAAATAATCACATGTGTCATGCCAAGTAGATTTAAATAGTGGTCATGTTAATTATGTAAGGATAACTCAAAATTATTACCCATTTTATTAGAATTTCTATCTAAGTAGCATACTTCTTAGGTCTTTAACGTAAGAAAAAAGTATGATAACTTTGGGCCTTTAAAATTGTGTGTATATTTAACATTTATGAAATTGTAGGTTCTCAAGATTTAGGGATTCTTTGCCTTGTTACCAATGACATAATGTTTTTATGTTCCCAAGGTATTTCTTTCTGTTACATTTTTTTTTTATTAGTTGAAATACTTGTTCAAGATTTTGGGTTTCACCTCTTCTCCCTAGATGGCACATTTGTCCTTTTACAAGGATGGGAGGGAAGAGAACCTCCAAAATTCCAAAAAAATTAAAGCTTGATAAATTCTAAGTTGTTTAAAAGAAGGATTAGAATACTAATTAATGTATTGTCTCCATATGTATTGATGTGTAGTGGCTTTGGGGGACTAGAGAAATTATTTAGGTGTCATGATTGTAGAAAACTAGGTGAAAATTCCAAAAAAAGGGAAACAGCCTAATAAAAAGGGTATCTCTAGATGAAGATGAGAAGGTGATTTCCTATTAGGTCTAGGATTGTTATATCTTGAGATCCAAACCATGAAAGGATCAGTTATCAACACAAGAGGTGAGGATTTCCAGGAATAGAAGCCGTAGAAGCAATGATTTATCAAAGGAAGAGGCACTTGCACAATTGGAACTCCATGAAGGCAAACTTGAGATGCCTATTTTCTTTAGTTTATGAGGCCCCCTCTTCTACTTCTAACCCCTTGGTGTTATGAGATGGGAGGGTGTGTTGGAAATATGATTAGTTAGATGCCTTGATAGTTGGCATTTATGGAAACATACATTCAAGATTTCATTAATGCATCTAGAGATAGAAAATTGTCTAAGTATTAGATAGTTTCTAGTAGCACAAAGTATAGGTCTTAAGAGTGAAAACAATGTGCAAAGAGTTAGCTTATGTATAGTTGAGGAAAGGTTTGTGGCATTATCATGATGATGTGTACCAATGTGCATGTGTGTATGGATAGTATGGTGCAAGTTATACTAACATTAATAGTGCAGACATTTAACACTACATAATAAAGCATAGCAAGTAAATAGAGTTGTATGGCTTTAGGAATTATTTTGGTTACAAAATAATTACTAAGTTATGTTGAGCCAACTATGGGGGAATTATTTCATAATTTATTTTATATTATCTCAAGCATGTGAAGACATGAAGAATAAAAATAATTGTTCTACCAACTCCTAATAGGGTTGTAGAAACTCCTAATAGGGTTGAGGCTCCTAATAAGGCCTAGTCCTCTAACAAGAACTCAAAACACTATATGTACTTCATAGATTCCTAACAGTGTCAATATCCTTAACAAGATCCTATTGTTTAGTGAAACATCTAGTGGGTATCATCCCCACCGAGGATTTCCCTTGGCCAAGGTCTCCCTAGTTAACAAATAATGGTATTATGAGTTATCTATGTGCATGGTTATATTTACTATTCAGAATTGTTGGTTTACTTTCATGTGAAAGTTATAAAGTAATTAACAATATTCAATTGTGGGAAAAAGCTTGTAAAATACAGATTCACAACACCGCCCCCCCAATATATTATCTATTTCTAGCAATTGGTATCAAAGCCTAGTTTCTTTGAAGAGACTTAACTAATTAAGTAAGTTCACAATGAATATGGAACAATTGAAAAAGAATCTTGAGGAGGCCCTTGAATATATTGAACTTCTTACTAAAGAGAGAGATAACTTGAAAGATAGATACAAAGATGAAAAAGTTTGCATTGGTAAATTGAAAGATGAAATTGATGATCTTAAATTCTACAAAGAACCTTTTGTGAAGATTAGTGTTCATGATGATATAGAGAATATCAAGAAAGAGAATAAGATCTTGAAACATGAGTTGAAAATTGTTGAACTAAAGTTGAGTCATAAGACTAGTGGCAATAAGAGTGAACCCAATCTAAAATCTAAGAATGCAGACCTTAAGTCCCAGTTAAGTCAAGTGACATCCAAATTAGATACTATTAAGAAAGAGCATGCAAAGTTGGAAAAATACAGTATCATTGTGAAAGGAGAGATTACACAAGCTAAAAAATAGTTAGAGAAACTTTACACAAGTTTAGAGAAAATTGATGATCAGATATTTCGTCAAAGACCTTATGATAAGACATGCCTTAGATATCTTCTTGGAGAGAAATCAGCAAAGAAAGATGAGATTAGGATAGAACAAGATTCTATAACAAAAATCCCTAAAGAAAATTTCAAATGGTTTGATGAAGTTGATAGAATTAAATTGACAGAGAAATTTGATGAACCTAAGAAGGATGATTTATCTAAAGAGGTAAGACATGAATTCAGAGGTAGATGCTATATATGTAATGAAGTTGGACATATGGAGAAAGATTGCACAAGTAAGTCTTATAAACCTATTAATAATTTCTATTGTTATAATTTTCATGGTTCTGGAAATAAGGTAGTAGAATGTAAGAAACCTAAGTTTATTGATGACAATAAGAATAGTAGAATGTTTAATAATTCTAACCCTATAGGTAATGGAAGAAATAAATAAGGTAGTAGAATGTAAGAAACCTAAGTTTATTGATGACAATAAGAATAGTAGAATGTTTAAGAATTCTAACCCTATAGGTAATGGAAGAAATAGATATTAGAGTAGATCTAATGATGGAGAGAAACCCAATGGTGAGAAAAAGTATTTTGTCTGTTACAAATGTAACAATCCTGGACACATTGCAAGAAATTACAGAGCACCTAAAAATCAAAATGGAAAAAATCAAAGGATAAATGCACCTATATGTTAGTTACACAAATAAATTTGGACACAAAAAAAGATTCTATAGAATGGACAAAAGGAGCTTCAATAGGAACCCTAATCACATAAGGAACAATGATATAAATGACAGAAGGAATGAAAATGGAAGTAACAAGAGTCAAAAGGAAGTAATCAAAGAACATGTTCAAGAATTTAAAGAGGCATTTGTGAAGGATTATAACCTAGAGAATTCACATACAATATTGGAAGAGAAATTCTTTAATGAACCTGATGAAAAGTTAACATCGCAGATTGTTTGTGGATCAACCTATCTAGATTAAGCTATTACAAAAGTAGCAGAGCATCAATTGTCAGAACTAACATTAGACAGTGAGTTAGAGATTGTGCAGTTAACAAAAGGTAAAAGACATAGAGAGAAAGTTATGGTTCAGGGCATAAGTCTTGATATGATCATAGTAAGCCAGATTTGTAAGAAAAAAGTTACTAGTAGATAGAGATAGTATTATGAGTTTGTGTTAGATACACATTTATTGTGTAGTCCATTTTGAAATGATTTAAGGATCATGAGCAAGATTTTATGTACCACTTGTTCATGCAAAGTGTCTTAAGAGAATTGAAGAGTGATTTGATAGAAATATAAGTGTACAGTAAAGTTCATGAAGCTAAAATTTGTAGGAGCCCTAAAATCATGAATTTAAGGTATTTTATAGAGTATTGATTCTATTTTATTGCAGTATTTACATTTTTTGAGCAATGGCTAGTCAAATAGTGCATGATGTTAGTGACAGACCAACGTATGAATTCAAGAAAAACCCATTTGTTTCTTTATTAAATGATCCTATAGGTGCATTTTGCAAGTTCCAAAAAATGTGTTATACATAAAGGAAATAAGGAGTTATATACATTGAAAAATTTAGAGCATAGGAGATGAGGAGATTCACAAAGATTTAGGAAAGATGTGCAACAATGACTTATGCCTAAAGTCTAAGTATGTGTACATTGAAGATTTGAATTTGGTAAAGTATATGCTCCACATGGACTTTGATAATCATGAGTGGAACCAAATTACTTTGAAAAAAATACATCATGCTATATTCTAGTTGGGTGATGCATAGATTTTTATTGACAATGACCTAATTCACAAGGTCACAGTTTTAAGAAATGAGGGTTATAATCTTGTCAAAGAAAGAAATGTCTAGATAATGGTGGAGAAAAACCTAAAAACCAAGTTTGATGGAAGGAATATGAAGATTGATCCTATTTAGAATAAAGGAGTCAAAAATTTTACTAAGATCTTAGGGTACAAGTTGAACCATGGATCAAGGTTTAACTCTATACTAGCTAGATTTCTAGATGTAGCATATGTGATTATTTTTGAAAGGAGGAAAGTGAATTTGTGCAACATTATCATATTGCAACTATTGGATAATATTGTAAAGATAAAGAAAATAAGGAGCATAGTGTTTAGATTTGAGTCCCTATTAACTCATTGGTTCTTCTATGTTACAAGAAAGCTTCTAGGAATAAATAATTGGGATAGTAGTGAGTGTGCAATGAAGATAATAACTCAATCTTATAGATCCAAACCTGAGAATGTTAGAGACATATATATTGATAGAATCATGAAGAATTTTCAGTGTGAGATAAAATTGAGGTATAGGATACCTCCCTCTATGGTGGAAAAATATAAGGATGATTTGTGCTTCATGTTGGAGACTAATAACCTATACATGGAAGCAATGATACCTAGAGTAAAGGTCATTGAGTCTATGGGCTATGAGTTGAGTGTAGAATTGATATAAGGGTATGTGCAGATTGTACTTGAATTTGAGCAAGACATAGAATGTCCTAGATGGGGAACATATGATGAAAGGATAAGGATAGTAGAATCTAAGTTCCATAGAAAAGAGAGAAAGAAGAAATTATAGAACGAGATAGATTCCATCATCAAGGAACATTAGAAATGAAGGCTAGTGGGTAGTCTAAATTGTTAGCAACAACATCGATTCCAGTGGCAGGACCTTCAGAAGAAGTAATAGTGGCACATCGATGTGTGCAAGATCCTATTGAACTAAATCTATTAGTTGTGAAAATACAAATAGTTAGAGCTTAGCTATGAAAAATCAAGGAGTTAGCTAGAGGTGGAAGTACCTCCTATGCAGAGGAAGTCAAGAAGACTAGTAAAGGTTAAATAAGAACCTACAAAGAAAAGGGTCAAACATACCACCATCAAACTAGGAAAGAGAAGAAAAACCATGTGAGTGAGTAGTTCTAAAATCTGAGAAGATGATACTAAAGATAAACCTATTGAACAAGATGTTCAGGAAGTAAAGACAACTATAGGAAAAAAGGCCATGGAAACTAAACATAGAGAATCTAAACATGCATATTATAAATGATGGCAATTTTGTAGAGTTAAATAAATTTTATAGCATGTATAGTAGTATAGATAGGAGGCAATTAGAGAATGCCATAATAAGAAACATGATTATGAGGAATAAGAGATTTGATAGCATTCAAAATAAAATTTCTAAAGACCTATACAATAGGTTAATTAACAGGAAGAAAAGAGTAGTAGAAAAATATTTGAACATGAGAATCACAACCATAAACAAGTTATGTGATGTTAGATCAAAAGAAGAATCTCACAAAAATTTGAAGGGTATTGAGCCATTGCCAAGGAACAAAATAAGTAAAACTCTTTTAATGGGTGGAAATTATGAAGAGGTTAGGCAAGAAAGAAAAGAGGCAATAGTAAAGTACATGTCCTCTATGCCTAAGGAGAGTGTGCAAGCTAAAGATGATAGTCTAGTGTGTGTAGAAGTCCATTCACCTTCTAGGAAAGAGGAAGAATCAGAGGAAACATAGGGATTCCATATCACCACCTCATATTGTTATGGGTATTGAATCCATTCAAGTGGATACTATGCACATAACTATGGACTTTAAGGAGAACACATTTGTTGGGTATGGAGAAAATATTGTTGGTAATATCAGCAATATCACTGATTATTCTAGTTTTGATGATGAGGGAGAAGAGAGAAATAAGAAGGAAGGACAAGAAAAGAGGGATAAGGAAGCAAAAGAGAATAAAAGAAAAGAATAAGAGACAAGAAGTAAAGATGAGAAAAGAAGAAGAGGAAAAGAGGAAGAAAGCAAAAGAAGAAAGGAAGAAGAAAGAAGATGTGAAGAAAGAGGTTGAGTAAAAGAAGAGAGTAGAGGAATAGAAGATAAAGGCTACTATACTTTTAGTAGTATCAGTAGCTAGAACATCAATAGTAACATGTATTCCATCGTATGATGAAGATTAGAAATAATTAATGGGCACCTTGACCAAGTTATTCAAGAAGAATAAAATTGTTAAATCTTTGGAGAAGACTCTTGCTGAAGTCTTGGAGCACATGTAGAAGATAATTTCCACAACTATATCAAATCTAGACTTGTAGACCAAGGAAAAAGAGTTGTTAAAGACCTTTGATGGGGAATTCACAAATTTGGCTGAAGTAGTAGCAACACAAGCACAAAAAAATCATGAAACAACCCTACTTAACATAATGTGCACCAACATGTGCAAAAATTTAAAGGAACTTAATGGAAACATCAAGGAATTGAGAAAATATATTGCTAAGGGTAAGAAGTTGATGGAAAGTGCACAATGTCTTACACTTACCTATCGAAATTTTCTACAAAGATCAAAGGCCATATGAGTGAGCTTTAGACACTCACTACAAGATTGCAACAACCTAAGATCAGAATTAAAGATTCTGAAAATGACATTGAGAAGATCCAAAATGTTGTTAGAAGCATTGAATGCAAAAAGAAGGTAATAAGAAGATTCTCTATTCTAAGAGAATATTTGGCACCTAAAGTTGTAATTTTGCAAAGGCAATTAGAAGAATGTCTTTTAGCAAAGAGTTTCTATGAAAAATTTTCCTATATTGACCTGAGTGTAGTTGAAGCAAAATCTTATGAAATTTATGCCCTCATTAGTATATCAAATAGAGTCAAAGAAAATTGGAAGAAAGAATTTCAAAAATTGAAGATTGATTTTTCAGATTATTACATATCCAAAATGATGACCTAATCAATAGTAGGCAACAAGTTTTCATGACATAGTTTTGGCACCTTTATCATTGATGTCAAAGGGGGAGTATTATGTAGAGGAAATTTTGTATAAATGTATATGTATATGTAAGGGGGAGCTTATTTATGTATCAATGTAAAGGAGTGATAAGGAATGTAATGATCCATCAAAACATGAATAAAATTCTTATGTTTTGAAGACAATTTTTTTTTTGTGCAGTTTATTTTGTTTTTGTTATGTATGACATAATTTTTGGACTTAACCAATTTTCCCAAATGTTGACATCAGTGCCAAAGGGGAGATTGTTGGAAATATGATCAATTAGATGTCTTGATAGTTTTCATTAATGCTAACATATGTTCAATATTTCTTTTATGAATTTGGAGATAGAAAAGTATCTAAGTATTAGATAGTTTCCAATACCACAGAGTACATATCAGTACAAATGATGTGTAGAGAGTTAGCTTATGTGCAGTTGAGGAAAGGTTTGTGGCATTTTCATGATGACATGTACTAGTGCACATGTGTGTAGGGACAATATGGTGCAAGTTATACTAGTATTAATAGTGCAGGCATTTAATAGTGTAAAATAGAGCATAGTAAGTAAATAGAGTTATATGGCTTTAGAAATTATTTTGGTTACAAAATAATTACTAAGTTATGCTGAGATGACTATGGCGATATTATTCCATAATTTATTTTGTATTATATCAGGTGTGTGAAGACATGAAGACCTATAGTAATTGTTCTACCAACTCCTAATAGGGTTGTAGAAACTCCTAATAGGGTTGAGCTTCTAACAAGGACTCAAGACACTATATGTACTTCATAGACTCCTAATAGGTTCAATATCATTAACATGGTCCTATTGTTTAATGAATCATCTAGTGAGTATAATCCCCACTAGGGTTTTCCCTTGGCCAGGGTTTCCCTAGTTAACAAATAATAGTGTTATGAGTTCTCTATGTGCATGGGTATATTTCTTGTTCAACATTGTTGGTTTACTTTCATACGAAATTTATAAAGTAATTAACAATATTCAATTGTGGGCAAAATTTTGTAAAATACTAATTCAAACCCCCCCCCCCCCCCCCAAGAATTATCTATTTCTAACAAGGTGTGCAATGAGGATTCCCTTACAAGAAATAAATTCATCATGTGGAGTTCCTTTTGCTCAACTTCAATATATGCTCAATGGTAGTTTCACTTTCTTGCCAGGGTGGCACAACTCTACAAAATAAAAAAAAGGTTCAAGGATTTCTTTTCCCTACAACTTGTTTGGGTGAGCCTACATTATGTGGTGATCAAAATCTCGTGTTCTATTCTCAAGGGTTTAGGAATTTCATTCTTTCTAAGGCACAGATGGGTGTGCAAAGATTCCTCCCAAATCTTTCCCTTTTGTCAATTGCATTTTTTATTGCACACTTGATGCATTTAAGTTTGTTAGAGGAGCAGGGTTATCTTATCAATATGGGGATGCCCCAATTAGATAACTAATAGAGATGTAACATAAAAAGTGTGTAACGATCAACACTCACAAACTTGATTTTCTTTTGGAAATCTCTTTCCTTATTCTCCACTTCTTTCTCTCCTCCTTTCATGGATTTTTAAATGGATTTGCATCTTCCATGAGTTCTCATTTTTTGAAGATGGCTTGAGATTCAATAAATCTTAGAAATATAGGTGGTAGATGAATTAGGTAGGGCAAGAAGCTAGTTCCCAAATAAAAATCATAGGAAGTAATCTATAAATAAGATTATTGCCAACTATTCTAGGATTGGTAAAATTGACAATTTTATATTGCATTTCATTGTAACACCATTGTGATTAATGAAGTAGTATCATTTGTTTCTTTTGTAATTTGGCTTCCTTGCAACTTTTTTTAGCATAATTCTTGCTAGTATTTAAAGATGTTATTCCAGTACATAGATCTTGGAGTAATTGCTATGAAATTAATTTGTCTTTGAAAGAAAAGAGACATTTCTATTGTGTTATTACTATCTGACTTGGCTTGGATAAAACTTAATGATCTTATTTACTTTGGTACTATTTCATTTGCACCACTTGATAATGTTACATTGATTTATTAATCATGTATTTAATTTATCCTACCATTCAAGCATGTATTGTTGATAATAATAGTGCAAAAGTATACTATAGGTAGATTAAATATCTAACTATGTAGGCTCTTTACTTTCCCTTATTTTCTTTCTATACCCCCATTAGTTCTACCATATAATAACTACCCAACTTAGTTCACAAGACTCTATGCTGAAATCCTATGCACATAGACACTCAATGGAGATTCTTCCCACCTTATTATAAATATAGTCTCAACCCTTATCCAACTTTACCTATTCCTTGCATGCTCAAGACCCAACTTACAAGAGCTTAGAAGTAGGGATTTCCTCTCTGTATTCATTCAAGTGATATTGGCCAAACAGTCTGGTCTAGTGACAATTGTTACTCTATTAGATGTGTGTTAATTAAAGTTCTATCAAAACATTCTGTTAGAGTAAAGCATTTATTTTATTTTATATTATAAAATTACCTTTACTCCCTTCTTAAGATTTCCATTTATGCACATGCATTCCCATTTAATAATTAAATATTCATTATTAATGGCATTTACCTCCTAGGGTTTCCCTTTTAGGTTTTATGATTTCCTTCTATAAGGATTGATCAATTGTAAATTTCAATTCATTCATTCAGTTTGATAATATAGTCTTCCATATTTTCTAAGCCAAACCCTTGCCTTATCTTTGTCTTTTCTTCTCTATGACACATTATTGCATGTAGGTGTTCTTCAAGTTTTGTGGATTTGTATTACTCAAATCCTTCATGGTATAAGAGTTGGATCTATTGTACCTTTTTTAAATTTTTGAAGAATGAGGGAATGAGGGTTTGTTGAATCAGATCTAAATAATTTAAGGTATTTTTTATGAAAAAGGGGGGGTTTTATATTTCAAGACACTTTGAGGCCAAACAGACCTCATGGTTGGATTCAAAGGATGTCAAAACCCCTATTTTCATATAAAATTCATCAAATTTGGACAATATTTACCAGGGAGACAAAACAATTTTGCATACCATGGTTGTACAACCCTGGCATGCACTCTAAGAAGGTGTATATAGTTTTTTTTAAATTAAAAATAAAAATAAATGTGGTTTTTATAACTTCAATGGTTACACAGCCATCACAATGGTTAACCAACCACGTGGAGTGTGTCATAAGCCACGTGTCGCTCCCTTCAAACCATCAAGTGTCATTGGCTTCACCACTTCCTTCCACTACCTCTACCAACCTAGCCACTTCCACTCTACCCAAGGGCCGCTAATTTTAAGACCCTTCAATTTTTTTTTAGGGTTTCAATTTTTTTATTACACTTCAAGAGGCCTTGTTGGTTGTTTGGCTCTAACTTGAGCATATGCTATGATTTTTTTAAAAACAATATATCATTGAAAAGATAATTCAAAGATGGGTATAGAGATACGAAATGTTCATGCACTATTTGCAACTACTGCTTCACATTTTTCTAAATGGTTAGTGGATTTAGGTGCTTCACACCATATGGCATCTTCTCAAGATTTTTTCTCTTCTTTTGAGGCTTCTCCTACTCCACACATTTTGATGGGGAACAACACGATTATGACTATATGTGGGAATGGTTCTATTGACATTGATGATGGTACATTTAATGATGTGCTACATGTTCCATATTTATCCTCTAACCTTCTCTATTTATCATATTACACACAATGGGATAGCAAAGACAATTGAGCTTGTGCAAGATTCAATGCATATTAGAGATACTAAGACAAGCAATATTGTTGATATAGGAATTTTTTATCATTCTTCCCACTTATACTCTTTCTCTCATTTCGGTCCACCATCTTCACTATCAAAGACTCACTCTCCTTCAAGAGAGACTATTGAGGTGAAGTTGGGTCACTTAAACTTGTGTGTTGTTCCTAAGACTAGTGTTATGACTTCTACACCTCCACCTCCTATTTATATTCCATTGATGATATTCCTTTGGGGGAGTATCCTAAGCATTGGAAATCATGTGGTAGTATTGACATGTTGCATTCATGATTTTGTTTGTCATTGATGTCAATATAGCAGTAATTTTGTAAAGAGTGGAAAAGTAGCAGATAGAGATCATGATCATATGGATAGAGTTTTGATTGCTAGGTGATGTGTGGTTAAGGAAATGTTCTACACTTTATCCTAATGATAAGGTTAAGTTCCCATAAAATAAGTCACAGACATGTGGAATTATGTGATTTATAGATAGCAGTGCAAAAACATAGTACTTGAGAAGTAGTTTCTGATGATCCTATTATATTCTCTGATTGAGATATAATCTGGAGATGCATAGTAAGAAAATGGTAGAAGATAGTCTAATGATGATATCACCAAGTGTTCAAGTACTAAAGTCACACATGTGAATATTTGTATAGACTATGAGCTGACAATGCTATTGTAATTGTGAAATAATTAATTATTTTATTATAATAATTTGGAAAGTCCTAAGGCTAGCTCAAGGAATTATTTTGAAGATATGGTATAAAGGAAACTATTTTCCTTGTTTGTAAATATATAAGAAATGTGAAGTAAACAAGGAAGTGTGAACAAGAGAAAAGTAATTGGTAAATGTGAGTAAGCAATCCAAGGGATTACTAGATGTGAAGTTTGTGATCTAGTATCAAGATCAGAAGGAGTCGAAGTCTAGTTAATAGGATAGAGAAAGAGGAAGGATCAATAAAATTCAATTCTATTATTCTACAAGGAATATTATAGAGATCATTTGGATAGTGGGTTCATTGGTCTTTCCCCTAAATTTGTTTGGATAGAGGATCCATCTGCCGTCTGCAACTCCTAATAGGGTTCGAATCACCTAAAAGGGATTCAAAGTCTCCTAATAGGGATTGATATGTACTGAATGTATTTCATATAATCCTAACAAAATACATCCTCTAACATGGAATATTTATATTAGTACATCATCTTGTGGGTATCATCCCTGTCAGGTTTTTTCTTATGAGTAAGGGTTTTCCTAGTTAACATATCTAGTGTTATTGTGCATGAGTATCTTGTTGTGGTTTCTAATTATATTTCTCATATGGTTAAGATATAATAAAGTCAATAATTATGATCATAGTTGGATAATTGGTTCCCCCACCACCCACCCCCCCCCCCACCCCCCCTAGTTATATTGGTGGACTATATATTCTAACAATTGGTATCAAACAATCAGATCCCTGAAGACAAAGCTTGATAGATTTGGGAGATCATTGGTGAGTTACTTTAGAAAAGAAAGTCCTAAGTTTGATGGAGGAAATTTTAACACCCAAAAGATGGAGCTTCTTGATTTGACATCATAAATGTGTAAAGTACTAAGCATCAATTTTCTAGATCCAAAATCCTTTTGTTGAATACAAAAGAATAGAAGAAAAAGTAAAGATAGATATAGATTTGAAGAATATAAGAAGATCAAAGAAGGTGTTGATCTACTTATGAAAAGAGAGCCAAAAGATATGAATTTTTTTGTTTTTTGGACATGTAAAGAGTTTGGTCATTTTTTGTCTAGATGTTCTGAGAGAGTTAGAAGAACTTGAAAGAATTCACTTTTTAATGAAGATGAAGAATTTAAAGAAAGTATAGAAATATTCTTGAATGACTGTAATGATAATGAGGTTGAATTAGTTAAGAAATATGAAAAGATGGATTTGGTGACTATTGTTGATTGAAGGGCTAATCATGAAAATGTATAATTTTTCTAAGACTAACAATCATCTGCATAATTATGTGCAAATTGTTGAGAAAAGAGGAGAAATATATGAACCAAGAGAAGAAGTAAGATTTGAGTTAGAAACTCCTACCTCTAATAGGAAGCTACCAAAGGATCACCTTCTACAGTAGATATCTAGAAACAAAGACAAAGGAGTGATGACAAGAAATAGAGTGAATGAAGAAATATCTCTACTTTCTCAAGTTGAACCTAAGAGTAAAGATGAGGCATGCAAATATAATCATTCGATTCAAGCAATGAAAGAAGAATTAGATCAAATTGTGAGGAATGAAACATGGGAGTTGGTTCCTAGAACTAAAGATAGGAATGTCATTGGAACTAAATGGGTATTCAGAGACAAGATGAATGAACAAGGTGAAGTAATGGGAAACAAATCCAAACTTGTATGAAAAGGATATTCACGACAAGAAGGAATAGATTATGAAGAGATATGCCCCTATAAATAGAATAGAAGTAGCAAGAATGTTCTTAGCTTATGCAAAAAATAAGAAATGCAAAGACTATCAGATGGATGTCAAATCAACCTTCTCGAATGGAGAACTAGAAGAAGAAGTATACAATGAAAAACTTGAAGACTTTCCTTTAACAAAACAAAATGATATGGTATGCAAATTGTAGAAAGCTCTATATGGTTTGAAGAAAACACCAAGAACTTAGTATGCAAGGTTGGATAATTATTTAGCAAAGCTTGGATTTTCTAAAGGTATGATAGATAGTAATTTGCATTTGAAAGAAACTAAGAATTGTTTTCTAATAATTGTAATATTTGTTGATGACATAATATTTGGATTCAATGGTGAATCAAGTGATAAGTTTGCTGAAGAAATGGAGAATGAGTTTGAAATGAGTATGATAGGAGAGATGAAGTTCTTTCTAGGTTTGTAGATTGTGCAAAATAGTGATGTAATTTTCATTTCATAATCCAAGTATTTGAAAGACTTGTTGAAAAGGTTTGGATTGGAAATGATGTAGGAGCATCTAGAGGTATAAGGGCAATCCTGTGTCACCCAAAAAAATGTACTTAGACTTAGTTTCTATTTTATGTCTTTACATTTTTGGATACCCATTTGGCTCAAATAAAGGTTCCAACTCTCATAGTTCAACTATCAGTGCATTTGAAAATCTCAAAAAAATAGGAGCATGTATTTGGGCCATCATTTCAGTAAACTAGAAGGTGTGAATTGGCTAGATGAATGTAATCATAATTTAAAGAATTCCAGAAAAAGAATCAGGTCAATAGGCCCCACGGTTTGAAAGTTATTGTAGTTTTTTGAGTTTTGGAGACCTCCTAAGAATGCTTCAAAGTCAAGTTTGGGGCATTAAATGACCTTGAAAAGGGTCAAAAAATGGGGGATGAGCAAAGATGGTCCATAGGGCTATAGAGAGCTTTGAGAGCTTTCTGAAAATGTAAACAGTTCGTCAATCGGAGCTACGGTTCAAAAGTTATGCCTCCCGGAAGTTCGGCTACCGTTTCTGGATTCTTTTAGATTTGTACCGACTTATAATGCAGCTTTTGGAACCTTCTATTTTGTCAGTGGATGCCTACTAGCACTTTCTAGAATGTACTCCTAGTCCTTAACCCTCTGAGGTCTATTTAAGGAGATTTCTGGCATTGTAAAAGGCAGTTCGGATTGGAGCTTGAGAGGAGGTGCTAAAAGGAGAAATATTCTCCAGATTTATGCTATTGTAAGCCCGTAGGGCATGTTTTGAAGTTTATTTTCTCTGCATTGTTTGTACTAGCTTATCTTCTCAGTTAATATAATTTCCCTTTTCTATTGTGTCCATTCTGTTGTTGGCTTGTGTCCCCATCAGGAAATTTGTAAGCCTATTGGTAAACTAATGATAACTAGTCACAAGTTATCTAGCTAATATGAGACACCCATATTTGAACAAAAGAAGTATAATTCCATGATTGCAGATTTGAAATATCTTAGTCACACTAGACCAAATATAGAAAATGGATTTGGGATTGTACCTAGATTTCAAGTTGAT
This sequence comes from Cupressus sempervirens, assembly GCA_028749045.1. NCBI lineage: Eukaryota > Viridiplantae > Streptophyta > Pinopsida > Cupressales > Cupressaceae > Cupressus > Cupressus sempervirens. Next base: position 108,660,812 of record CM053792.1, on the reverse strand, counting down.
CCTAAAAAGTATCTTTGTGCAACAATAAAGAGGATATTTAGATATTTGGAGGAAACTTCTAATTATGGATATGGTATGACATATCAAGTGATTTCACTTTGTCTACTTATACTGATGCAGATTGGGTAGGCAATATGGATGATAGAAAAAGTACCATTGGTTTCTTGGCTAAGTAAGAAATGAGATTGTATTTTGCAAAGTATAACTAATACAGGGTATGTTGCATCAATAAATAATAGTAATTAGGTTATTTGGATAAAAAAAAATGTTGAATGATATTAGGATTGAGTTTTCACAACCTTTTGTTATATATTTTAACAACATAAGTATAGTATGTATGTAAAAGAATCCAATATTACACTCTAAGACTAAGGATATACTACACTCTAAGACTAAGACTGCCTTCTTTAGAGTAGATGATGTAGAGATTGCATCAGTCCAGTGGTGTAGAGCACTATTGGTTCCTAGACTAAATGTTGTTGTTTCCCATATGGGGCATTATCTAAGATGAGAAGAGTCATTAAGGACTCTTGGTAATTGGTCTTGAACAATGCCTTTGGACACTTCAGCTGGATCAAGACTTGGAGTAGAGAATTGACATAATGAGGCCCTTGTCATTGATGTTAATGGGAGAGATATGCACATCAAAAATATCCTCTAGTTGAATGGAGGAGAGATAATTGAGAATATATATATTAGGGAGATTTATAATATTCATGTAATTAAGGAGAAGGAATATCTCTATGGGGAGATATAAAGAATGAAGAACTATGAAGCTAAGAGTTGTTTAACTGTGTGAACAATTGATGTTGATCCTAGAAGATGCATAATGGAGCAGTGTTTTAGAGGATTTAAGATTTGATTGTTGAAGAGGATTTGAAAAGATGAGAACAACAACAACAACAATGCATTGTTTGGTATTCTTGAAACCTAGATGTTTTTCATCTATGTTGCCATCAATGCAAAAGGGGGGCATTGTTAGTATGAATATTGATGGTATTCCTTTGGGGGAGTATACTAAGCATTAAGGAGCATGTGGTAGTATTGACATGTTGCATTTGTGACTTTATTTATCATTGATGCCAACATAGCAATAATTTTGTGAAGACTAACAAAGTATAAAATTGAGATCATGATCATATAGATAGAGTTTTGATTTGTAGGTGATGTACAGTTAAGGAAATATTTCACACTATGTCTTGATGATAAGGTTAAGTGCATGTAGCATAAGTCGAAGACATGGGGATGTTGTAAGTGATTTACATAGAGAAGTGCAAAAATAGAGTACTTGACAAGTAGTTTCTAATGATCCTATTAAATTGTCTTACAAAGATATAATGTGGACATGCATAGCAAGATAGTGATAGAAGATAGTCTAATGATAACATTAGTAAGTGTGCAACCCTTGAAGTCATAAGTGTGAAGATTTGTATAGACTACGAACCGACAATGCTATTCTAATTGCGAAATAATTAATTATCTTATTATGATAATGTGAAAGTCTCAAGGTTGGCTCAAGGAATTATTTTGAAGATATGGTATAACGGAAAGTATTTTCCTTTTTTGTAAATAGGTTAGAAATGCAAAACAATGAAGGAAGTGTGAACAAGAGAAAAGTGATTGATAAATGTAAGTGATCCAAGGGATCATTGGATGTGAAGTTTTTAATCTAGTATCAAGATCAAAAGGAGAAGTTGGGTTGATGGGACAAAGAAAGAGGAAGGACTAGTACAAATAAATTCTATTATTATACAAGGAATAATATAGAGATCATTTGGACAATGGGTTCATTGGTTTTGCCCCTGAAGTTTTTTGGATAGTGCATCCATTTGCCTTCTACAACTCCTAACAAGGCTAGTACAACTCCTAATAGGGTTGGAATCCCCTAACAGAGATTCAAAGTCTCCTAATAGGGATTGATATGTATTGAATGTATTTCATAGACTCCTAATAGGGTACATCCTCTAACAAGGAATATTTATATTAGTGCATCATTTTTGGGTATCATCCCCACCAAGGTTTTCCCTTTGATCAAGGGTTCCCCTAGTTAACATATCTAGTGTTATTGTGTATGAGTATCTTGTTGTGGTTCCTGATTAAATTTCTCATATGGTAAAGATTTAATATCATTGATAATTGTGATAAAAGTTGGATAATTGATTCACACGCCTGTCCCCCCTCTTAGTTACACTGGTAGACTATATATTCTAACATGTTATCCCTCCTCCATCGGAGATTCCATTTCAGGAATCTCATGCATTCTCCTTTTAGGATTAGCTAGGACTTCCAACTTCACCTTACATTCAAGGGTTTCATCCTCCTTGTCTAGTTCCTTTGTTTCATTAGAATTGGAACCACATTTTTCTATTTATCGACACAAGAATTCTACCATTTGGGGGGGCTATGGAGTCTCGATTCTCTATCATGGGGGTTTTCATTGTACTTATGGTTTTGAGAGACTCTTTGAGATATATCATTTGTATTTCCATTTCTATCTCTTTTTGGATTAGGGTTTTTTCCCACTGGGATTTCTCAATTTCTCTTTTCCATAGAGATTTGGTTGTAATTGGTAACCTCATCAGGGCTTGTTGCTAGGACCCAAGATTTCTTTCTGCATTGTAGTTTCCTTTCTTTTTCATGCATTGTTTGTAGATACATTGTTACTCATCTTAAGGGAGGGTGTTAGAGTAAAGGATTAATTTTATTTAAGTTTATTAAATTATCTTTACTCCCTTCTTAAGATTTCCCTTTATGCACATGCATTCCCATTTAATAATTAAATTTAATAAATAAATATTACTTATTAAATATTAAATATTATTTACCTTTCAGGGTTTTCCTATTAGGTTTTATGATCTCCTTCTATAAGGATTGATCAATTGTAAATTTCAATTCATTCATTTAGTATGATAATATATTCTTCCATATTTTCAGAGCCAAACCCTTGACTTCTCTTTGTCTTTTCTTCTCTATAACTAGTTATTGCATGTAGGTGTTCTTTGAGTTTTGTGGATTTTAATTGTTCAAATCCTTCACATTTCTATATTGATTTAGTAGTAGCCACATCTTCTCCTTGAAACTTCGCACCTACAATAACTAAAAACTATTCCTACACCTAAGGGTTGACTCAACACATTCAACACATTAAATGATTCATTATCCCATTCATATGTTCATTAGAAATTAATTATAATCAAATAATAGTTATCATATTGTTGTAGGACAATCAATAGTAATGGTTGTAGAAAGGGTATTTCATCTCATTGAGTAACAAAACACACATCTTTGATAAATAAATTTTGTAACTAATTTTTCTCACATGAAGCCCTACCTACCTACTTCTTGATAGTCCATAAATGGCATTGGCCTCACCTAGGCTTGATAGGATTAAAAAATTGAATTCCTATAGCATGTTCACCATTGGACTATGAAACCTCTTTCTCTTCCATGGAGATAACCCTTCATCCCTTCCAGTCTTCTCTTGGTGTGCCCTTGTCACATGGTGAAAATTGAAGGATGGAAATGGTTGGCAAGGGGAAAATAGAGTTAGGGCATCCCACATCCTTGAATGATGTAGTATAGATCTAGATGTAACCCAAGATGAGGTGATCCAAAAACTAGAAAGCAAACACATAGTGGAAAATGAATAAGAGGAATGAGATTCAGATCCAGAGAGACAATATTCATATATTCAAATCAAGAATTTTACATCCAACATGCCTTGTTGTATGGCCTTTCAGGTTATGGCCATTAAAAATAAGAATACATCTTTTAAAGAAGAATAGATCTCCAAACTCAAATGCAAATCTCTATCTTCAAGCTACACCATGCTAAGAATCCTCAACTAAAATGACTTCTTCATGAACACAAGTTAGTCTATTACAAATTACAAACTAAATAAACCCTTATATTAAATGCATAACCAAGCCACAACTCAACTCTTAGAAAATATTAAATACCCATCATGAAATTAAATATGCACAAGGCTGACCCAACTAGAAATAGACATAGAAAACTTGGTCAAAGAACTACCAAGAAAAATACTGGCACTTGACACATACAGGATCACTTGGCACCAATAAGAACACACAACACATGAAGGAACACTCAACCAATACTGGATAACTTGGCCAACATTGCAACTCAGAAAACACTGCAACTTGGCAAACACTACATGCTCAGCTAACACTACAACTGACCAACTTGGCACTTGAAAGATCACTTAGTCAATATTAAAAAAATAAATGGGATAACACACTAACTAGTATGTTAACATGATTGCAGAAAACTTCAACTCAACAATAACTAAATAAATACTAGCACTTGCCAATGTTTGTAACTTGGTAGAAACCAACAGAATTAACAAGATAATGTGATGAATAGGATTCTCATGCATCAGACTATTAGGGAAAATAGAAAGGACCTTAGATGCCCCTGTATCATTGAAGTACATTGTACACAACACTAGATCTCTCCCTCTAGATTCTAAGTTTGTTAGAAATATCATGTTAGCATGAATACTAATGATACTATGTTGTGGGAGTGTCTTAAGCATTGGAGAGGATTGATGTATTGTATTCATGAATATTTCTTTCATCGGTGTCAACATAGTGGTAAGTTTGTGAAGACTGGCATAGTAGAAGACAAAGATCTTAGTTGTACAGACAATATTTTGATTGTTTGGTGATGCACATTCATGGACATGTGCATGTGTATTTGTCAGTTCTTATGAGCCCCAAACTCTTTGGTGATTTTGGTACAGATATGCTCATTAGGGTTGGGTTGGGAATATGCATTTCCTACAAGCACTTATCATGTTATGAGCATGGGTATGTGGGTAGATAGTGGAGAAGCTTCTCTTGTAACCTTGGCATCCATTTCCTAGTTGGTTGGTGTGAAGAAGTTTCTAAGTGATAACTAAAGAAATAAACTGGGTAAGAAAACTAAGATAATTAAAATGTGATTCCTATACAATTTATCAAAAGGTGAGTGTCTTGTAGTTCAATTCTGAGGACACTCAACAATGGCCTCCAAGGGAGTACATTGAGAGATTTTCCACACTAATATGGTCTCCAAGGGAGTACCTTGAGATATTTTCCACACTAGGTTTATCTTGGGAGCACCAAGCATATTACTCTCCACTATAGTCCCTACATAGTTGACCCATAGAGTGTCTAACTTGGACTAGTTGTAACTGCACTATCTCATGATCTTGGTTTCAATCCTCTTTATTGTCTAGCATGAGTGTTAGCAATGGATGGTTACTTTTTGTATGTTTGTGGTTTTATAATTATATCCATTAGTATAGTGGGAGTGGAGCTATGAGTTCCATGTGGTTGGGAGGCATAGCTACCTATACCACTATTGGGGACCAATGTATAGAGATGATCTATTTCTAGTTGAGACCAATGCTTGATGTTCACTTGGAATATTTAAGTTTTTGAAGTATGTTTCTGTATGAGTTATGCTTTAATTGGAATGCTTGGATAACATGTTAGATCTTCATGTTCTTATGTTGTTGGTTACATTGTTTTTCCCTCTGATTAGGGGCTTCCCTAGTTAACATATCTAATGTTATTGTGTATGAGTATCTTGTTGTGGTTTAAGTTTATATTACTCATATTGTTAAGTTTGTTTAAGGTTGATAACAGTGATAATAGTTTCACAACTTATTCAACCACCCCCCCCCCCCTCTCAGTTATATAAGACATCCCTTTCAAATATCCAAATATTCTCTTTACTATTGCAAAATGATATTCCTTAGGATTATCTTGAAATCTAGCTACAATTCCAACTATATTTGTTATATCTAGTCGGGTGTGAGTCAATTACTAAAAACCTCCAATCATGGACCTATACTTCCTCTACTCTATTAAAAATGTCTTGTCTTTGTTGGATAGCTTGTGACTAGTTATCATAGGTGTTCCAATAGGTTTACAACTTTCCAAGCAAAACCTTTTCAATAAATCATTCAAATACTTAGCTTGTAAAATGGAAATACCATCGTTGTTTTATACAATTTACCATCCTAGGGAAAATTTCATTTCTCCTATTATGCTCATTTCAAACTCATTCTTAATCTCTTCTAGTAAAATTATCTAAGTTTATGTTCTTATGTTGTTCTTTTTTTGAATACCTATAGCCAGAATGGAAGTAGTAAGGATGTTCTTGGCCTATGCAACAAATAAGAAGTTCAAGGTTTATCAGATGGATGTTAAATCAACATTTTTGAATGGAGAACTTGAAAAAGAGATATATATTGAGAAACCTAAAGGTTTCCCCTTATCATAAGATAAAGACATAGTATGCAGATTAAAGAAAACTTAATATGGTCTAAAGCAAGCACCTAGAATCTGGTATGAAAAGTTGGATAGTTATTTGGTAAAACTTGAATTTGCTAAAGTTATAGTAGAAAGTAAATTGTATTTGAAAGAAGTTAAAAATAGTTTGTTGATCATTGTAATATTTGTTGATGACATCATTTTTGGAGATAATGATGAAGCAAGTGATAAGTTTTCTAAAGAGATGAAGAATGAATTTGAAATGAGTATGATAGGAGAAATGAAGTTTTTCCTAGGATTGCAGACTGTACAAAATAGTGATGGTATTTTCATTTCACAAGCTAAGTACATGAATCATTTGTTCAAGAGGTTTTCTTTGGAAAGTTGTAAACCTATTGGTAGACCTATGATAACTATTCACAAGTTATCCAATAAGGATGAGACACCTGTAGTAGAGAAGAAGAAGTAGAGATCCATGATTGGAGGTTTGTAGTATTTGACTCATGAAAGACTAGATATAGAAAATGCAATTGGAATTATAGATAGATTTCAAACTGATCCTAAAGAATATAATTTTGCAGTCATGAAGAGAATATTCAAATATTTGAAAGGGCATCTGACTATGGAATTTGGTATGATAGATCAAGTGATTTCACTCTATGTGTATACACTAATGTAGATTTGGTAGGTAGTATGGATGATAGAAAGAGCACTAGTCATAGAACATTCTTTCTTGAAGGAAGATTGGTTTCTTGGTTAAGCAAGAAGCAAGAAACAAAATTGTGTTTCATAGAGTACCTCCCAGGTAGAGTATGTTGCAGTAGTAAATAATTGTAATCAAGTTATGTGGATCAAGCAGATGATGAAGGATACCAAAATTGAGTTTGAAGAACCTAGTATCATTTTTTGTGATAACACAAGTATAGGGAGTATGTCTAAGAATATTTTATTACATTCTAATACTAAGCATATAGCTATTAAGTATCATGTGTTGAGAGAGAAATTAGCTAAAAAGGATATCATATTAGAGTATGTAAGTACTAAAGATCATATTGTAGATATATTTATGAAGCCTTTTCATAAAGATACATTTGAGTACTTGAGAGGTATTCTTAGGGTTATGCCCCTACCTACTATTGAGTAGATATTGTAGAGAGTGCATTAGTCTAGTAGTAAAGAGCACTATTATTAGTCTGGACTAAATGTCGATGCTTCCCATATAGGGGAGTATCTGTGATGAGTGGAGTTATTAAGGATTCTTGGTATTTGGTTTTGAATAGTGTCTTTAGACGCAAGAGCTAGTTGAAGACTTGGAGCAACATATTAACAATTGGTATTTATCAATTGGTATGAGGTATCATTGAGATGGAGGTCCTCAAAATTGATATTAATGGGGGAGAATATGCATGAAAAAACACATTTCCTAAGGCATGGGGGAGAGCATGTCCTAGGCATGGAGGATAGATATTTCTTTAAAGATATTTATAAAGATTCATGAAAGGAAGTAGGATTATGCATCTAATGTATGGTGAATTGTTTAGTGTGAAGTAAAAAATTGATGTCCAAGAAGAAGGAGTATGCACCTATTGTTTTGATATTCTTTTTAATGTGTGGATAACTGATGTTGGTCAGTAGTAGTAGAACATTGTTTGGTATTCTTAGAACTCAGATGGGTTTTTCATTTGTGTTTTCATCAATGCCAAAGGGGGAGATTGTTAGCATGAATGTTGATGATACTATATTGGAGGAGTATTTTAAATAATGGGGAGTATTGACATGTTGCATTCATGATTGTGTTTGTCATTGATATCAACATAGCACAATTTCTATAAAGACTAGTTGAGTAGTAGATAGAGATATTGATGGTATGGACAATGGTTTGATTGTCTAGTGATGCATAGTTATAGACATATTCAACACTATGTCCTGATGACATGATTAAGTGGGAAAAGTTTGAGTCAAATACATATAGAAGTTGTACCTAATTTATAGATAGAGTATTTGGAAAAAAAATCCTAATGTTTCTTGGCTAACTTACATCTAATATGTAATGAAGAGATGTGTAGTTAGACAGTGATAGAGGACAATTAGTTGATGACATTAGCGAGTGTGCAAGCCCTAGTATTGTCATGTGAAGTTTTATATAAACTATGAGCCAATAGTGCTATTTTTATTTTAATTAATTAATTATCTTATTATAATTAATTGGGAAAGCCTCAAGGCAAACTTAAGGAATTATTATGAAGATGTGGTATAAAGTAAAGATATTTCTTTGTTTGTAATATGTATGAAGTATGGTTATCGCTGTATGAAGTTTGAAATGTGAAAAGAAGTATAGTGCTTACTAAATGTGTGCATGAAATCCAAGGGATTATTGGATGCAAAATTGGTGATCTGTTTACAAAATAAAAAGGAGCAAAAGTTTAGTTGATAGGATAGAGAAAGAGGAAGGAATAGTACATTACAATTCTATTTTTTCCAAGGAATAATATAGAGATCATTTGGATAGTGGGTTCATTGGTCTTTCCCTTAAAGCTATTTGAGAAGTGGGTCCAGCTATCTTCCACAACTCCTAACAGGGTTAGCATGACTCCTAACAGGGTTGGAATCTCCTAATAGGGATTCAAAGTCTCCTAATAGGGATTCATATGTACTAAATGTATTCATAGACTCCTAACTAGTTCCATCCTCTAGCAAGGAACATTTATATTAGTACATCATCTTGTGGGTACCATCTCCATCGAGGTTTTCCCATTGATCAAGGATTTCCCTAGTTAACATATCTGATATTATTGTATATGAGTATCTTGTTGTGGTTTTTTTTTATATTACTCATATGGTTAAGTTTTTTAAAGATTAATAATTGTGATAATATTTGGATAACTGATTCACCACCCCCCTACTCTTAGTTATATGAGTGGGATATTTATTCTAACAACCCTCATAAGAAAGCTCTGACTATCTAGCTAGAAATTTGGGATGTTACACTTTGGGGGTGGCTAGGACCCTTGAGATCTCATGATGCTATTATGGTTGGTATAAATTGAGCATAAGTTTTAGTTATTTTGGTGCTTAGTTGTTTATGTTTTCTTCATATGTTGTTTTGTTTGCGAACCATGTATGTACATTGCGATGTTTTTTTCTACATATTTACTAGATGATATGGATTATATGTTTAGACAAATATTACATCCTTTCTAGCATGTTTTGGAGTCATTTCTTTCATTTGAGTGACTTATCCTTGACTACAATGGTTCTAGCACTCCTTGGTGTGGATTTTCTTACCTTGTTGTCTTCTAAGCTTAGCATTTTTCCTTTTGGTTTTAAACTTGGGCAATATGTTTTTAGTATTGGGCGGTACCCAAAAAGTACTACACCATAATAGTAAGAAATATCATACGATACTTGTAAAGTGTAGACCGATGATACTAAGAATTATTGTTTGGCCATAGTAGGAAGTATCTCCTGGGTATAGTGAAAACTATTGCATGGCTTTAGTAAAGTATCCCCTAGCTATAGTGAAAATTTTCACCTAGCCATAGTAAAAATTGTCGCATAGACCTGCTCTAGTGATGAGTAGGCACTTTTTGACCTGACTAATATTTTTCAAGAGGTGATTTGGCTATGTTAGAAATAGATAATAGTGAGAGGGGGTGAATCAATATTCCACAAACTTTTTCCCACAATTGAATATTGTTAGTTATTTTATAACTTGCATGTGAAAATAAACCAAAAATGTTGAATAATAAATATAACCATGCACATAGAGAATTCATAACACCATTATTTGTTAACTAGGGAAATCATGGACAAGGGAAAATCATAGTGGGGATGATACCCGTTGGATGATCCACTAAGAGAAAGAATCATTTTAACAATATTGACCCTATTAGGAGTTTATGAAGTACATATAGTGTCTAGAGTCCTTGTTAGAGGACCAGGCCTTGTTAGAAGTTTCAACTCTGTTAGGAGTTGCTTCAACCCTATTAGGAGTTGGTAGATCAAATACAATGTATGAAAGAAGAGCCCACTACCCTAACATGAATTTATACAGTAAAGTTCTTCACAAGAATAGATATACATGCAATACTTTTTGACTATTGTAATTCACACTTTTTCTAATCATACATGAGATATAGTTTCCATATCATCTGATTGACTTCACATTAATCACAAATATCACAAAGACCAAACATATATCACACACTTATCTTTTCAAGATAAGATCTTTACTTATACCTTGTATATTAGTAAATCTCTACTTAGTCATCCTTCATGTCTTCACATGCTTATCAAAATCTAAAATAACCTATGGAATAACATCCAAAAAGTTGGCTTATCATGATTTAGTAATTATTTTGTCACCAAAATAATTCCTTAGTCATACAACTCAATTATATGCTATGCTCTCTTCTACTATGTCAAATACATCTACTTGTATTTTAATCATAACTTGCATTATACTATCTGTACACATTTTCATAGTGGCATACATCATCATGACACTGTCATGGAGCTTTCCTCAATTTCACATAAGCTAACTCTGAATGATTCATCCATACACATCACATATGTCTCTATGATGTTGTAAATTGTCTAACACTTAGACAATTTTCTAACTCTAAATGCATAAATGAAATGTTGAATACATGTTGCCATAAATGACAACTCTCAAGATATATATCTAACCATATTTCCAACAATCTCCCCCTTTGGCATTGATGGAAAATTTTTGGAAAATTGGCTAAGTCCCAAGATGATGTCATACATAAAAAAACAAATTAAAGTAACTACACAAAATTGCCTTCAAACCATAACAATTTTATTCATGTTTTTATGGATCATTACATTCCTTATCACTCATTTGCATTGATACATAAGTGTACTCTCCCTTACATATACAATACATACATACAATTTTCCTTTACATATTACTCCCCCTTTGACATCAATGGAAAAGGTGTCAAAATTGTATCCAAAAACTGGGTGGCTTGCTGTTGATCAACTTGTTATCTAGGAAAAATGATCTACATAAACAAGTTTTAGCCTATCCACTTCCTTCTTCCAATTCTCCTTTACTATATCAAAGACACTGAGTAGTGTGCATAGTTTATAGGATGCCACTTCAACTCTACTCAAGTATAGAAAAACTTTTCATAGGATGTCTTTTCTGAAAAACATTCCTCCACTTGCCTCTGCCAAATACTGATATTTGGAGATAAGGCTTTTCTTAAACTACATAACCTTTTCTCTACTTTTGTTCCACATTCTTCAATACTGGTCTCCGGGAGCTATACTTTTGTAGTGAGTGTTTCAAGTTCACTCATCTTACCCTTTATCTGACTCTAAAAGTTTGTCAGGTACTTGTATGATAGCACACACTATCCATACAATTTCTTACTTTCATTAATTTATTTCCTAAGTTCCTTGGTGCTTACATCTAGTTTCTTCAAATCATTTCTTACATTTGTGTACACTGTGTCAAATAATGTTTTTTCATGCTTTGCCTATGCTTGTGTTGATGATACTTCAACTAAAGTTTTGAATTCCTCATCAAAGGTATTCACTAATTTAGTTTCCTTAGACTACAAGTCTAGAATAGCTATAGTTGTGGTAACCATCTTTTGCATTTGGTCCAAGACTTCAATTAGTGTTTTCTCCAAAGACTTTATTGATTTATTCTTCTCAAATAGTTTTCTCAAAGAGCTTATCAATCCCATCTATTCATCATCATCATTAGATACCACTATTACTATTGTTACTACTGCTATTGCCATAGTAGTTACAACTAGAGTGGATGTAATTGTAATATTTTTTATTCCTCATCTTTCTTCTTTTCTTCTTCCAACTTCATAGCTACTTCTTCATCTTTCATCTTTTTCTCTTCTTCTTCTTTCTTCTTTCTTTCCTCTTCTTTTTCTATCTTCCTTACCTCTTCCTCTTGTTTTCTTTTCTTTTCTTCCTCTTCTAGCTTTTTCTTTTCCTCTTTCCTCTTTTCTTCTTCTTTTCTCTTTCCCTTAGCCTCTCTCTTTTTCCCTTTTCCTCATCACTAGAGCTTGTATATGTTGTGATAATGCCAACAATGGATTTCCAAAACATGCAAACAGATTATCCTTTGCATCCACAGTGATATGTGTATTATCCACTTGCATGGATTCAATACCTATAACAATGTGTGGTGGTGAAAGTGACTATTTTATCTCCTCTAATTTTTCCTCATCACTATAAGGTGTACTGGCCACCACACAAATTGAGTTCACACTTCTAGACTATGCACTCACCTCTAGTATTATATTCATGTATTTTACAATTGTCTCCTTTGTTTCCCTCCTAACATCCTCATAATTACCTCCCATTAGAATAATCTCTCTTCTTTATTTCCTTAGCAATGGATCAATACCCTTTAAAATTCTATCAAATTCCTCTTTGGATTTGATTTCACACAACTTGTTTATCATTGTTATTCTCAAGTTGATGTCTTCTTCCAAAATACTCTTCTTTTTATTTAGCAATCTATTAAGTAGATCTTTTGGAATCTTATTTTGTAAACTATCAAACCTTTTATTCTACAGTATCATATTCCTTACTATAGAATTCTCTAACTGGCTTCTATCCATACTATTATACAAACTATAATACTTGTTCAACTATAAAAAATTGTCATCATTAATAATTTGCATGTTAAGGTTTTCTACCTTTAGCTTCCATGCTTTCTTTCCTACTAGATTTCTTTCTTCCTATGTTGCTTTCTCCACTAGCCTATATTTAACTTCATCCTTAGATTTTTCATAATCACTAGCTTATTATGTCTTTCTTCTCTTTCCTGGTTCATTGGTGTTGTCCTTGACCCTTTTCTTCGTGGATGGTGTAGTTTCTTACTTAACCTTCACCAGTCTCTCTGATTTCCTCTATGCAATAGGTATTTCCACCTTAGAATGAACTATTCTCATCTTCTCATCAAAGGCTCTCCATCTAAGAAACTCAGTGTCCCATTCAGAATGATGTATGATATGCATGTACCCTTCTATAAGTTTTGCACTCATCTCATAGCCCGTAGGCTCAATAAACTTAACCCTTGGTTCCACTGCTTCCATGCATGTTTTTTTTGTCTCCACCATGAAGCATAAATCATCCTTGCACTTCTCTACCATGGATGGAGGTATTATGTGCTTTTGTTTCATTTCTATCTAGAAAATTTTCATCATTTTGTCAGTGTCATCATCTCTAACATTTTGCATCTTTGATATGTAGCATTGAGTCACCAATTTCATTTTGCACTCATTGCTATCCCAATTTTTCACTTATGGGAACTTCCTTGTTGCATAAAAGAATAAATGAGTTAGTAAGGACTCAAATCTGAAGACTATGCTCTTTTTATTTTTCACTTTTGTAATGTTATCTAACAACTACAATCTAATAATCTCACACAATTTTACTTTTCTTCCCTAAATTGCCATTACATAAGTTGCATGTAAAAGTCTAGTTGGTACTAAGTTAACCCTTAAACCATGGTTAAACTTTTACCCTAATACCTTACTCAATAATTTCACTCCTTTGTCCTGAATTCAATCTGCCTTCATCTTTCTTCCATGAAATCATTTTTTTAGGTTTTTCTTAACCATCTTCCTTGCATTCTTCTCATTTATGGGATTATATCCCTCTTTACTCAATCCTGTGACCTTGTGAATTAGGTCATTATCAATTTCATAATGTAGCCTAGATAGAATGGTTTAGGTTGAATCATTATTGTCAAACTCCATATAAAACATATAATTTACCAAATTTAACTTGCTTAGGTATGCATACTCAAATTTCAAGAATAGGTGACTATTACACATAGTCCCTAAGTCCTTTTGTATATCTATATCTTGTTTATATTTGACAATATATATAACTTTTGATGTCTTCAACAAGAAGCACATTCTATGAGACTTGCAAAAATGTGCCTAATGGGTCATTCATTAGTGAAAAAAATGGATGTCTCTTGAATACATACTATGGCCTTTCATTCACATTATAAACTATCTAACTATCTATTGCAATTCAACTTTATGCACTGAAAAACCTAGTTTTAGCTCCTTAAAATACCTTAAATTATGTTTTAGGGCTTCTACAACTTTTCATTTCAAACACCTTTCTTTGCACTTACTTTACTGTCAAATAACTCTTCAATTTTCTCAAGACACTTCACATGAAAAAATGATACACACAATATTTTTCACAATCCTTAAATCATTTCAAATCAAACTGCACATTAAATGTGTATCTACGACAAATTCAAATACTATCTTTATTCACCAGTAAACTTCTGCTTACACCGATCATATCTAGACTTGCACACTTGAGCATAGCTTCCTCTCTATATCAACTACCTCCTATTAATTGCACAACTTCCAAATCACTCTCTAACATTAGTTCTAACCAACTGATGTTTTGCCCCTTCTAAAAATGCTTAATTTAGGTAGGATGAGTCACAAACAATATGTGACTTCAATGTCTCATCAACTGCATCAAAATATTTTTTTTCCAAAATTGTAATACAACTTTTTGGATCCTTAGCTATCACAAATGCTTCTTTGAATTCATCAACATGTTCTTTAACTACTTCCTTTTGATTGTTATTACTGTTATTTATGTTTGTGTAAATACATATTTACTATTTACACTTAAGTTTACTTAGATTAATGTATTATTTTATTATTTTTTTTTGTGAGACACTTAGGAGTTTGGACACCTTTTTGAGTTTCCATGTTGACATCATAGGAGTATGCAACTCTATTTTAACACATGGTGTCTACAATACTAATTTACATGTCACACCCTTGTAGGCTTATCCTCTCATCATCGCATATACTTTTGTGCTTAATGGAGGATAACCCATATTTGGTGGACATGTGCCTAGTTGTATGACTTATCATGATGCTAATTACAAGGCATTCTAGATGTATCTTAGAGGCCTTTATATACATGAACTCATAGTGTACTTTCATGATGTATATTGAATGAATATATCATCATTCTAATCATACTCTCTCTTTCTGGTCTATAGTTGTGCTTGTGTTTGAGTTCTTAGTTCTTGGGTGAATTTTTTCCTTAGGAAAATTCTTACATGGTATCAAAGCTTGGAGATTTTCTCATCACATAGCCATTCAAGACCATTGTTGCTTCAGCACCTCATCCCAAATCCAGAGTACTATAGAAATTGGGAGCATCTAGAGCTAGATCTGACCTCACCATTATGTCTGGAATGTTGATTTAGTGAAAATCGATTGTAAACTTGGCTACCTTGGCCCAAAGTTGATTGTGAGGCAAAAAAAAATTGCAAATAATAACTCAGAGACCCCAATTTGTAGTTCAGGTATGGTCATTTTTAGATCTATTTGAATTAATTTTTGGATTTATATTTTTTCCTTTCTTTTTTTACTGCATTATTTCGAAAAAAAAATTTGCTCGATCTAGGCACCCAACAGAGATTTTTTTTAGCAGAATTGAGTAGTGACACCTTGGCTTTGCTATTTGGAAGAATATTTTATTTTGTCACAGATAAGCTATACAATTTTTGGCATCAGTGTAGAAGTCATACAATAGAGGCAAACTATACAACTTTGGTAATGAACTTCTAGCTAACTGACTCAACATTTTAGCCCCCTCAACACCCATTGACAACCAAACTCTTGTTTGGTTAAAACTTGTAGGGGTTTCATTTTACATAATGCTAAAGGTGCTCCCACCATACATGTGGGAAAAACTTTTGTAAACCTAATGGCATCTTGCAGAATATACTGAGGCATTTTAGAGTTTTTGTCCATACAAAGCCAACCAATGGTAGCAACTCGCATTCTATCAGACAGTAGAGGACTCCAACATTGGCATATTTGATATCCAACACTATTGTATCTAATCTAATTGTTGTTTGTCATTTCTAAAAATGAAGTTCTATTTTTTGGTGGATGCCAAGAAAAATCTAGCGGTCGCATTCTCTTTTTCGATTGCAATTTTAATTTTTCTCACCCATGCAGACTATTTCCCTCCCATGCATTGAAGACTTAGGTGCTGCCATGTACCCACTATAGATAGCCACATGGGACCAATTTGACCATTACATACGGCCCTTTAACAATTGGACACACAGGAGCATAGTGTCCTCTAGCCTATTTGCGATGTGGACTAAGTTCTAGCACAACATTTGGACACATCACCTACTGACAAAGACTTGCCACATAGATAGGACTACCGGCTCAGTGACAAACATGTCTCATTGACATGTAAGCTGAAACTGCCATGTGCCACATGGAATCTAGGATTTTTTGTCATGCAAGATCTGTATAGTATGAAAGCCACATCACCCTACAGTATTGCCATGTTAGTTATCTGTACCATCCACTCAGCCTGACATGTTAGCCCAACCTTTTTTTTGCTGACATCATCATTTTTCTAGGTTAAATTTGACATTTGTTTGACTATCAAAACTAGGCATTTTCTAATTGTTGTGATGGTCATTTGATCGTCAAATTTAAGATTACAGTTTTCCTACCAGACCCATCTCTAGATTGGTTTCAATTTAGCAACCTAACTTTGTGAGCCCATAACTCGAACATCTGGACTTCAATTTTTTGGATTTGAACAAATATGAAAATCCACAAGCCCTTGAATCACCTACATGTAGAAAACCTGCCATAGAGAAGAAAAAGACAAGAAGAGGCAAGGGTTTGGTTTGAAAATAAGAAAATTGTATTCTCAGATAAAATATAAATTGTTGTACAATACGATATGAATTTATAATGAGAGAGACCAAATATAAAGGCCTCAAGGAAGCTTATAGAACAAGATAGAAAGTGCTAGAAGATAAGGTTGAAAACTAATCATATCTCCACAAAAGGTGGAATATCCTTGATCAAGGTGAGAGGATAAGTATGAGTAGATAGGAACAAACTCCAATATTGTCAACAACTCATCAACTAAAACTATTAAATAAATGTATTAACCTAAGTAAACTTAAGTAAAAGAATAAATAATTATTTACTCTAACACCCCTCCTTAAGTATAAGTTAGGGGAATTCCTTAAGCTCAGAAAAACTAAGATGAAATGTAGAATGGGTCCTAACAACAAGGCCATGTTAGGTACCCATGTACAATGCAAAGAAATGCAACCTCTAAAAAGAGGAAAAGAGGGAAAACCTCATGGGAAAAACCCTCCCCCAAAAAGAGGTAAGTACAAACATGTTGTAAAAATAAAGGAAAGAGGGCCTCAACAAGACCCCCCCAAAGGACAAATTCCATCAAAAATGTTTCAATAGACTCTCTCAAAACCATAAGTACAACCAGCCCCCCCATGAGAGATAGAAAAGATGCCAAAGTCTCCCCAAAATAATGGAGCCCCTAGAGAAAGAATCGAACCAATGAAACTCCAATGCAAAGTAAACAAGGGAACAAAAAAGGGAACCCCTAAATGAGAGGGAAAATTTGAAGGCCTAGCTAATTCTCAAAGGAGAAAATATGAGGATCTTGAAAGGGAATCCCCAAGGTAGGTATGATGATATTGTTATGAATTTCCACTATAGATTCCACAATAGGTGCACCTAGAGGCTCAATGAATGAAGCTAGAGGATCAAGCAAAGTAGACGAAAAATCCTACTAAAGAGAAAAGACCTCAACTAGATGTGGTGTAGTAGTCAAAATAGGGATCTTAGGAATAATACAAAGGTTCAAGTATTTTAACTGCACCACATTATGCTCTTGTGAAAGAGAAGTAGGGTGCTCCAAAAATAGAGATGGTGGGAAAAAGTGCAAGAAGATGTAGAGACGGGTGCAAGAATCAACTATCCCTATAGCAATATGGCCTCCTATAGTAAAATCCAAATAAAGATTGAATCTACAATGAACTCAACTATCTTTCCTGATCCACTGCGTATAATCTGAGAAATTTAGAGAAGGTTGGAAAACAAAGATGGAACATACAATACATCATTGAATATACTATCCTAGGTGTGGATTGAACCTTTCCTATAGACTGGCAGGGTAGCATTATTATTCATGAGAATATGAGGAATGGGAGAAGCCTCAAGAGTCAAAAAGACACCTTGAGAAGATATCATATGGTGAGAAGCACCTAAATCCAATATCCAAGGGACCTATAAAGAGGATGAATTGGATGCCCATAATGCATGACCTTTCCAAGGTCTAGTGTAGATGTCGAAGATGTGGAAGAAGATTGAAAGGAAGACCCCTATGAGGTAGAAGAGGATGGAGAGGAAACAATGCTCTTCTGAAGAAGAGATTACAAATCTGTAATTTGTTTCTCATAACCATCAAATCTCTTCTAAAAATAATGTGCTCATCATGAGATCCTTTTTGATAATAGGAACAAGTAGGAGTTTGACTCTTCTTTTTCTCCTTCTTCTTATAATAAGATGATGACCCAATAGAAGGGAAATCTGATATCTACTTCAGCTTCTACTCTTGTGTATCTTTGGCAAGCAATGCTTATGATTGTGAAATTGAAAGTGAATCCATCTGAGCGATCTTGGACTGTTCATGAGTTAAAAATATCTCAAATGAAGGCATCCTATGTCTGTCACCCAACACATCCATAGTGGAGTAGAAAGTGGAAGAGAAGATCTGATACTATCCCCTCAACTTTCAAAGTATAAAAAAGATATGTACTCATCATCTGTCTTTGTTTTCCCACATCCCTACAAAAGTGTACACATAGATTTGAACTTCATCAAGAAGTCCTCCATGATGGGGAAGTTAGGACCTATCAAAGATGTCAACTTTGCATTAAGCTAAAGTGCCCAAAACTCATTCATTGTTCCAAACAAAGATTTAAATTTCATCCAAATAGCCCATGACACAATCAAACCATCCAAGTAAAATGGAAGAATATTTGAGATGTTTAGTGCAATCAATCCCATGGCCTCATCCATTTTATTCCTATGCTAAAGAACCTCAAAAGGGCATGTTAGAGTACATTGGTTCTCATCCAAACATGACCATAAGCCTCTTGACATAAGAAGACTTGTCATTTGTGCCTTCCAGGTGTGATAGTTGTGTGGCGTTAGTAGGTCATAGAAGGATCTGATATTGAGAGAAGAAGATGGAAGCAGAAGGGTTTGTTCTAAGGTAAATTTCAAAAAAGAAAATGCTCCCCCCACAACGTATAAAGATATCCCTCAAATACCAAAGAAACAACTATAGAAAGCATAAAAATTGAGAAAAGAACCTAGATTCCAGATGTAGAGAGGGAAGAAACTGAAGCCTCTACTTCAACACCAAAAATAGGAGCTCAATATTACCCCAAACTAATTCCAGTTCTAGAAATTAGACAATAAATCATGCACTTTTTTAAAAAATAGCATTGAAATATGTGTCCATATGAGCCCGAATGAATCCTTTGAAGGTGCAAAAAATGGAATTTTTGGGTTGCAAAAAAATTAAAGAATAGAGATGTCAAACTTTCTAGACCAATGTGTATATCACAAAATTATACCCCAAAAAAAAAGAAAAAATTGCTTGAAAAAATGAGTCCATATGAGGGAGATATTGTTGTTTGAAAATCACCACTGTAGTTATTTTTTTTGAATCACTAGTGTCGTACCTCCAAAAAAATGTCAATTTTTTTTATGTGAAACCCTCTTTCTCCTTTTTCTCCAAATACTGAACAAGCTAAAATATATTTAGCTTTGATACCATTTTGGATTTGAGCAAATATGCAAATCAAATCCACAAGCCCTCAAATCACCTGCATCTAGAAAACCTGTCATAGAGAAGAAAAAGACAAGAAGAGACAAGGGTTTGGTCTGAAAATAAAAAAATTGTATTCTCAAATAAAATGTAAATTTTTGTACAATATGATATGAATTTACAATGAGAGACCGAATATAAAGGCCTCAAGGAACCTTGTAGAACAAGCTAGAAAGTGCTAGAAGATAAGGTTGACAACTAAGCATAGGAACAAACTCCCGTGTTGTCAACAACTCATCAACTACAACTATTAAATCAATGCATTAACCTATGTAAACTTAAGTAAAAGAATAAATAATTAATAAATAATTATTTAATATTTTCTTTTCTGGATTTGATTGTGTAGAGATTTTTTACCATCAATGTTTTGAATCACACTACATGATCCATCATCAAGATGAAAAGAGAGCAAGAGATGCAAAAAAAAATAATGGATTGTGGAAATCTTATCTCTTTATATAATTATTTACTCTAACATGATTCAAGTGTGATTTTTTTAAAATTGGGTAGAATTTCCTAAATTTTCCAGTGGTGGTGTTGTTTTCTAGTTTTGGTGCAAGGATTTTGTAGAATTTGCATTTTTTGGTGATTGTACCTACATAATCCTACATTTTGCAACTTCAAACACTTCATACATGCACATCTGGTCAACTTTTTAGGTTCCATTTTTTTTGAAAGTACTTATTTTTTCTTCTACTTTCAAGATCTAAAGTCAAATTCTAGAGTTGTGTGGAAAAAATTCTCACTTTCAGAACCAAGACATTTTTTGCATTGTAAAGCTTTGATTACTTTTTAGAATTGTTGTACATCTAAGCTACAGTGCTTAGTGACAAATTTGGGCCTCATAAGGTAGTTGTAAAAGAGAAATTAGAAAGTCCACTTTGTTCATTTTTGACAAGTGGCCTATTATACATACACTAATTATAAAGAGCCAAAAGCATCTTTTCTGGTGGGGTCTTTTGATTGAGTGAAAAGGGGGGTGTGTACTATGTTTTTGTGTCTCTCTATTGTGCTCTTTTCATTTTTTGCATCATGGGTTTTAAATGTCCACATCTAACTTCATGCAACTATACTACATGGAAAGATATTACATGGAGTAGATTAATAGAAAAAGGATATAGTCTTTATGTTGATGGTACAATTACCAAACCTATTGATGCTAGAGAGCTCATTGAATGGAAAGATAAGACCATCAGGCTTTAGGAATTATTAGGAGTTGTGTACATGGAGATCTATTCTTTCACATTGTCAGTTGTACAAAATCCAAAGTAGGTTGGGACCAAATTGCAACATTATATGGTAAGGTGGATGAAGAAAAGGGATTTCAGATTGAGGATGATCTACTTCTCTTGGATCCGCAGAATTTTGACATAATTCAAGATTATATCAACAAAGCCAATGAGTATAGGGCACTTCTTAAAGATTGCAAAAATCCCATGAAGGATGAAAAGTTGATTCATCACATCCTAAAGAGGCTACCTTCAGAGTACACTTCCTTTGTTTTGAATTTTAATACTCATAGGTTAACCATGGGATCTACTTACCAGAAGTCTTCATTTGATGCATTTGCAGAGATGTTTATTGTTGAACAATCTCACTTGATGAATTTAAGATTTCTCAAGTCATCAAAGAACAAAGGCTTGGTGGCTAGTGATGAGAACCAATCAAGTCAAGGAGGGAAAAGCAACAATAAGAAGAAGTAGTGGAAGTAGAAATCACAATCTAAGACACAATAGTCCTCCTCTCAACAAGAAATTCTTCTTCCAACAAGAAGGGAAGTAATGAAAAGAAGGAAAAACTTTTTTGTGCATACTAAAAAAAGCCAAATCATGACAAGCATCATTGCAAGACAAAAAGAATTGATGAGTTAGAAAACCTACTCAGGAAGAACAAGATTCAAGTGCTAGGTACTTCCAAGGATTCTACACCAACCTCTACAAAGGGTAAAAGGCAAGCACTTATGGCAAACACAAGTTCTTCTTTGGAATGCATACTTGAATCAGGTACCTCCTATCATATGGGTTCATCAAATGGAGATTTTTCTTCATTGAAGTAGTCAAAGATACCACACATCTTCTTTGGAGATGATACTAAAATGGAAGTTCAAGGGAAAGGACATGTGGAAATGGAAAATGAGGAATTCAAAGATGTTCTCTACATTCCAAATCTTAGCTCCTATCTCCTCTTAGTTTACCAAATCAATCACCTTGGAGATGGTCACAAATTTGAGTTCCTTCCAGATTTAGTGATGGTGTGAAGTCTTAGAGATGATTCATTGGTTGCAGTGGGGAAAGTCAATGATGAAAAGAGGCTTTATTCCTTCTCCCATTTTGTGCCTAAGTCTCCTTCTCAAGCCTTGTTAACTCACTCACATTCACACATCAACTTATTCCATGAGCAGTTTGGTCATCTTGACTTCCTCTCTCTTTAGCAACTTTGCTTTAAAACACATGGTCAAAGGTTTACCTAACATTAGCTTTTCTAAGGGAGAGTGTTCATCATGTTTAGTGGATATGAATCTCAAGGAGAAGCATGATAAAGGGAAGTCTTCTAGAGCATGATATGTATACTCACATTTGTTGATGACTTTTTAAGATTCACTTGGGTCTACTTCCCTCATCAAAAGAATGAAGTGGTCCATAAGCTTCAATAATTCAAGACTCATGTTGAACACAAGTGAAGGAAACCCATCAAGGTACTTTGGGTGGACAATGAGAACAGATATGTCGATAAAAGTCTTAGAGACTTTTGCAAACTTGAGAAGATTGATCTTCAGAATTCACTAGCATTCAGTCCACACAAGATAGATGTTGTAGCTATGAGGATTAGGACTCTTAAGACCATGGCAAGTTGCATGATAAAAGCCAAGTCTCTTGATCTTACATTAGAAGCTGAAGCCATTAGTAGTGCTACTCACATACTTAATAGGTCTCCTTGTAACGCCTTAGATAAGAAGATTCCTTTTGAGGCATGGTGCAACATAAAACTATTTGTGGTTCACTTCAAAGTCTTTAGTTGTCCAACATGGGTGAACCTATCTTCCAAGGGATGCAAGGCACTAGCACCTAGGCCTTGCACCTTCATCAGTTATGAAGAAAATGTGAAGGCTTACAGACTTATGGATCCAGAGACACATGAGATCTTTGTAGAGAAGGATGTTCACTTTGAGGAAGGTTCACCTAGCTTATCCTCCAATCCTCTCCACACATCATACATAGTGGAAAATGATAGTGACACCAACAATAGTGCTTGAACATATTCAAACACATGGGGTTCTATCGATAGTTGCAGTGAGAGGTCTACGCTTACATTGCCATAGTGAAAGGTCCAGTACAACATGTTACATCTTGTCTTCTAGCTCCAGTTTTAGTTGACTTGGGAGACAACATTGAGGAATTACATCTTCTCATTAATGATGATGATCCTTCTATAGTTGTTATGAGGGCTCACTCTGACCCTCATGTCCATTCTCTACATGAACAATCTTCATAGGTTGGCATGATTATGGATCCTTATGTACATCAATTGGAGGAGGTCTCTTTCTCATTTGGGGAGATAAATGGTTCATTGGAAAGGTTCAATAGACATCCTTGCCAAATTTTCATTCGTTCTTTTCAACACAGTTGGAAGGGGCAAACATTAGCATCAACACAAGGATACTTGAGAAAGTTTTAGGGCCACTATAAATTTTTAGGATAGTAGCTTTTCCATTGTTTCTTCTAAAGAGGAGTAACATCATTCAACATTCTTGGACCAACTTCTTCCTTGGAGCAGCTTTCACTGATTGGCATTCTTCATTTGGGGGGGGGGGGGCTACCTTGTCTCTCTTCCTCTTCTTTCTTATGGGGGGGGGGGGGGGGGGGGGGACTTTTTCCTCTTATGAAGTTTTGTCTCTCTCCTTCTTCCCTATTGTATATATTGGATGTATGTCATAATGGGGGGGTCTTGATTACTCCATCCATCCATGCATCCCTATTTATCTCTTTTATTGAGGGGGGTTTTTTCCCATGAGGTTTTCCCTCTTTCTCTAATTTATGAGAGATTTCATTTCATTATATACATTGGTACCTAACATGGCCTAGTAGTTAGGACCCATTATGCATTTCATCCTAGTTTTCATAAGCTTAAGGGAATTTCCCTACGTTTCACTTAAGGGGGGGTGTTGGTGTTAATACGTATTTACTATTTACACTTACTTAAGTTTACTTAGGTTAATGCATTATTTTATTATTTTGTTTTATGAGACACTTAGGATTTTGTGCACCTTTTTGAGTTGTCATATTGACAACATAGGAGTACACAACTCTATTTTAGTACATGGTGTCTATAACACTGATTTGTGTGACCCTGGTACGCTTATCCTCTTATCATTGCACCTACTTTTGTGCTTAATGGAGGATAACCCATATCTGGTGGACATGTGTCTAGTTGTATGACTTATCATGATGTTGATTATAAGGCATTCTAGATGTATCTTAGAGGCCTTTATATATAGGCACTCTTAGTGTACTTTTATAACACATTGAATGAATATATCGTCATTCTAATCATACTCTCTCTTTCTAGTCTACAATTGTGCTTGTGTTTGAGTTCTTAGTTCCTGGGTGAATTTTTCCCTTAGGAAAATTCTTACAATTTTCATTCCTTTTATAATTTATATTGTTGTTCCTTTTATAGTTAGGATTCCTATTGAAATTTATTTTGTCCATTCTCCTTCAATTTTTTACATTCTGACTTTTATGTGTTCCACAATTTCTTGGAATGTGTCCAAGTCAGTTACATTTGTAACAAACAAACTGGTTCTTTCCTCCATTATGTTTCATTCCATTATTGGATCTTCTATGTGATCTCCCTCTTTCATTACCTACAAGGTTAGTATTCCTAAACATTCTACTATTTGTATTGTTACCCTAAACTTAGGTTTCTTATAATCTATTGCTTTATGTCCATAACCATGATAATTATAACAATATAAATTCCTAATATGTTTGAAAGAATTAGCTATGCAATTTTTGGAAATATAAATGGAAAATGTATGCTTCTGAGAGAGGGGGGGATGAATCAGAAGTACTAGTCTTTAACTAATAAAACTTTTAACTTTGAAATAATGCATGCATTAACCTATTGAAATAGCATGTAAAGTAAATGCATTCACATAAACACTTGACACTAGATATGATTACCTAGAAACCCTCCAATAAGAAGGTAAAACTAGGGTGGGGATGATACCCCACAATTCTTCACTGTTGCAGCAATAAAGTTCACCTATTAAGGTTACATAGTTTAACCACTTTCATGATCTTCCCTATGAAAGGCATGCCCTATTAAAGGCTTACAAAGGACTATTAGATCCTACCCTATTAAAGAATTTTAACACCCTATTAAAAGTGTGCCTAACTAAAGGACTTTAGAACACTCATTTGGAATGTCACCATGTTAAGGGATTTTACGATGACTGTTAAATCAACCTTAGTCCAAAGGATTTCACCCTGTTGATACAGTTTTAGAAAGTAACGGTAGAATTTTTGATTTGATACACTTACCACTTTTCCTTGCTGATTTTAGGTCATAGTTCTATCCATCATGATCCTCTTGATTTTTTATATCAATTTTGTGTAGCTTCTCATCTATTCTCCAAATTGATTCTGCAATTCTTTCACACTTCTAAGTCACCTTGTATGCTTTCTGATCAATTCACCCCTTTTCACTTCCTTCAATTCTTCATTCGTATCACTTCCTTGCATACATTCATTTCCAAATACTAAATTACGGATTTCAATCTCCTCTTTTAAAATACTTTTGCGGCTTAGGGTTAGGTATGAATTAATGACTAAGATTCATTCATTTTCTTGCTCAATTCCTTCCATTTTTCTG
Source organism: Cupressus sempervirens (assembly GCA_028749045.1). Classification (NCBI taxonomy): domain Eukaryota; kingdom Viridiplantae; phylum Streptophyta; class Pinopsida; order Cupressales; family Cupressaceae; genus Cupressus; species Cupressus sempervirens. Next base: position 108,634,914 of record CM053792.1, on the reverse strand, counting down.
ATTGGTTGCATGTTGATCGCATAGGGAATCCAAATAGATTTGATATCTATCCATAAGTTGGCTCAAAAATAGTTTGCATAGTTGTTTGTGCCATCACAAACAACTAGGTGCATTCTGTGTTACTCGACACTTGATAATTCTAATGCTCAGTACTTACTATAATTCTATCTTGCTCAGCATCAATTATTCACTTGGCACTTGAGTTGCTCAACACATGAGTGACTCAACATTTATTGCAACTCAACATCTATACATATTATACTTGGCATGTGTTATTAGCTCAGCATGAACTTAGTAAAAATCATAAGTGTGTTGACACTCAATTGTCAAAATCAATCTGAGATCAACAATCTACCCCTCTAACATGAGTGTCAAAAATATTTAACTGTATATAAAAAATCTAATTTCCTTGAACATAATATATATACAATTTGGGATATATATACAAGACTTCAAAATTTTCAAAACTCTGTAATAGACTCATATACCTCAAAATATTGTAACTCTCCCTAAGTTAATGTGCCCATTATATATCCAAAATTTCTTTTCATCTCTGAGTAGATTTTCTTCTCATCTCTTTATCTTCACAATTTATAACACTTTGTTTTTCTATCTGATATACTCTATTTGTTCCTTGGCTGGCTGCTCCCCATTTTTTGGGTTACATTCCTCTTTATTATCTCCCCATTTCATATACTTCTCCCCCTTTAATATATTTCTCCACCTTTTGAGACTAATGTCAAAGGGTCTATAGACTAATTGTGTATTTATCCAAAATGTTCTTGTGGAATTCCATTATAATATTTAAAGCAATATCTCAGTTGTCTAATGCAACATCTAAGGACTTGATCTAGATGGTTGTCTCTACTGGAAGATGAACTAGACCATCCAATGTTGAAATATTGGGATATTTCTTTAAGATTGTTTCTACATATGCTATTTCTTTTTGGAGTATTTCCATATGGAGGGTAAGGGAGGCTTGTATGTTAATCAACTTGGCTCTTATGCTAGCCTCTTCTATAGTTCACATAGCTACTTGATTTTGTGTATGAAGTGATGAATGAAAGTTCTTCTCACTTTGAGTTGGACTTTGGGGTAGTTGCATACCTAAAATTTTCAAATTTCTCTCCAGACTCAAAGTTTTCTGGCTCACTTCTTGTGTGAAGAGTGTGGAATCACACAATTTTGTGTCTAATGAGAATATGTTCTCAAGTACTTTCTTCACTTTCTCTATTTTTTTAGCCAACTCAACTTGTGATAGTAAATTTTGATAGTTGTTCTAATATGGGCTTTGAGTCATCAAGTTTTTGCAAGCTGAAAGTATCTAAAAAGATGTCTTTGATCTCCTAAAGTGCTTGCCTTTTTTTATACTCTTTCTTGAGCACCTCTTGATTCTTCTTTCTCTTTGATGCTTCTTGCATGATATTAATATGCTCTAAGGTCATTGTTTCATAATCATATTTGGGTATCACTATGTCTTCATCTAAAAATGCATTACCATGGTGAAATACCTTAGCAACTTTTGTTGAGCTAGAGCCTAGTGTTGAAATTTGCAATGTTATTGCATCAGTGCTCAACCTCTAAAGGACTTTAGTAGGAGTGCTAGTTGTTGGTAAGTTGACCAATGTCTGAATGACTTCTTGCTCCTTTCTTTGGGTATGTCCTATTCATCAAATTTTCCTTGATCAATTATGATCCATTGAGGTACACCTTGTGTTTGTGTAGTGGGTACAAAAACATCTGTCTAACCTGCTTGTTCTTTTGTTGGCTCCTTTGCTTCCATAGTCTGAACTTCATCAAGTTTTGTAGTAGTGTCAACCTTTGTGGATTTATCCTCAATTTTTGTCATTGGTTGAACATTGCTAGTTGTAGGAATGGTAGTAGGTGGTTCTTGTGTGTTCACCTTTTCCCTTGTTATATCAGGTACAACCTTTTGTAATTCGTCCACACTAACTAATATAGGATTTTCACATAACCTTGCCTATAATGTAGATTGGTCAAGTATCTTTTTAAAATCCTTTGCAGTTAATGGATTGATGTTCTAAGGTGATTTTTTAGGAACATCTTTCACTGTAATGGTCTATGTAGTTGTGTTTTTGTCATGTGTAATTGTGAATCTTCTACATTGTGTTCTAATTGTTTCTCGTCAGTTGTTGCCACCTCTTCTTTCTTTTGTTTTGTCTCCTCGATAGTATTGTTTTCTTTCTCTTTTTCAATTTCTTCCTCCTTTTCCTCACCTTCTTCATTATTCCTTCCCTCAAAGGGATCTACCTCTCCTTCCTTGACTATTATCAATCCATATATTAATCTCCACATTTGTATGGATTTCTTAACAACATTTTCAATTTTATTTTGTAAAATGTTGAATGCCGTATATTTTGGTGCAAATCTGCTATAATATTTCTTATTATCTTTGGTTATTTGTCCTTTTGACAATCCTAGCATCACTTGTGAAAATGTAGATTCTCTTATTTCTTTCTCCATGTTTAGGAAACAGTGCCATTTATTCTCAACAATAGTATACAAGTCTTTTGGCATTGCATTATCAAATTCAGTAGGAGTGTTCTTGAATTTTTCCATCATGGCATTATCTCTAACATTATCACAAATGTTTTCAAGATTAGATTGGGATCATGACTTACCATTTTGAATTGACTTGTGTCTTCTGACTCTATCTCTTCATCATTTTTCTTTGGTTGTGCTACATATTTTCTTCTTAGTTTCTTCTACACAGGACCAGTCTACTCAATCGCCTTGATTTTCTCTTTGGCTTTCTCACTGGCCTTGTGAGTGGCTACCCTTGTAGTTGCTCTTGTTGCTAGAGCTACATGATTTGTTGCATTAGGCTTTATAGTTTTCTTTTCCTTAGGTTGTACAATTGGCTGTCTTTCCCTTTCTCTTCTTTGGTTGAGGCTTTGTTGGTGCTTCCTTAGCATCTTCTCCCTCGACACCTTCTTCTTCCTGATCCTCTCCTATACATTGGGTCAAAGAAAGAGGTTCTTAACCTTGTTCCTCTTCTTCCATTTCTTCTTCATCATCATCTTCTCCATCATTTCCTTCTACACCTTCCCCAAACTTGGCTTTTAGCTTCTTCACCATTTTTTCTTTCTTCTTCAAAGTTGAGGCTATCTTCAATTCAATTTCTAGCTTTGATTTAACAACATCATAGTTACCAAAAAAATTTGGCAGTCTTGTCAACTTCTTTAGCAAGAAGTGCAGTGATAGTAGTTGAAGCTTCAACTATATTTATTTCATAACCTAAAGGCCTTAACCATCTAAATCTATGTAGTGCAACCTGGATGAAGTTTTAGTCAATATCTACTAAAAAGAAAATATCATTACAATATTTCTCTACTAGGGAAACAAGAATTCTCAACCTCTATTTCATGGACTGCTAGAAATCTTCAAAATAACTAGTCATCACTAACTCAAAATTCTCTCCCATTTTCTCAATATACTCATTTATTTGTACACTAACTAACTTATTTGTCTTCCATCCTACTCTACCAAAAGGTGGGAATTCATTTTGAACATACAAAAATATGCAAATAAGTATTGAAGCAAACTTACATTGAGAACTTTTAGATTTCCTTATTTCTCTTAGGTTTTCAATTATTTGTTGCAACTGGAGTTCTACAAGATCATAGGTATGATCTATCTTGACTATCTTGTAGCCTACATCAACTGCTATATAGAGAACACTATTCAGTCTACTTGACTAATAGAATTTGTGTCATATGAATCTAATAGAAAAGTCAAGAAGTGGATCTACAATAGTATTAATGGTCATTCCTCACTTATTCCACTTAGCTCATGTGTTTCACTTGATTACCTCTTTAGAGTCACTTCTCAATGTTTTAGGCTGATCTAGGGTTGGGTATCTAGTAACCCTATGTATAATCCTCTTTGAAAGTTTGATGGTTCCACTATCTAGCCATATACAACCATCATGTATTCTGCTTAGAAATTTTTTGATCCATTCAATTTTGAAGACAATTGGAAAATTTAGGGCACCGGTTGAGCCATTCCTTTCTACAATTTTATATTCTTCCTTCAACTCCCCAGTTTTGCATAATCTATCATATGCCTGTCTAATTTCCATATCTCCAATCACTCCTACCTTGTAGTTATAATAGTTCCTCATGTCTTGGACCATGACAACCTTAGGCGGAATGACAAATAATGTGCCTACTGGGTCATTTTTTTATGCAACTTCTGGTATTTGTTAGAAATGCTTTAGAATAATTGAGAGGTAGGGGGATGAATTAGTTATTCAAGGTCCAAATGTCCTATTCAAACTTTTCATACTAAGTGTAGTGAACCCATTCAATCGTTCATTAATCCAAGCTTTAACTTTTCTAATTAGCAAGTTACTGTAAATCAACATGTAAGCATAACACATAAAAAATCAACACATAACACAGTGATTTATATGGAAACCCAATCTAGGAAAAACCACCAATAACATGCTACTTAATTCTCACTCTTTTGAAGTGATTCCCTATGAAAGGTCTAACCTATTAAAGGCTTACAACACACCATTAAATATAACCTTGTTAGAGGATTTAACCACCCCATTAGAAGTGGGCCTGGTTAAAGGACTTTAGAACATTCACTTGGAATACTAGCTTGTTAAAGGATTTACAAATGGTTGTTAGGCCAACCTAAGTCCATACGATTTTCCTTCTATCCTAACTGATACAATTGCTAGAGAGTAAAAATTACGAATTTTGACCTGATTATAGCATACAACTAAACTTGCAGATCTTAGATTGCTCTTTAGCTCTTCTCATTGCCTAGCCTTCAATCTCTACAACTCTTTAAAACTTGTCCTCCTTTCAAGATTAGTCTCCTTGAGTCACCATGTTCAATGTACCAATGCAATCATCTCTTCTTGACCCCTTGTAGAAGTAGATTCTCTATGCTCTTCCTTCTCCTAGATGCCTTCTTCTAGACACCCTTCTATCCACTTTGCAATTTGGCTCTTTGGCAGCAGTAGCATCAACAACATTTGCTTCCTAGTCTATGACTCCTTAAATATAAGTCTTGGAGTTCCTTTCACAGTCAATTCTTCCATTCTTTTGATTTCAATTTGTATTGATTAGGTAAGATTCATTGTATCTAATCCATATTTTGTTTCCTCTAGAAACTTCTTGAATAATCCCTTTGAATTTGCTCAAAAAATAGTTTACATATAATTTTGTGGCACCAGCTCATCATCCTTATCTTCCAACTAGTTCAAAAAATTCAAGACAACAGCTTTGCCAGCTCAGATTTAGCAAATCTTCATCATTTACAATAATGCAATGGCTCGGCACTATTGAAATATTGGTGCTTGGCACATATTGTGTTACTCAGCATCAACTATGTTTTTCCTGATGCTCGGTACTTGATACTTTACTCAGCACATGAAGATCACTCGAATTGCACTAGAATTTCTTATTACTTGGCTCTAGTTGAGAAGTTTCTTAGCTTCAATTAGCTTTCTTGGCACCCACTAATGAATTTAGTTTAATGTTTGTAGTCATATTTGTTACAACTTCTTCCTCCAATATTTCTATGTGTGACCAACCTCTATATCTTTGAGTATGTTATCAATACATTATCTAACCATTGTCTTAATTGATCCTTACACTTCATTACATCATCATAACTCAACCTTTTCCTTAAGTGCTCTTGTTACATCTTGTTGATCAAATCCTCTTCATCAATCAACTAAGTGATAGTACTTGGATCTTATAAGAAAATTTCATTCCTTCAAATAGCAGGTTTGACATTAATGACAGAATTAATGATTGAAAACATTCTATTAACAACAACATCCCTCTTTGATCTTCAATCTTCTTCTCACAATGATCTTTTCAATTGGATTTCCAATAATCTCCCTCTTTGGCACTGATGGCAAACCAAACTGATCAACCATTAGACTAAACTATTCAACCACAAGCTAATTAGGTTAGAACAGTAAGTCAAATGCCAAAAAATAATTGTATTACCATCACCATCAATTTTCACTTTTTCTTCTACTATTCTGATTGCTTCATTTATGTTTCTCCCTCTTAGCCATTGTAACCTTTCTTTTCTTCTCTCCCTCTATATTGCTCATCTTGTGATGTTTTGATGAAATTTTGATTTTTTTTTCTACTTCTCTATCTATCTTGATCACATGTTGTTGATCAGTTTCTCACAACTTCTCCCTCTTTGACAATAATGTCGAAGACATATTAGTTTCTTAATATGCAAGCCTAGCTTTTGTAGGTTCATTAAATTGCTCCCTCTATCACCTTTCTTGTGACTAATTTGGAACTTCTACACTTCAATTACTTTAGGCATGAATCCTAAAGTAAATATCCTTTGCATCAATGTGTAAAATCTTCAACAATCAGCTCATTTGATGCAGGGAGTCTTGTTTTTACTTCAAGTAGCCTTGGTTAGGGGTACCACCCCTAACTTACCTCTAAGATACTCAAAAGCATCTTTAGGTAGTGCTTTTATGAAGATGTCAACAATCTGTTCTTTTGAACTAACATATTCCATCTTTACTTGTTTGTCTTTCTCCAACTCTCTTACATAGTGATACTCGATTGCAAAATGCTTGGTTTTAGCATGCATTACAGGGTTCTTTGATATGTTGATAGCACATGTATTATCACAATAAAGTATCACATGTTCACTTTCTTCTTCATTCATATGTTGCAACAAATTTTTGATCCATATAATATTGGTGCAATTTATAGCAACTACAACATATTCAACTTCTGCAGTGGACTATGAGCTACAACTTTTCTTTTTGATGGTCCATGTAATCAATCTTTTTCCCAAGAAAAGTGCTTCTCCACTAGTGATTTTTCTATCATCAATGTTACCTCCCTAATCTACATCAGTGTAAGCTTTTAGTTCAATTCTTTTACTCCTCTTATAATATAGACCAAACTAATCAATTCCTTTTAGGTACCTCAGTATTCTCTTCACTACCATTAGGTGATTTTTTCTTGGATTTGCATAAAATCTTGCCACTATTCCAATAGCTAATGTAATGTCTGGCCTAATATGTACAACATACTACAACTTTCCAATCATTGATCTATACAATATCTAATTCATTTCAGTAGACTCATCATTCTTAGATAACTTATGTCCTATTGGCATTGGTGTGCTAATTGATTTTGAATCTTCAAATCCAAATGTCTTGACTATCTCCTTGATGTATTTGGACTGGGTCACAAATATACCATGCTTCAATTGATGTACTTGCAATCCAACAAAGAATTTGATTTCTCCGAACATTGATCAGCAAAATCTTTGCATAGAGCATCTTTTCCTCCAAATATTATATCATTAACAAATGTTTCTGATATCAAAATGTCTTTACCTTTTTCAGCTTTGATATACAATTTTTTATTGTCATTAGTTCTCTCAAATCCTATCTTCACAAGATATTTGTGTAGTCTCTCATACCATGCTCTTGGTTCTTGCTTCAATCCATAAAGTTCTTTATGTAGTTTGTAGATCATATCTTTGTTCTTGTTATTGAAAAATCCCTTAGGCTATTCTATGTAGACTTCCTCTTCTAGTATACCATTCAGAAAAAGAAAACTTGACATCCATTTGGTAGACTTTGAAACCTTTGTAAGAAGCATTTGCAAGTAGTGTTCTTACTCATTCCATTATTGCAATAGGGGCAAATGTTTCTCCATAGTCCAATCCTTCTTCTTGTGCATAGCCTTTACAAACTAATTTGGCTTTGTTTCTTGTTATCACACCATTCTCATAAAGTTTTTTTTCTAAACACCCATTTTATACCAATTACACTCTTATTATGAAATTTCCCTTTACTGATTTTATATGATATTTCAAGCCTCTAATCATATCTTTAAGATCAAACAACCAATCTTTCAAAGATCCACCAATTTCTCAAGAAACCCCAAATTAGGTATGTTGAAAATAGTGCCAAAAGCTTCACAACTTCACAAATTATTAATAAATCTGAAAATGGAAATTTTTACAAAAATTTTAGCAGCATAACAGCCTATAAAATGACATTTTCACATCTGTATATCCTTTACACAACAGTTCAAAAATGTAGGACAAAAACTAAGCTCATCGAGCTCCTGAAATTAACAAAAAATGCCCTGAAAACACCACAAAAACACTAATAATCTATCTCAGAAGTTTAATCACATCCCAATACATATATTAAGCTCTATTTTAACACCTTAAAGTATGAAATAAAGTAGCAACCCAAACTGATATGAAATACTCAATTGAAAACACCAAACTCATACAAAAAAACACACCCGAAAACTCACAAATCTGCACTTTCAGCACAAAGGCAAACTCTGTATGAGCATGCACATGGAATGGCTTCAAACTCTCATCCTTAGCCTTCTTGGAAACCTAAAATATCCCATTCTTGGGTCTCCCTAGAAACCTGCAAACTCCCGTTCTTGGGTCTCCTTCTCCATAGGTTTGTCAGCCTCTGAAGAATAACAAAGAATGAGCAAAAATCAAGTTCTCCAATCAGCCCAAAATGCCTTGAAACCCCTTAAAAGAAGGCATAACCATAACTCAAATCTAAGAGAGGTTAATGAAACATATTTTAATAATAATTTTCATTTATTAGTCCAACAGTTTCCAAAGATTAACCCCCTTTTTTCGAAACTTCACTTTCTTGGGCCTGCCTGCCTTAGCAAAGATTATTATTTTTTAATTATTTGAAAAGGGGACATGAGAAGTCCTCCCCTCCCAAACATTTCTTGTCCTCAAGAAATGGCTAAATAATAAACCAATCAATCCACTTGGATCCCAAATGTAGTCATGAACTATACTACTACCAATTAACACAGGCTCCTGCAATATCCTCTGCAATATGACCAAGAGGAATCCATAATCAAACTAACAATTATAGCTCAACCAAACTCCAAAATCACCACTACCATAGTCAAAAACCCATAAGGCACAAACTCTTAGAACATCAAAACCCAAGTAAAGTGGACAAATCAAACTACCAACACAGTAAATACCATTAACGCATCCCACTGGCCTATACAGAATGTACAATCCAACTCTACAACAATGGTGAACACTCTCAAATGAAACTATACCAAGTATGGAGAATCTACACACTGTACAACTCCTGTAGGAAACACAACTCTGCAAATCACCGACCACTATCTCATAACCATAACTCCCATGCACTACTGATGGTGAAAAGACATTACAAGATAAAGAGTAAGAAATGGAATCCAAACCAAATTTGCCATGATCAAGTGATATAGCCCACTATGATTGACTACCAGCTAAGCTAGGAGATGTCATAGCCAAAGGAGTAGAATTAGTAACAACAACTACTGAAGCATCACTCCCAAACTCCTGCTCTAAGTCATGTATTATCAAGCTATCAACTGCAGAACCTATCACCATGTCATGCCCATCACAACTCTCATCCCGAGGCATCAAACTGTCCCATAACTGATGACAAGCACTAGGAACCAAAGTACATCTTTTTATCATCATCTCATCAACATGGTCATCAAAGGTAAATTGATGAGCGTACCTCATAGTGTAATGCCGATAGAATGCGCCAATATCAGTCAGTGGCTCAAACTGTAATCCAGATGAAACTAACTGCAATTGATCATTAGCCATGTTGGAACTAACTACTACCTTCGAAGATATCACCAAGGGAGTATTATTACTAGTAGGAACCATGCCAACTACCGACTCACCAACATCACACATGATCTTTGAAGCATCTCTAGTCTCTGTGCCATCAGTACTAGAGGCCACCACCCTGTTAGGCATACAACAATCTGCTACAACACCCAACTCAATTGAACCTGACTCTAGTGGGAATGAACCTAATATGCCAATGTTAGTATCAAGAATGGATGCATCCCTATCTCCATTGTCTCTAACAATCTCGGCCATGGACATCCTTGGATCACCAAACACCATAGCTTATGACTGTATAGAATTAGGTAAAGAGTGTAGTCGCTCTAACTCCATGGTCACCTTAGCCAAATGAAACTGTGACTCCTTGAAAGCCAACTGTGTACTTTGAAGAATCTCAGAAGTCACCTCAAGCTACTCAGTAAGCTCACTCACCTCATCTTCCTTGGCCAACAATGCATCATATGTTGTACTACCCCACTCCATAAGATAATCTATGTCGACTACCAACTACATATAATTTTGTCTCAAAATATGAATAGCCTCCCATAAAGAGTGGATCTCTGTCAAGGAAAGATAATTGCCTTCCTGCTCATCACTAGTAGGAGAACCCCATCCATAAACTGCTAACAACTGACGAGCAACATCAAAATGCTGGCAAGTGATAGCAATGTCTTGGTCACTAACTCTCAACTGATTAGACACATGATGGCACTGGCTTGACTGTCTCCTACAAACCTCCTCTAATGCACTGTCTAAAGGAGTATCCTCAAAGTCACTAGTCTCTAGAGTATTACAATCCATATCCTATGAATCAAATCTAAAGCTCATATCAACATACGGAGTATCAAAAACATTAGCACTGCTATCCAACTCCTCTGTACCCAAGGAAACGAAGTCTTCAAAACTGCCCACTACATTCTCCTGGATGTCATCAATACCAATATGAACCTGGGACTCATCTGTACACATTGCCAAATATGAAATATCATCAACACATTCTAGCAAGTATGGTCGAGTGGATATATGAAAAAAGCTCAAAACTGTGCAATTCGCTAATCAAATCCATGATAGCACCCAAACAATCACTGCTACCAAAATGTGTTAAAGATCTCTAGTCAACTGAATCCCAAATGCCAATATAATAATCTTGAGTCCATATCTGTAAACTAGAATCAGCTGGTAACTCAAGCAAAATCCTCACTTGAGTAATATGACCAATACCAACTAACTCCAGATATCTGTCATGATGAGATAATGAAGTCACCATACTGTCTTTGTTCACTTTCAGCTGGTGGGATAAATCATGTGAAGTACTACTAGCCTCAACCTCATGTGATGAAGCATCTAACTATTCCTGGTACTCTTTCTTAGCAAAGTCATTAATGCTCAATGTCTGCTCATCTCTACCATGTATCTCACCATTCTGCACAACAACATCCTCATAATCATCATCTGAATCCACTACACTGTAGTCACTACCTGTTGTAACTATACCATCCTGAATACCTATGGCATCACCCTTTAACGACCTGTAAACAATTGTCTCAATTTGAGTATCAAGTTGATCGTTACTATCAATCTGTGTAATATCCTTTCCCACCACCTCCTATGGTAGAGTAGAACCTGAGACCTCTACCTAGCTATCAGCTAGTTTCTCAAACTCCTCATGCAAGTTATTGGGAATTGTGTCATCTGTCCTATGAGAAAATTTGCCAAATAGAAATCCATTTAAGTTATCCACCTTAGTTTGGTCAGACAACATGTCATTCATTAGACAATGGTGCTCAACCAATTGTTCAAACATGTCATGGCTTATTTTCATAAGTTTATCTCGAATGTCTAAATAACCATCCTTTCTACTATTTTGACTTTGGATATCAATTGTCCAAGATCGTGTCCTCTGAGACTCTGTACTATACCTGTCCATTTTGGATAAAGTAGAGTGTAACCCCAATAGGATATAACTTCTTCAAACAGTAATAACTAACATGCAAATGATTAGAAGTAGCATGCAACCATAGATTTTGACATGCAACTGATTAGAAGCAACATGCAACCACCAAATTCACCAAGAACTAACATGCAAATGATTAGAAGTAGCATACAACCATAAATTTTGACATGCAACTGATTAGAAGCAACATGCAATCATAAATTATGACATACAAGATTTGGGTAGTTGTCAAAACTGACATGCAAGATCTGGGTAGTTGTCAAAACTGACATGCAAGATCTGGGTATTTGTCAAAACTGACATGCCAGATCTGGGTAGTTGTCAAAACTGACATGTAAACTTCTACAACCACCAAATTCACCAAGAACTAACATGCACATTATTATAAGTAGCATGCAACCATAAATTTTGACATGCAGTTGATTAGAAGCAACATGCAACCATAAATTATGACATGCAAGATTTGGGTAGTTCTCAAAACTGACATGCAAACTTCTACAAACCCTCAGGCTGGCAAGATCATGGCTCTGATACCACTGAAATTTCCCTTTACTAATTTTATATGATATTTCAAGCCTCTAATCAGATCTTTAAGATCAAACAACCAATCTTTCAAGGATCCACCAATTTCTCAAGAAACCCTAAATCAGGTATGCTGAAAATAGTGCCAAAAGCTTCACAACTTCAAAAATTATTAATAAATATGAAAATGGACATTTTTAAAAAAATTTCAGCAGCATAACAGCCTACAAAATGACATTTCTAGATCTGTATAGTCTATACACAATAGTTCACAAATGTAGGACAAAAACTATGCTCATTGGGCTCTCGAAATTAACAAAAAAGCCCAAAAAACACCACAAAAACACTAATAATCTATCTCAAAAGTTTAATCACATACCAATACATATATTCAGCTCTATTTTAACACCTTAAAGTCTGAAATACATCAGCAACCCAAACTGATATGAAATACTCAACTGAAAACACCAAACTCATACAAAAAAACACACCCGAAAATCCACAAATCTGCACTGTTCAACACAAAGGCAAACTCTGTATGAGCATGCACATGGAATGGCTTCAAAATCTCATCCTTAGCCTTCCTAGAAACATACAAACTCCCATTCTTGGGTCTCCTTGGAAACCTGCAAACTCCCATTCTTGGGTCTCCTTCTCCACAGGTTTGGTAGCCTCTAAAGAATAACAAAGAATGAGCAAAAATCAAGTTCTCCAATCAGCCCAAAATGCCTCCAAACTCCTTAAAAAAAGGCATAACCATAACTCACATCCAAGAGAGGTTAATGAAAGATATTTTAATAATAATTTTCATTTATTAGTCCAACGGTTTCCAAAGATTAACCCCCTTTTTTTGAAACTTCACTTTCTTGGGCCTGCCTGCCTTAGCAAAGATTATTATTTTTTAATTATTTGAAAAGGGGACATGACATATTAGCTGGTCTAGGAACTAAAGTCTAGGTCTTTTTCTTCTCAATTTGATCTATCTCATCTTTCATATTTTTATACCGGTCATCATCTTGTAGTGCATCTTTCACTATTTTAGGTTCAACCTTGCTTAGTAGACATGATTCATTCCTTAGTCTATTCCTTGTCATTGGTCTGACATCCTTCTCACCAATGATTTTTTCTATAGGGTGATGTCTTCTTACATTGGTTATGTCCTTCTTTCCATGTTTGATCCTTTAGCTTTAGAGTAATTTTTCTCTTCTCCATCTGGTACTTCATCATTCCTCTCATGTATACTATTTTTAGAATGAGAATGTGCATTTTCTAAATTCTACAACTCAACTTCTGAATGCAGCTTGGCTTTCACAAGCTATGACTTAGTTGATACTGAAATTTGTTGTTGATTCCCAGCTTGATTTGCAGCATTATCTTTGATAGTCATTCCTTTATAGAAGTATACAGAGGATCTATAATCCTCTGATTGCTTGGACTCAACAACTTGAACTTTTGCATGCTCATCAAAATTTACATTTGCACTCTCCACAATCTTGTTAGTGTTAGTGTTCAAACACTTGTATGCCTTACTTGTAGTGGAGTATCCAAGGAATATGCCTTCATCACTTTTTGCATCAAACTTTCCATTTCTAGTATCTTTAAGAATATAGCATTTACAACCAAATACTTTGAAATATTTTACATTAGGTGAGTGAATTTACCATAATTCAATAGGTGTTGCATTTGTACCTTTCTTGACTTGGACTCTATTCAATGTGTAGACTATAATGCTTACAACTTCTCTCTAGTACTTTAGTGCAATATTTTTCTCCATCATCAAGGTTCTAGCACAATCAATCACTGATCTATTCCTTCTTTTAGCAATACCATTCTAAGGTGGGGTCCTTGGTGCTGATGTTTGCCTTTTGATACCTTTGTCATTGTAGAATATCTCAAATTCCTTTGATGTAAACTCAACTCCTTTGTCTAACCTTAGGCATTTCAGATTCTTTCCAATTTCCTTCTCAACTCTGGCCAAATACCACTTGAACATTTGAAATGCATCAAATTTTTTCTTTAAAAGAATAGTAGTCATCATCCTTGAATAGTCATGTAAAAATAGTATTATGTATCTGTCTCCTAGGTAGCTTTGCACTTCTACTGGACCACATAAGTCTATATGAACTAACTCTAATACTTCTTTGTAAGTGTATGTTTTTCTTTTGAAACTAGACTTAGTCAGCTTCCCTAGTTGACATTGTTTGCACATTGTGTTTTCAAGTTTCTTCAATTTTGGCAACCCTCTATCTTTGTTCTTTTTGCTACTATTGATCAGATTATCAAAATTAACATGACACAACCACACATCATCAACTCTAATAACAAGACAAGTTGCATCTTCCATATCTAGGTAAAATAAGTTACTCCTAGTTTGTTCACCTTTTCCTATCAGATTTCCATTTGTGTCATAGATCTTGGTAGTATTGTTTCCAAATTCAACTTTACAACCTATATTACCTAACTATGATACACTCAACAAGTTGTAGTTCAATCCTTCAACATAGTATGCATTATCACATGAAATTTTCTTTGTGATTTTAATATAACCTTTCGTTTGATTTGACATGGAGCATCATTACCAAATCTAACACTATTTTCATCATATTGAGTAAAGGTAATGAACTTACATTTATCTCCTATCATGTGATGTGAGCATCCACTATCTATGATCCACTTTTTATTCTTGTTCACAGAAGTAACCAATGTGATTGCTTCATCTTCATCTCTATATGATTCATCCTTCATGGCCACATAGATTACTTTATCATCATTTTCATCAGAATCTTCTTCAACAATGTAGCATCTTTTGTCTTTTTCCTTGTAGTCTTTGCTACCATCTTCTCTCTTTTTCCTATACTTGTTTCCTTCTTTGTAATTCTTCTTCTATGTACATTTTGCAACAATATGTCCTATGTCATTGCAATTTAAACATATGATAGGGAGCTTACCTTTGAATTTACATTTTCCTCTATGGAATCTTCTAGCAAATAGTGCTTCTAACTGTTCCACATCTTCCTTATCTATTCTACTACCATTGGATGCATGTTTTCCTTTTCTTCTCTTCTTTCCTGGTGTCTCCTCCTTAGTGTCTTTTATTGTCATCTTGGCCTTGAAAGAAGATTCAAGGTTCCTAGGTTTGTAGTTATCAAAATTGGATAGCTCAAATGCAGTAAGTCTTCCCACAATTCCTTCAAAGGTTAGTGTGTTTCCTTGTACACACCTTAGCTCTTGGATGGATGAAACTCTAATAGAATAGATAGGGAGTAGAGTTCTTAAGTATTTTCTCATAAAAACTTCTTCTTCCAATTGACCACCTAGAATTCTTATTGCACTTACTACTTCTTTTATTCTTGTAGCATATTGAATAGAATTTTCACCTTCCTCCATTTTCATGTCATCAAACTTTCCTCTTAGGCTTTCTCTCTTTTCTCTCTAAACATTCTGATCTCCTCCATAGATATGTGATAAGGCTTTCCACATCTTAAATGTAGTATCACAATCTTTGATGTCATCATATTCTGCATAGTTAAGTGCAAAGGCAATCTCCAGCATTGCTTGATTGTGCTCCTTCCTTTTTCTCAAATCATCTACAGTAAGAGGTCCTACTAGATTTACATGTTCTATTCCAATTGAGGTTTTTGCATAGTCACCTATTGATCCAAGGTGCAGTTTCATCAAACTCTACCATGTAGAAAAGTTGTCTTTGTTGAGCTTGGGAACTTCTCTCTTGGACATCTTGATCTTCCTACTTCTAGTACCTTGAAACTAAATCAGCAGATGGCTCTGATACCAATTGTTAGAAATGCTTTAGAATAACTGGGGGGGGGGGGGGGGGTTAATTAGTTATTCAAGGTCCAAATGTCCTATTCAAACTTTTCATACTAACTATAGTGGACCCATTCAATCATTCATTCATCCAAGCTTTGACTTTTCTAATTAGCAAGTTACTGTAAATCAACATGCAAGCATAACACATAAAAGATCAACACATAACACAATGATTTACGTGGAAACTTAATTTAGGAAAAACCACCAGTAACATGCTACTCAATTCTCACTCTTCTGAAGTGATGCCCTATGAAAGGCCTAGCTAATGAAAGGCTTACAATACACTGTTAAATGTGACCTTGTTAGAGGATTTAACCACCCTATTAGAAATGGGCCTGGTTAGAGGACTTTAGAATATTCACTTGGAATGCCACCTTATTAAAAGATTTACAAATGGTTGCTACTCCTACCTAAGTTATAGGATTTTCCTTCTATCCTAACTGATACAATTACTAGAGAGTAAAAATTAGGGATTTTGACCTAATTACAATATACAACTCAACTTGCAAAACTCATATCACTCTTTAGCTCTTCTCATTGCCTAGCCTTCAATCTCTACAACTCTTGGTAGCTTACCCTCCTTTCAAGCTTAGTCTCCATGAGTCTCCATGCTCAATGTACCAGTGTAATCATCTCTTCTTGACCACTTCTAGAAGCATAGCCTCTTTGCTCTTCCTTCTCCTTGATGCCTTCTTCTAGACACCCTTCTATCCACTTCAAAATTTGGCTCTTTGGCAGCAACAACATTAGCAGCATTTGCTTCTTGGTTTATAACTTTTTAAATAGAAGTCTTGGAGTTCTTTCCCACTTGATTCTTCCATTCTTTTGATTTCAATTTGTATGGATTAAGTACGATTCATTGTATTTAACCCATATTTTTTTCCTCTAGAAACTTCTTGAATAATCCTTTTGAATTCACTCAAAAAAAGGTTTGCATAGAATTTTGTGCCACCAGCTCATCATCCTTATCTTCTAACTAGTTCACAAAATTCAAGACAACAACTTTGTTGGCTCAAATTTGGCAAATCTTCACCATTTAAAATAATTCAGTAGCTCAACACTATTGAAATATTGGTGCTCGACACATACTATGTTGCTCAGCATCAACTATATTTTTCTTGATGCTCAACACCTTATACTTTACTCAGCACATGAAGATCACTCGACATACACTAGAATTTCTTGTCACTTAGCTCCAATAGAGAACTTGCTCAGCTTCAACTAGCTTGCTCTGTACCCACTAATGAGCTTAGTTTAAGCTTTTCAGTCATCCTTGTTACAACTTATTCCTCCAATGTTTCTAAGTGCAACCAACCTCTGTATCTTTGAGTATGTTATCAATACATCATTTAACCATTATCTTAAATAATCCTTGCACTTTATTACATTGTCATAACTCAACCTTTCCCTTAGGTACTTTTGTTACATCTTGTTGATAAAATCCTCTTCATCAATCAACTAAGTGATAGTACTTGGATCTTATAAGAAAATGTCATCCCTTCAAATAGCAGGTTAACATCAATGACAAAAAAATGATTGAAAATATTCTGTTAAGAACAATTTCCCTCTTTAATCTTCAATCTTCTTCTCAGAATGATCTTTTCAATCAGATTTCCAATAGTATTGCTTTGAAATCTAGTTGTTTAACTTGGTTGCTAATCAATTAAACTTCAAACACTTCCTTATCCTTTAGATTCTTAAAACTTGAGGCCATTTTACAAGCTACGATTTTAACAAATATCAAAACTGCATAGCTTGGCAGGTGAAGAATACCTTTGAAATCAATGAACTAATGCTCAATCTTCATTATGATCTATGCAAATGCTTCGCTCTTTCTTTTCAATCACTTCTTCACTTTGCTCGCTCTTGTTCTATGTTCATAATGATAAAAAATGTGTGAAATTTTCCCTAATACCCTTTCAAAATATAGCATTTATTGCATGGTACATGTATAGTTATAAACTCAACTTTAATGCAATTTCTATTTCACTCAACATCCATTGGCTTTCCCTACTTGGCACCAATAGAAATTTCCCTCACTCAATAGCTACCACTGACTCAACTTTAACGAACTTTGGCTAATAGCTTGGCACATACTAGGATTTTACTCGACAATTAAAGAGGACCTTTCACACTCAGCAGTAATGTGAAGACTTAAAGATTTAACCATGAAAATTTCCTTCAAATTTTTCACTTATGCCAATATACCTTTTTTAGTACTAAATTCTTTTGGAACTTATGTGTGATAAAATAGTTAAATATTATTCCCACATACCTTCTTTTCCTTAATTTGATGGGATGCAACCACTTGACCTATTAGGTGAATTGATCCCTTCATTTGATGTGTTGCATCCATCTTTCTTCCTCCATGTTTTTTTCATCTCTCCTTTGATGTGTTCAACATCTACCTTGCCTTTTCCTTTGTTGAATTCTGAGTTTGGTGCCTTTGTCCTTGTTGGGTAGTGCTTACTGATATGACTAGTCTTCAAATAGCTAAAGAATGTAGTTTGACTCAACCATCTATTGTAGTTAACACTAAAGTGTGTTCTTATATAATTTTTAGGGATATGTCCATACTTTTGACAATAATAATAGCTTTGTCTTATATTTTAATCCTAATTATAAGAGTTTTCATAGCTTATTTCCTTTGTTGGCTTATTTGATGACCATGTGGACTTTGATCTACATTCAAAGGCTCTATGTCCAAACTTCTAACAATTGTAATAGTGTCCTTCAAATTTTGGTGCATGCATGGTTTTGGTTCCATATTCATGTGCTCGATGACCTTGTTTGTTGCACTTATGACAATGAGTCATGTTCTTAGGCTTAGAATTTTGACTAGTATTCTTGTTCCTACAAACATTCGCTATATGTCCTTTCTTACCACAATAATGACAAGTAGGTTTAGAATTATTACCTTTATTGTTTCTTTCATTAGTAGCTTTGGATGATTCTCCTTCTTTAGTGCTTATGTAGCCCAATCCTGATGTGTCTTTACTAGATCTAAGGGATTTTAGTAGTTGCTTAATGTACATGATGGCTTCATTTGGCTTGTTGAAACTTTTAGAAAACTCCTTTTCCCTTTTTGGGTCATTCTGTAGTTGTTCATTATGCAACTTCAATGTAGTTATCTCAATGTCCTTGACATTCAACTCATGATGAGCATTCATCATTTGGCTTAGGGTGTCTAATTTCATATTTGAGATCCTAGATAGCTCTACTAATTTTTCTTCCAATCTATTTGCCAAAACTCTTTTGTCTTCTTCAATCATGGCCTTGTCTTCCATAAGTTTCTTCTTCTATTCAGTCATTTCACATAGTAGTATAGCTTGTGATTCTTGTTCCAACTTGAGATTTTTTATTTCCTCAACTATTGCTCTATTCTTTTCCATGAGATCTATAATTGTTGCATTGAATTCATAGGAGTTACCATCTACAAATATCTTTGTGGTGTTAATCTCTTTGTATTATATGTAATTTTTTGCCATAGCTATCTCTTTCCTTCTCTTCAGCGAACTTCTCAAAGCATCTCTAGCTTCATTCAGTTGTTGTAGCAAGAGATGTATCTCAATCTCCTAATTTTTAGTGGTCTTTCCCAACTTGTAAACTTCCATTTCAAGATCTTTTCTTTAAGTTGTAAGGCTTCTCCTGATGAGAACTTAGCTCTGATACCAATTGTCAGAAATAAAAATGGGAAATGTATACTTTTGACAAAAGGGGGGTTGAATTAGAAGTACTAGTCTTTAACCACTAAAACTTTTAACTTTAAAATAGTCATTCATTAACATATTGAAATAGCATTTAAAGTAAATGCATTCACATAAACACTTGACACTAGATATGATTACCCAAAAACCCTCCAATAAGAAGGTAAAACTAGGGTGGGGATGACACGCACAATTCATCACTACTACAACAATAAAGTTCACCTATTAAGGTTACATAGTTTGACCACTTTCATGATCTGCCCTATGAAAGGCCTACCTTGTTAAAGGCATACAAAGGACTATTAGATCCTAACCTATTAAAGGATTTTAATACCCTATTAAAAGTGTTCCTGACTAAAGGACTTTACAACACTCACTTGGAATGTCACCTTGTTAAAGGATTTTACAATGACTATTAAATAAGCCTTAGTCGAAAGGATTTCACCCTATTGATACAACTATTAGAAAGTAATAGTAGAATGTTTGATCTGATACATTTACAACTTTTCCTTACTGATTTATGATCATAGTTCTATCCATCTTGATCCTCTTGGTCTATTATATCAATGTTGTATAGCTTCTCCTCTATTCTGCAAACTGATATTGCAATTCTTTCAGACTTCTAATTCACCTTGTATGCTTTCTGATCAACTCATCCCTTTTCACTTCCTTCAATTCTCCATTTGCGTAACCTCCTCACATACTAAATTATGGAGTTTCGTCTACCCTTTTAAAAGACTTTGGTGGCTTAGGGTTAGATATGAATCTATGACTGAGATTCATTCATTTTCCTACTCACTTCCTTCAATTTTTTTGATTAGTTACATTTTGATCACATAGGGAATCCAAATAGATTTGATC
Organism: Cupressus sempervirens; assembly: GCA_028749045.1. Lineage (NCBI taxonomy): Eukaryota > Viridiplantae > Streptophyta > Pinopsida > Cupressales > Cupressaceae > Cupressus > Cupressus sempervirens. The sequence goes on along the minus strand of CM053792.1, from coordinate 108,614,367 downwards.
TTATCTTCAAAACTTCAAGATCTATCCATAAGTTGGCTCAAAAAGGGTTTACATAGTTTTTTTTGCCATCACAAACAACTAGGTGCATTTTGTGTTACTTAGCACTTGATAATACTGATGCTTGGTACTTACTATAATTCTATCTGGCTCGACACTTGAACTTGCTTAGCATCAACCATTCACTTGGCACTTGAGTTTCTTCACACATGAGTGACTTAGCACTCATTGCAACTTGACATCTATACATATTATATTCAGTGTGTGTTAATAGCTTTGCATGAACTTAGTAAAAATCTTAAATGTGTTGACACTCAATTGTCAAAACCAATTTGAGATCAACAACAATCTCTTTTCATATGACCACTTTCATTGCATATGAAACATCTACCTCTGAATTCATGTCTTACTTCCTTGAATGGTTCATTTTGCTTAGGTTTATCACTTTATCTATTTTCACTGAAAAATTAAATATTTTAATCTCTTGTGATACTTTAGTAGTTATGCTTAATTATACCTTACTCAAATTAGATTCTTTAGGGAAATCAATAACTAGATTTAGTTCTCTTTTGTTTCCACTTTCTTCGCTAATTTCTCTATATATCTAAATCCTATCTTATCATAAGGTCTCTGGGGAAATATCAATTCATCCACCTTCTCACTACTAGAATAAAGTTTCTCTCACTATTGTTTAGCTTGTGTCAATTCTCCTTTCACAATGATTTTGTACTTTTCTAATTCTGCATGGTCACTTTTAATAATATCTAACTAAGATGTTACTTTACTCAACTGGAATCTAAGGTTTGCATTCTCAGTTTTTAGTTCAGGTTCATTCTTACTACCATCTTTCTTAAGACTCAACTTAAGTTCAAAAATTTTTAACTCATGTTTCAAGATCTCATTTTCTTTCTTGAGATTTCATAATTTATCATTATCTCTAGAATGCCAATTAATTTCTTACTAGGTTTCAAATCATCAATCTTGTCTTTTAGTTTACCAATGTAGACTTTTGCATCTTCATATCTATCTTTCAAGGTATATCTTTCTTTTGTAAGAAGGTCAATCTGTTCAAGAGCTTCTCCAAGGGTTTCCTTCAATTTTTCCATATCTATAGGGATCTTACTCAACCTATTAAACTTCTTTAGAGTAACTAAGATCTGATATCAATTGTTAGAAATAAATAATACTGGGAGGGGGGTGAATCAGTATTCTGCAAATTTTTTCTCACAACAAAGAATTGTTAATTACTTTATAACTTTCATATGAAAGTAAACCAACAATGTTGCACATTAAATATAATGATGCACATAGAGAACTCATAACACCATTATTTATTAACTAAAGAAACCCTATCAAAGGGAAAACCCTAGCGGAGATGATACCCCCTATATGATCCACTAAACAAAAAAATCATGTTAAGGATATTGACCCTCTTGGGAGTCTATGAAGTAAATATAGTGTCTCGGGTCCTTGTTAGAGGACTAGGACTTGTTAGAAGCCTCAACCATATTAGGAGTTTATTAGACCCTATTAGGAGTTTCTAGATCAAATATAATGTATGCAAGAGGAGCCCACTACCTTGTCATGCATTTATACAATGAAGTTCTACACAAGATTAGATATACATAAAATACTTTTTGACTATTGTAATTTGCACTTGTTCTGATCACACATTAGATATAGTTTTCATATCATCTCTTCAACTTCAGATCAATTTCAAATATCACATAGATCACACATATGTCTTACACTTAGCTTTGCAAGAGAATATCTTTACTTATGTTGGTAAATAGATTTGTTCTTTCTAATTTTAACTTTTCAATGCCCTAATTTTTGAACAACATCTAATTACAATAGTTGGAAAGTTAATTTTGAGAAGATTTACTTTCCTCTAAATTGTTAGGTATAGCTCCCTATTGTGAAATTTGCAATGAATTTTGTTTGCTCCTAAAAATAAACAAGGTATGTTCTTAACTAAAGAATAGGAGAGGTAAACTAAGCCAATCCTATAAGGGATTCAACTTAGGCAAGAAGTAACATTTCAAGGATTAGTTAAATCTATGAAATCACACATCTTATGAATTCATAGCTAATATGCACTAAGACTAATTGATCTATCTAGAAACTAAATTGCAAAGAAAGATTATATTGAATGAAAACATCTATAGGATCTCTTTGAGCTTATAGTGACAATTCCTATCATATTCAACTTGCTATATTAAAATAAGGGTAATAAAAATCTATTTATTGCTCATTTCAATCCAAGATAAGGAGAAACAAAAAGAAAATAATAATTATTTAAAAATGGAACAAAAAATGGTTGATACAAAAATACCATTCAATTGACTCTGCAACATCAAGTACTTCACACCAAAAATTTGCTAACCTTTTATTAATCTTTTATTATCATACATATAGGATTTTGAGATGACCATTACAATGGAAGTTTAATCGGTTTATCTTCTCAAAAATTACAAATGGAAAAGGTAGAATAAGAATCACTTTTCCTTCTTTCCCTTTTCTATCTTTTCCCTATAGGCTTTGGCAAAAATAGTGATCAAAATTAGCTCTTCATGCTTATAGAAATTCACATTTGTGTATCTCAAAAGCCACTTAGAATGCTCCCAGGCCAAATCTTTGATGGTGCCCAACTAGTTTTTTAGTTCTTCCATGGCCACTTGAACACATCTGCCAAGCTTCAGAAGCTTTGAAATTTTGTCCTGATGACTAGAAGTTATTCATGTCAAGTTGTTTATGAAATTTGTGAAGTTTTCCTACATGGAAATTACTCCAATTATTTCCCACCCTTGTCCACTAGACTATTAATCAGTATGCAATCCTTTTAGAAGTTCATATTCTCTATCCTGCTCTTTCTTCGCTTTAGCTTCTATTTCTTTACGTCCTTCTTTTTTTGCCATAATCATTTCAAATTTGAACTACATACTCTGGAACCACTCAAATAGTGGCTTATCTCCTTTGGGTAAAATCTTTTCTTTGAAGGCCTCCTTCAATTTCATGTGGATGGTCATTTTCAATAAAGAGACACAATCATCACTCTTGACCTTTTCTGCAACCAAGGTGGCCCTATTTGATGATATATTATCTTTCTTTATTTCCAATCTTAAAATAGCATAACTAATCTAGTCTATAATAGAGAGTCCTTCCACCTCGATCTTCTCACTCCACTCATTGTTGATTTTCCTAAAATACTTATCTTCTAGAAGTTGAGAGATAAGTGCCTAGACATCTGCAATAGTAGGATTTCTAGTAATGGGCATCTTGGAAATGTTTGCCAAAGGGGTGGCTAATTGCCTTATGAAACTATTCAATTCCTATTAATGTAGATCTAGAACAAACAACAAGGGATAAGGTATCTTCACTGGGAGCACCTTCATCTTTCCTCTTTCTCTTCCTATCCAAAGTGTCTTCTAACCATGAATTTGTGCCTATTACCTTTGAGGTTATCCCAAGAGAATCTATGCTAAACATTTTCCTTTTGATTGGAGTGATTGTTTTTCATAGTCAAAGAGAAAGGATTCTTTTGAGCTTAAGAGACAAGCTTTGAGGACTCTTGGCCTTTCTCTATCTTTGTAGTCTTCTTGGTAGCTTCATCTGACTCAGTGGAATCACTATCACTACTTCCTCCATCACCTAAGTCCACTACTTGTACATGAGGACTGCTTGGGAGGAGAAGTGCAGGGCTTGTAGATGGGAACTTCTCAAATATGAAAACTCCTCTTGCTCTTGAATTTGTAGAAAATTTACCATTATTTGTCTATCAATGGAAATCAATATCATATCATCCAGTAATATGATCTATCTAGTGTGAAGGTTATAATAGTTTATACATTCACATATCAACTCTAGAGATTGAACTGCAACTAGAAAACTCACTATTTCAACTAGCCTACATCCTTGGAGTTTCTCAATAATGGGATGTATAGGCTCTAATCTCACCCTCTTCTAGAAATCTTGCATGTCATAGAAATGGAGGGAAGTGTCTATGAAATTCCATAGTGAAGACTTGATCTCATTCAATCCATCAAAACCTACAAATTTGCTTGCCATTCTATTTGGAAATGAATCTCAAATCCAAAAAATGAAAGGAATAGCAATTGGGCATTTACTAGCCCTTTGAAAAAGATATGTAATTTTAATAGAATAACATTTCAAGGAAAAGTGGTAGTTCACGCTTTCATCTATATAGGAACTTTGATTCACTCATTGATCTTTAGAATTCATTCTACATGAATGAATTGAAAGAGAAATCCATTGGAATAGTAAATGCATAGTTTTAATAGATATTAAGGTGTCCTTTCAATGTTTCTGTTAGTCCAATGGTAAGTTTTTATCTCTCATATTTACTTTCCCCCTTTTCACTAAGTTTTGAAATATTATAAATAGAGTACTCTGTAAAAAAATATTTGCAAAGTGAATTCTATGTAATAGATCTTTCCCACAATGTTTATATTATTTCCATTTCTCATCTTGAGAAGTTTAGTGCACAAAATATGGGTTTAATCCACTTAGCAACTTGATTTTCCTTAAAATCCAAAAAATTGTCTTCATGGGTTGAACCCAATGAGGAGAAGATGATTTTTAATTCTCTACCCAGGCTTTCCTTTTAACTTTACCCTTTGTATATGGTTTCTCTTTGGGTTTGGAGATTTCCAAAAGTAGTGCAAAAATTCATTAGGGACCCACTTATGCTTTTTTCTCCTTCAGAGTTAGCTTTTTCAAGAAAATGACTTAATGGGTTGAAAACTCGTTGAGGAGAAGTTAGTTTCTAGTTTTCCACTTGGAATGATCCTAAGAGTTGCAATGAATCTTGAATATTTCCTAAAGTAGAAAATTGTAAGAGGAACATTAATTTGTTGTAGGATACCTTGTTGTCTTCTTATTTTGACCTGCATTCATCCTTTGTTTCTTTTCACAAAAAATTGCTTTTGTGGGTTGAAAACCTATCGAAGAGAAGACAAATTTCAATTCTCTACTCAATTTTTTCTCCATGGAGAAAATGATATATCCCAAACAACTATAACTTTTTTCAAGTGATCTTTGCATGATTCACAAATCTCCACCAGATTTGGTACTAAGCTACCCACAAAAACTCACACAAAAAGGAAGACCACTCGGCTATGAAAAATGGGGAAGGGGATGATGAAAAATCCAATGAAGACTCTCTCCACCTAAGGGGGATTGAACTTAGACCTAAACACCTAGGACTTTATTAGGACATAAAATTTCCACTTTGTAGAATGGTTCAGGGATGAAAAGTGGGGCAACAACTTATACCTTATATATTAGTAAATCTATATTTAGTCAGCCTTCATATCTTCAAATGCTTGTCATAATATAAATTAACTTATGGAATAATATCCAAAAAGTTGTCTCATCATGACTTAGTAATTATTTTGTCACCAAAATAATTCCTTAAGTCATACAACTCGATTCTATGCTATTCTTTGTTCTACTCTATCAAATACACATATGAGTATTTCAATCATAACTTGCACTATACTATCCTAACACATCTGTGAACTAATATATGTCATCATGACATTGTCATAAAGGTTTTCTCAACTACACATAAGCTAACTCTCAATGAGTCATCCATACACATCACATTTTTCTTTGTGTTATTGTAAATTATCTAACACTTGGACAATTTTCTAACTATAATTGCATAAATGAAATATTGAATACATGTTGAGATTAATGAAAACTCTCAAGATATCTATCTGAATATATTACCAACAAGCTACCCATTCCAGAGTTCTAGTACTCTAGTGTTTGAGTTTTCAAATTTAGGATAAATTGAATCTGAATGTGTTTTCAACCTTTATAGCATTATTATTTTAGCTAGTAGTGTCACTTGGAGATTCATTGGTTTCTTGGATTGGTTAGTGAAGTATTCCATTGTGATCTTATGATCGACTGCATGTTGATTTTGCTTAATTGCATGCATATATATAAGCTATTATTGATCCTTGTTCTAAGGATCTCTAGGTAGGGCATTACATCTAATATCAGAGTCCATGTTGAAACATTGGGATATTTGTGTTATGCTCTCATTATGATATTATTTTTATTGCATTCATTTTTATCTTATTTTAGCTTATGCTTGTGACTCTTATGATTGTTACATATAACTCTGACCCTTATCTTGTTCCTTCCTTAGTGATTCCTCCTACTCATAAACCTAGTAGTTAGGGTAATAATTGATGAAATAACAATGAGGAAGGACACCATGAGGAGGAATGTCAAGATGGTAGGGAAGAGTGGGGTAATAGTGATCATGCTAGCATTAGGGAATTGGTGCCCTTGATACAAGATATTCTACCTTGTTTGGGACCTCATGTAGAGGAAAAAAAACATGACCCTAGCTAGGAGGAGAGATCTCATCATGGAGATTCCCATATGTCATATCATAGAGAAGAAGAGGAATATGGTTGTGAGCATGAATGTTCTCATACACCACCTAGTGGTAGAGGGCATCAATGGAGAGGTCTTGGTCAGGATGATGATGACCTCACCCAGGTGGAGATCATGTGAGACCTTCAAAGGACTAAACCACCACTATTTGATGGCTAAGGGATGGGACTCAAGGCTGACACCTAGTTACTAGATATCTAGTATTGCATCTCCTTACTTCCTTATGGAAGAAATGTGAATGTGCATTGTACCATCACACAACAAAGAGACCATGGATTTTTATGGCGAGATATGGAGAGTGAGAAGGTCCATATTGATGTAGCAAATCTCACTTGGGAGATCTTTGAGGAGAGATTTAGAAATAAATTCATTTCTCCACAATACTGTGAGGCTTGTACCAATGAGTTTCATGAACTCAAATAGGTGAATATGATGGTGGATTAGTATTAGAAGTGGTTTCTTGGATTGAGGAAGTATTCAAATTACTTTCCTGATGAGGCACTCCTCACACAATATTTTGTTAGGGGTCTTAGGGACTCTATCATTATGGATGTCCATGTTCACTAGCCAAGAATGCTTTTACTTGCTATGGAGAAGGAAATAATTGTTGAGAGAAATGTAACTAGGGGTTATAGTGGTCAATCAAGCTCTCAAATTCATAATTCATGACCTTTAGTGTGGAACATACAATCCCCTCGTACATAGCCCTTAGGAAAGGGCCAAACCCTATTAAAACCCTCACAAGATGGTCATCGTTGTGAAGATTGACAATGACAAAATTGACCTAAGGGTGGAAAGAATTTGGGTATCTTAAGGAAGACAAGGGGTGACTAGAGCTAAGGTCAACAGTCTCAGCAGAGTCACCCACCTCAAAATAGTCAGTAGGCTTCTAACAAAAGTAGTGCACCCTATTCTAATACTCCATAGGGTGGATGTGGATTTAATACCAATTTTTGAAGAGCATGTTTTTATTGTGGTCAGCTTGGCCATAGATCAGTGGAATATCCTTCAAAGACATCTTTAGGACCTAGTAGAACAAAAACCATGCCAGAGCCTACTATGGTAGATGCAAGTAGAACCCATCAAGTTTTTGCAGTGGTTGATAACCATCAAGATGAGAACCAAGGTGTCATAGTCGAGGCTACATGTACATTGCATGGTATTTCATCTTTAATATTATTTGTTTTTTGTGCTTTAGATTCTTTTATTTTACCATCTCTTATTAATGATGTGGGCTAGTGGCAGAATGACACGTCAATAGGTGGAAAGTTGAGTTAGCCATAGGATCCAAAGTTGTTATGGAATCCTTGGCCAATGGTTGTGAATTATCCTTAGGTACCTTCATCACCACTATAGATCTTTGAATCCTACCTTTAGGATCATATAACATTGTGTTGGGCATGGATAGGTTAGCCACCCATAAGGTGAATGTAGATTGTCGATGTAAGTCGGTATAGTATGTTGATGACATAGGTGGATAGGTGGAACTTTTAGTGATCCTAAGACCTATCTCACTTTAGATGATCTTATCTAACCATCTAAAGTGGAGTGTGTGGAAGGGATGTCATATGTTTGTAGTCTCTATTAGTGACCTTGAGGAGGCTAAGAATTGTATGGTGACACTTGATGATCACCCACTCCTTCATGAGTATGCGAATATAATTCCTAATGAGATACCAAGTATGCAACCATAGTGTGACATTGACTTTTATATCAATCTCATCCCAAGGGAAAAGTCAATACCATGAGCTCCTTACCACATGACTACTCAAGAATTGAGTGAGTTTAGATTTTTGTTGGAGGAATTATTGGCCAAGGGCCATATTTGTCCTAGTGTATCACCATGGGGTGAACACAACATCTTTGTGAAGAAGAAAGATGGACCATTGCATTTATGCATTGACTATAGGTAGTTGAATAAGGTGATGGTGAAGAACTGATATCCTTTTTTAAGGATGGATGAATTGTTTAATCAGATGAAGGGAGTGAGAGTGTTCTTGAAGATTGAACTTAGGATACCATTAGATTTGTATTCATGGGGCTAGCATTCATTGGAAAACTTTTTGTACACATTATAGGCATTATGAGTTCATAGTTCTACCCTTTGGGCTAACCAATGCACCATCAGTGTTTATGAGTCTATCAAATGGAGTATTTCACATGTACCATGATCAATGTGTTTATGTATTGTTGGATGACATAATGATCTATTCTAAGAATATAGAGAAACATGAGGTCCATTTATGCCAAGTGTTGTAGTGCTTGTGAGATCATCAGTTGTATGGAAACTTGGGTAAATGTAGATTCTTCCAGTCGAAGGTGAAGTATTTGGGGTACATTATCACAAGTGATGGTATTTCAATAAATCCAAAGAAAATCTAAGCTATTTTAGATTTGCCGATACCCCCTAGTGTTCCTAAGGGTTTTAGTTTCATGGGATTGGTAGGTTACTACTGTTGATTCATGAAGGTGTTTTCCCATGTAGCTCATCCCATCACTTCTCTTTGGTGAAAAGGAAAGAAGTATGTTTGGTTAGTCTAGTGTGAGGTAGCATTTGATGCTCTTAAGAAGCCTTTGACCAATGCACCAATTCTTGTAGTACCTAATCCTATAAGCAATTTTATGGTTTGCATGGATGCTTTGTTCAAAGGTTTAGGTAGAGTATTGATGTAGGATAGTCACATTATTATATACAAGTCCAAAAAACTCAAGGACCATGAGCTTAAATACCCACCCAAGATTCAAAACTTATGGATTCAATGCATGTGCTTGTACATTTGAGACATTTCCTTTTGGGACATAGGTTTGAGATCCATAGTGACCATCACTTGCAGTATATCTTTACTCAGCCAAACTTGAATGTATGACAATATCACTAGATGGAGTTCCTATGTGAGTATGACTTTGATGTTCACTACATTAAGGGGAATGAAAATGTCATCGTGGATGCCTTGAGTTAGAGGTGACATGAGATATCACTTTTTTCATTAGGAGTGGATCTTAAAGGTCATATCTAGGAGCCCTTGCTCAGTGACACATGGTATATGGAGGTGAGGTGGAGATTAAGTCTAGGTGTACCCTTGAAAGGAGGTATCTAGGTTTTTTGCTAGAGTCTGATTGGACTACTGTGACACTTGGGGCTTGTTTATGTACTAGTATTTGGTAATCTTAATAACTTTATTTTGTCAAAAGAACATTGTGCACTATATTCTACACATTCCAACATCAAGAATATGCATGCTAATCTTAGACATTTGTAGTTTTGGGTAGTGATGAGGCATGATGTTGCTAATTTTATTGCTCAATGTCTCAAGTGCCAGAGAGTGAACGCAAAGCATCAACATCAGGTAGGTCTTTTATAGTTGCATACCATTCGTGAGTGGAAATGATATACTATATCTATTGATTTTATCATAGGATTTCCTATATCATCACAATAACATGATTGTATCATGGTGACAATGGACAAGTTGTCCAATGTAACACATTATTCACCCATGAGAACATCCTACACAACTTCTTTTGTACTAAATGTTTTCTTGGAAGATATTGTTCACTTCTATGGAATCCCTCATCGGATTATATCAAATAGAGATTTAGTGCTTAATTTTGCATTGTGGACATCTCTACAGCATGCTTTGGGCATGCAACTTAAATTTAGTTTGGCTTACCACCCGGAGACTGGTGGTCAAACATAGAGATTGAACCATGTTTTGGAAGACATGCTTTACATGCATGTGATGGACAAGTAGGTGAACTAGAAGGATTATTTACACCTAGTTGAGTTTTCATTTAACAATGGGTACCATATTTCTATTGGCATGTCACCTTTTCAAGCCTTGTATTAGACTGTGTCAGACCCCTCTAAGTTGGGATCATGTGGAGGACAAAGTATGTTTAGGTGCAAAGATGCTTGAGGATATCAAATAGCAAGTTGATTATAATAGAGAGTATTTGGTTAGTGCTTAGGATATTCAAGAGAAGTATGTAGATGCGAATAGGTTGGATCCTAACTTTTCTATTGTGACAAGGTGTTTTTGAGAGTGCATCTAAGGAAGAGCCCCATCCATTATGAGAAATGCTCTAATTTGGTGTCACATTTTGTCAAACCATTTGAGATCCTTTAGAGGATTGATCCTATTTCTTATTGACTAGAATTGTCACCTAGCCTATCACACATCCATAATGTTTTCCATGTTTCTATTTTGAGGTAGTATATTCTTGATGTCACCCATGTTCTTGATTGGGATGCTTTTCAGGTGGAGGACAATTAGATTACTTTGGAACCCATTCATATCCTTCAACATTAGAGTTTGACACTCAAAGGTTAGGACATAGAGTAGGTATGGGTCCAGTGGGACCTAAGTTATGAAACTTCTTCCACATGGGAAGATGCTACATAGTTGACATATTCTAACCCTTATCTTTTTGCAAGCTTCCAAGAGTAAGCCTATTCCTAGGAGGGGAATATGTAGTGTCTCTTGTGTTTACATTCTATATGTTATTATATTTTGATTTTGAGAGATACTTTGAAACTCATGTCAAATGACATTCAAGATGACCTGATGCTCATTTACTATATTTTGGTTGCTAGTATCATAGATGTTAGATTCTGTGTTGTTTACTTTGAACATATCTGCATGATGATGTGTATGTTGGAAGCATGAATATTGATGATATTCCTATGGGGGAGTGTTGTAGAAATATTATTGGATCACCATCATGATGATCTGTTACATTCATGGATGTGTTTATCATTTATGTCAACATAGCAATTTTATGTGGCATCTAACAAAAGAATAGAAGAAAGATCAGGTTGGTATAGATAGATCATTGAGCATTTTTAGTAGTGAGGTTAAAGGGAGATACCACTGAGAGTCTAGTATATGTAGCTAACCTCAGAAACATAAGATATTAATTTGGTAAAGACTATTTTGAGATAGAGTTTACTGAGGCATGTTTTGGTAAACTTGTTATATCTCTTAGCAAAATTATTATCCTGAGAAGCCAAAGTTACAAATATGAAGAAGACATGTTATTGATAATGTGTCTAAGTTTTCTCATCATAATGTTATGTGTACTAAAAGTTATTCAAGTTGCAAGGTGGAAGATTAATGGTATCGCTAAGTATAACATGTTCTTAATGTGGTCCTACAATAATTAATTGACAAGGTGTAATAACTGACTCAGGGAAATGTTTTATGGATTTGATATAAAAGAAGGAAGTTTTCCTTTATCATGTATGTATGTATGTAAATATTTGTAAGAAGAACAAGTGTGGAATGCAAAAATAAGAATAGCTAACTGGAAGTGAAGGAAACTTCATTACTAAGGTTTTGTTGTGTGATCCGAAGTTTGATACTTGGATCTGAGGTTTGTGACCTAGTCTACAAGGTCTTACAGTGATTGGTCTAGTTGACAAGACAAAGGAGCGAGTTAAAGTATAGTACACATAATTTTTTTGCAAGGAATAGTTGATAGATCAGTTGATTAGTGAGTTCACTGGTCTTGCCCTAGAGGATTTTTGGATAATGGATCATTCTATCTTTCACAACTCTTAATAGTGTTGGCACAACTCCTAATAGGGTTGGAATCTCCTAACAGGGACTCATATGTACTAAATGTTGTAATAGACTCCTAATAGGATTCATTCTTTAACAAGGATTATTTATATTAGTACATCATCTTGTGAGCATCATTCTCATCAGGGTTTCCCTCTAATCAAGGGTTTCTCTAGTTAACATATCTGGTGTAATTGTCTATGTGTATGTTGTTATGGTTGTTGTTTTCTTTGGTTGGATGGTTAAGTTTATTTAAGGAATATAAATGTTTTAATTATTGGATAACTAATTTACACCCTCCCCCAATTATCTTGGTGGACTATTGTTTATAACAATTGGTATTAGAGCATCAAGTCCTTGAAGATTAAGTTTAACAACTTTGGGAGATCCATGGAAAACATGTTCAGGATAGATAGTCTAAATTTTGATGGAACAAATTATGATAGAAGGGGAATATGAAGACACATCTACCATGTATGGGTCTAGGATATTGGATCTTGACAAAATCATTAAAGACAATCATTGTTAAGAAATATTTGGAAACTTGTATTGAGGAAGAAAGAGATCTTTTCATATGTGACATGTGTGTTAGAGAAGCACTATTGTTTCCACTTCTTGAAATTGAATACAACTAGGTAAAGTCACTTGTTAATTCTCATTTGATTTGGAAAGCTTTAGAAAATAGCTTTGAAGGAGATGAAAATTCTAAGAAATTGAGGTTACAAAGTTGGATTTTTTCATTTCAAGATGCTAAAATGATGCAAGATGAATCTATAAGAATATATGCAGGAAAAATATTAGAAATTACTACAGCTATCAAATCTCATGCTAGAACCAAAGAGGAAGATTAGGTTATATGGAAGATATTGAAGAGCTTAGTACCACCATTTATGCTATTAGTTCAAATGATATAGTTGTTGATATCTTGTACCAAAGATTTCACAAAGGAGACATTGCTTGAAAGACTTGAAGTAGTTTACAAAGATCTTAGATAGTCTGGAGAATTGACTAGAACTAAGAAAACTTTAGTGCCTTGAATATTCAACCTATTTTATCAAGGAGAAAAAGTGCTAGAGGATATTTTTCTAGTAGTAGCAGATCTGATGAGGACATAAGAATTGAAGGAGTAGCCCTTTTGGTAAGAAGAGAAAAGGATGGCAAGAAAATCTTTTAATGTTGGACTTGTAATGAATCAGGTCATTATACATCAAAGTGTCCTTAAAAAAAAGAGAGCTATAGAGGTAATTTCAAACCTAGAAGAGATAGAGAATGTTTGTATGAAGTGAAGAAGAAGATTCTAATGAGCAAGTAGTAAGTGCTAGTGATGATGAAATTGGATGTGTAGCTATTAAAGAAGAAAGTCCAGAGAAAATGGCTTTGGTATCACAAGTTGAAAAAAAATTGATTGGGTAATTGATAGTGGTTGTTCATGTCATATGACTAGTGATATGAACAAGTTTTTTGACTTCAAAAGTCATGATGGAGGCATTGTTAGCATTGGAAACTATGCAACATGCCAAGTTAAAGGTATTAGATCTATAACTCTTGATGGTAAGACTAATACCGAGGATTATTTTTTTTTAATGGTTTGAAGCACAATCTTTTGAGTGTTGGACAAATAATGGAAAAAGGTTATTAGTTTTCATTCACAAAGAAGACATGCATGATCAAAGACAAAGATAGAAAGGTAATTGGAAAAAGAACTAGATCTACAGGTAATGCATTTTGGTTGTATCGTACTATAGATGACAATTGGTTATGGCATAAGATATTTTGTCATATAAACTTTGATAGTATTGTGAAGACTAGTACTATGTTTGCAATTAGAGATTTTCCTAAGATTATAAAGCCTTCTAACACAATCTACAAAGAGTGTGTTTTGGCAAAGCATAATAGAACTTCTTTTCCTAGCATGAAGTTTACTACTACAACAAACTTGGAGATTGTGCATATAGATCACAATGGTCCTATGAAGACTTAAGGGTTCTATGGTGAAAGGTATTTCATGATTTTAGTTGATGGCTTTTCTAGAATGATGTTGGTTGCATTTCTTAAAGAAAAATATGAGGCATTTGATAAGTTCAAGATATTCAAAAATAGAGTTGAGAACGAATTAGGTATAAAGATTAAATGTTTAAGATTAGATAGAGGAGAAGAGTTTACTTCAAATGAGTTTAACATACTTTGTGAAGCTAATGGAATTAGAAGATAGTTAGCAGCTCTAAGAACCCCTGAACAAAATGGTATAGTAGAGAGAAGAAAAAAATCAATAATTCAATTAGCAAGAGCTATGTTACTTGAGAATGGTGTATCCAACATGTTTTGGAGAGAAGCTATGAATACAACAGTCTACACTATGAACATAGTACAAGTTAGGAAAGATCTAATCAAGACCCCTTATGAACTATGGTTTGGTCACTCACCTACAGTTAAGTATTTCATTTTTTTTGGCATTAAGTGTTATATTAAAAGAGATGATGGTATTGGTAAGTTTGATGCTAGAAGTGATGAAGGTATGTTTCTTGGTTATTCATTGAAAAGAAAGACTTGTAAATGTTATAATCTAAGAAATAAGACTATTATGGAAAGTGCAAATGTGAGAGTTGATGAGAAATTCAAGATATAAGAAAAAATAGTTGATTATAATTCAGATGATGAGAATTTTGTTACTAAACCAAGGAATGATAAATTATTCTTTGAGACTAACTATTGGCTTCCCAATTAGATCAATAACTTGGTTTACAAAAATAACTCACGGATTGGACATCCAAAATGAGTAGTTGTCTTTCTAATAGAGAAGGTTCATTTAAATTGTCAACCCAAGGATGTATACTTGAAAAAAGTCTACAAAGTATATGCACCATGAAACTCTCTAAGTTATTCTATCGTAGCAAAATATAAACTATAACAATGCTGAAAATAAATCTAAGCACACAGTAATGGCTCCAAGAAATTGCACAGTAATGGTTGTAGGAACTGTATACTACAAACTACAAATTTTCATATATGTCTATATCTCTCCCTAATACTTGATTAAAATTTCAAATATATAAGATTATTTACTCCCTAACAACAATCTAACAAGTGTCTCATCATTTATTTAAACAAGGAAGATCTTTATTACAAAAGTAATGACTAAGTGTACTTATTTTCTACTCCATATTTTTAGCATCCACTCAAATGCATGGTTCTCCTTCATTATTATAAATTATATCAAACCCTTTTATAAAATTGTGCTCCTCCTTTTACCTTTCTATATGATTTTGAAAATTTAGATTTTATTAAGAAATGTGGAAGTTATGGCCATTTTACTGAAAGTGGTTTTATGTTGCCAAAAAATGTGCCACTTTTTCCTCAGTCAACTTCTAATCCGTGGTGCTAATTAAATGTTTTGAACCAACTCAAACAATCAAAAGAGTTTGTGTGCCTTGTTTTTATCTTTCTAAAACTATATTAAATTCTTAATTTTATTAAGAATTGAGAGAGATATGCCTATTTTTCTGAATGTAGCTTTTGACTTTTCTACATTTCTTGCAATTGTTGAATGTTGACAAGTGTCAACTTGCTTCTCCTTGTTTCCAACCGAATGAATGACTCAAATACCTCACAAAAAACATGTTAATCACCTCAAGATAATTATACTTTAATAATAACCAACTATCATAATAAATCATCACAATTTAGCATTAACTAGCTACAGATAAAAATGCTAATCAATAAATCATTTATCATAGTTAATGCTTCATAAATCAAGTTCATGTATGGAAATGGCTTGGGAATATATTGAAAACATGGGGTAAATTATTATAATAAAAGCATATAAATATGAAATTTTATAGGCTCATCATTCCCCCTACCTGAAACCTTGCTTGTCCTCAAGCAAGGGATAGGCAGTAAATAGTCATGAAATCTTATGACAACTTCAATATTTCATCAAGAATATTAGAGGTAGTAAAAAAAATGAGCATGCAAGTTCATCCTCCTATGCTCTATGCCAATAAAAGCAAGTATACATATGTTCCCCCTAGTTAAAAGGTTGTGTATCGTCAAATGACAATGTATGTATGAAGGCTGCAAGATAAATAACTTATGAAGCATATAATTACAATAATGATTATTGGAAAAAAAAAATGCAATGCATAGATAATCAATTACTAAAAATGATAAATATTATGACTAAATGGAAATCATAAACATAGTACCATTTGTGTTGTTTTGAGAAACTTCAAACTTTGCAAATAGCTGAAAGTATAGGTCTCTTGATTGTTGAAATTTAGGTCCCTCCAAGAGTATTGCATACTTAATATGAGTACTATCTTCATAATTTCTATAAGTTGTCTTTTGGATCACATAGTAGTTGCTACAGGATTGTCTATTGAATCAAAAAGAAGTGGTTGCAAAACTAATTGTTAAAACCAAATAGTAGTTGTTGTAGGACTGACTATTACAACATGAAACCTATAGGTAATACCAACTAGACACCATCATTGAATAGAACGTTCTTGACATCATGAAGACTCAAATACTCAATGAAACCTTTTAAAATGTATGCAAAGACTCTCTTCCATAATATAAACTTGACTCACTCACACCCTTGGAAAAATGATTTGAAATATGAGCAACCAACCAGTTGTAAACTCCTCCAAAATAGTCATTGAGACAAGAAGAACTAGGAAACACAGTAAACTGGACAACTACTAACTCTAAGACATTGTGTAACAAAACTTATTGAATGAAAAACCTACCCTAACCTATCCTATCCTACACTAACTAGATTACATGACCTACTCAAACAAAACCATTCACTGGTTCTTTGAAGTATTTTCCTCTTCTCAAAGTATTCCAATGCTTCACATGCTTATGAGAAATTGGAAATAGTTGCAATATCAATAGAAACTTCAGAAACAAAAATAATTTTGGAAAGACATTAACAAAATCATTTATTTCTCCATATTGACAATTTATATTGTCATTTTAAAGTGCACAAGTAAGATGAAATATTTGCCCTTTAGGTGCAGCTGCATATGTAGCTTTGTCTTCTATTGCAAGTTCTTCCTTTGCTACAACCATAGCTTGTGATAACATTTTTTCCTCCATATGAATGAGATGTCTAATAAGACACCTTCATGAAAGAACAAATCTTGAACCCTCCTTGCTAGCTTTGTGTAGATGAGTTGCTTCTTCACCCTGTTCTTGACTTTGAAAAACCAATTTGTGTGGCTGATTTGATAGATGTACATGAATTTTTGTACCATCTTCATAAGGCTCATAGTTTTTCTCTACAAAAGATGTTGGTTTAACATCTAATGTTAAGAAAAACTCCTCTAAATCATCCCAAAACTGATCTTCTTCAATATCTTCTTTACTTTTATGCATGAGAGGACTAATTTTCACTTTATTACAACTCTCTTCTTGAAGTAGGAGTTTTGATTTGACATAACATTCATCTTCAAAAACAAACTTGTGTATGGTGATTTCTTCATTTTTCTCCTCACAAATCAGCACTTTTTAATCAATATGTAAACGAAATTCCTCTATTATACTAGAGAACATGTCCTCATTGATTTCCAAACTTGCTGAAAATGATAATAGAACTTTATTCTCATTCTCCATGGATCTAAAATCCATATTGTGTTATATGAAAACTTCTATGATCGTAAGTGCTTTGAAAAGAAACTAAGATTCTAGAAAAATTACAATGAGTAGCTAAAAACTTAGAGACTCTCATAGCTTGACTTTTCCCTAAAAATTGCACCAAAAATGTTGGCTTCCCAATTAGATCAATAACTTAGTTTACAAACACAACTCATGGATTGGACATTCAAAATGAGTGGTTATATTTCTAATAGAGAAGGTTCATTTAAATTGTCAACCTGAGGATGTATACTTGAAATAATTTTGCAAAGTCTATGTACCATGAAACTCTCTAAGTTATTCTATCTTTTCAAAATATAAACTATAACAATGCTAAAAATAAATATAAGCACACAGTAATGGATGTAGGAACTATATACTACAAACAAAAAATTTTCATATATGTCTACATCTCTCCCTAATACTTGATTATAATTTTGAATATATAAGATTATTGACTCCTTAACAAAAATCTAACAAGTGTCTCATCATTCCTTTAAACAAGCAAGAGCTTTATTACAAAAGTAATGAGTAAGTGTGCTGATTTTTTACTCCATATTTTTAACATCCACTCAAACACATGGTTCTCCTTTGTTATTACAAATTATATACAACCCTTTTATCAAATTGTGCTCTTCCTTTTTATCTTTCTAGATCTTTTTGAAAATTTTGATTTCATTAAAAAATGTGGAAGTTATGGCCATTTTACTGAAAGTGGTTTTATGCTACCTAAAAACTTGCCACTTTTTCCTCAGTCAAATTCTAATCCATTGTGCTCATTAAATTTTTTGAACCAACTCAAATTCTCAAAAGGGTTTGTGTGCCTTGTTTTTAGCTTTCCAAAACTGTAAGACATTCTTAATTTCATTAAGAATTGAGAGAGATATGCCTTTTTCTTGAATCTGGCTTTTGACTTTTCTACATTTCCTGCAATTGCCGAATGTTGACAAGTGTCAACTTGCTTCTCCTTCTTTCTAACTGCATGAATGACTCAAATACCTCACAAAAAACATGTTAATCACCTCAAGATAATTATACTTTAATAATAACTTCTTATAATAATAAATCATCACAACTTAACATTAACTAGCTACACATACAAATGCTAATCAATAAATCATTTATCATAGTTAATGCTTCATAAATCAAGTTCATATATGAAAATGGCTTGGGAATATATTGAAACCATGGTTAAAAGTGTTGTAATAAAAGGATATAAATGTGACATTTTATAGGCTCGTCACTAACAATGATTTGTAGAATGAAGGAGAACCTAGATAGGAATAAAGCTCAAAACCTTCAACAGAGCCAAGAGTTGAGATAACAACTCCTACTTCAGGAAACAATGTGATAAAGAATCATCCACCCAAGCTAATCATTAGAAGTAAAGATATAGGTCTGATGAAAAGAAATAGAATCAATGAAGAACTATGTTTGATATCTCAAGTTGAACTTAAGAACGTAGATGAAGCATGTAATGATAACCACTAGAAACAAGCTATGAAAAAGGAATTCGATTATATAATAAAGAACGAGACATGGGAATTGGTCCCTAGACCAATAGACAAGAATGTGATAGGAACTAAATGGGTATTAAGAAACAAGATGAATGAACAAGGTGAAGTCTAGTTTGTAAAGGTTACTTATAGCAGGAAGGAATAGACTATGATAAGACCTATGCTCCTATGGAAAGAATAGAAGCATTAAGGTTATTCTTGGCCTATGTAGCACATAAGAAATTCAAAGTATATCAGATGGATGTCAAGTTAGCATTTCTAAATGGAGAACTTGAAGAAGAGGTATACATAGAATAGCCTAAAGGTTATCCATTGATACATGACAAGGACATAGTATGCAAATTGAAGAAAGAATTGTATGGCTTGAAGCAATCAACCAAAACCTAGTATTCAAGGTTAGACAAGCATTTGACAAAACTTGGATATAGCAAAGGTATGGTAGATAGTAATCTCTATCAAAAATAAATTGATGATGGATTAATGATCTTGGTAATATTTTTTTATGATATCATATTTGGGCTAAATGATGATGAAAGTGATAAGTTTGCAAAAGAAATGAAGAAGGAATTTGAATTGAGCATGATAGCAGAGATGAAATATTTTTTGGGATTACAAATTGTGTAGGATAAAGAAGCAATCTTTATTTCTTAGACTAAGTATTTGAAAGATTTATTGAAAATGTTTGGTTTGGAAACATGTAAACCCATTGGAAAACCTATGGTAACTAGACACAAGTTATCTATAAAAGATGAAACGCCTACTATTGAGCGGAAGAAATACAGATCTATGATGAGAGGATTGCAATGTCTGACTCACACAAGGCATAATATAGAAAATGCAGTTGGAATTGTTGCAAGATTTCATGTTGATCCTAGAGAAGCACATTATGTAGAAATCAAAAAGATATTTAGATACTTGAAAGAAACACTAGAGTTTGGATTGTGGCATGATAAATCTAATGATTTCAATCTATATGCTTATACTAATGTTGATTGGGTAGGCAGTACGGATGATAGAAAGAGCATCAGTGGTGAAGCCTTCTTTCTTGGAGGAAGATTGGTTTCTTGCCTAAGCAAGAGCAATATTTTACTCACAAAGTACAATGAAAGTAGATTATGTTGCAGTAGCAAACAATTGTAATCAAATTGTTTGGATGAAGCAGATGCTGAAGGATATAAGAATAGAATTCATTGAACTAATTGGCATATATTCTATCAACAAAAGCATAGTAAATATGTCTAAGAATCTAGTATTGCATTCTAAGACCAAGCACATTTCTATCAAGTATCATATGTTGAGAGAGAAAGTTCCAAAAAAACAAATTAGATTGGAATATGTAAGCACTTAAGAGTAGATTGCATAAATTTTCACTAAGCCTCTTCCCAAAGAGATTTTTTTGGTATTTGCAAGTTATGCCCCTTCCTATGTCAGAGCAGATGATGTAAGAAGTGCTCATGTCTAGTATAACAGAGCACTAATATTTTTCTAGATTGAATGTTGATGCTTCCTATATGGAGAAGTATCTATGATGGACAAATTTATCAAGGACTCTTGTTGGATGTTTTTCTTAAACACTGTCTTTGTAGACTTGAGCTTGTCAGAGACAATTGTTGTAGAGATTGTTAGTTGTTAAAACCTTTGACATTTATGGCAATGGGGGAGAAGTCAGCATGAAAAATAGTTTGAAAATAGTATACATGAAAAAATAGTTTGATGTAAAGCACATTGAGGCATATCAATGGGGGAAACTTTATTATTGAGTTTTTATTATGTGATCCAAAGTTTGATAATTGGATCTGAGGTTCATTACTTGGTCTACAAGGTCTAATAGTGATTTTTCTAGTTGATAGGATAGAGGAAGGAAGTTAAATTGTAGTACACACAATTATTCTACAAGGAATAGTTGAGAGATCAATTAGAAAGTGAGTTTAATGGTCTTGCCCAAGAAGTTGTTTGTATAGTGGGTCCGTCTATCTTCAACAACTCTTAGCAGGGTTGGTGTTAGTTTGTGGTGACTAATTAGGGAAGTACTATAAAAAAATTTAGACTGTGGTTGACATTGTGGCCAACATGTTGTAACCATGGATGACATGTTATAACCCTAAAGTGACATGAAATTACTTGTATAAAAAGGCTTAGGGTTAGGAATTTTCAGTAGGAGTGATGCAAAAATTGGTTCTTGCGATGGCATTGAGTTATAAGGGGTTATGGATTGTAATTAGGTTGTAATCACTAGATCATAATAATATTGGACTTGTTGTTTGGTTGACATAGCCCAAGGATTGGGTGAACCATGTTAAATCTTGGTGTCTTGTGTTATTTTCTATGTAATCTATTATTTTTTAATATTGGTTATATTTTCATGTAATTATTATTTCTCTCTAAGGTTTAATCCTAACTAGTGGTATCATAGTGAGGTTGTTCTTTAGTTATTCTCTACAAGAAAGTCGCATGGTTGAATGGTGTAACGCCCCGCCAAGGGATCCAAAGAATTAACCTAAAGTTTCACCTAGTTTGGTAGCATTTTTTTTTTAAACATGAAAGTTAAACCATATACATAGTAACGAGAGAAATAACAACATTTAACTGAAAATGTGCATAAACACACATAACAAGTTACATTCTTTAAGGATCCCTTAATGTTGAATCACATCAAAAACAACTAATATTGATTCTATCTAATTCCATCTAAAATCACATCCTCATGAAGTAATAATGATAAATCCAATGTTCTCAAAATAATATGCTTTGTTCCAAATGTCCCTTTAGTAAATTACATTTCAAAATGCTCAATCATCTACTGTACATGTCACAGGGTATGAAAGGCATAAAAGAATATACATGTGTGAAAATATAGTACATCATCCTATTCTAATCTATGATGCAAGTGTAGTAAAGTAAATGAAACCACATGTCATACATGATACATCATCATAGAAGATATAAACATCCATCATAAGAGATAACCATAAATCATAACACATAATTATCTAAGTGCATGGTTCCTCCCAACCATAAATAACTTCATTAGACCATCATGGATTCTAGCCATCCCTCCATGCATAACATCCCAAGTTATCGAAGAGATCATTAGTATTATCATAGTAGGAATGTCACTCCTAAAACATGCTCCAACATATGCATAAGAAATCTAATCATGCAAAAAAAAGCATAAGATAAGTAAATAACACCATCTATCATATGTTAATCATCAATAAAAGGATACGTGTCCATCATCATAACCAAGAACATAATGAGGATAGATTCCAACAAAGAATGCATCAGCCACGGTGTCTCAGAAGGATCTCAAATGGTAAGAGTGAAAAAGCACTACCACCTGACCATGTGGAACCTAAATGGTCCACTCCCACCACACTAAGGAGATAATCTCAAGTCCCAAACAAGCTATCAAATCACATAGCACAAATACTCTCTCAGTCTAGGAATCCTAAAAGTATACTAACTCAAAGGTTCTAATCATAAACCAACATCCAATCCCAGAGGCACACAAAGAAATGTAGGGAACCTACTATGCAAGCAAAAAAGTTTCATCACACATATCATGCTAGAGTTACCCTGATAGTCTCTCTATAGACCCTAGCCCCCTAGTGATCCCTATGCGGCCGCTAGTATCCTCTTGTACTAATGAGGCATACTATGGAATGCAAGGTTGTAACCAAGTGTTCTCTCTACTCCCATCCTAGTCTATACTAGCACTCAAGGCATGGGCAAGAACAAAAAATTATCTTATTAGGTTCATTTAAGTCAATATTAGGTGTAATGTTTTCACTTATTAAACAACTTATAATGAGTTACCCTGGCAGCCACTTAGGGCCCTGGCCCCCATTGCAAGCCACTTCCTGACACTGCATGTAGATAACCTACCCTAAGCTCATGGAATCATAAATCAAAAAATTACCACAATCCTATACAAGTGACTAGAAAAATACCAAAAGATAATCCACAATAAGAGCATCAAATCTCCATGAGCAACTAAAAAGCATCCATAGATAATCATGACCACAACAGTTCTCTATTGGCAAATGAAGGTATCACTGAAAATCACAATATCCATTGGTTCTCAATAAGCAACCAAAAAGTATCTCAAAGTAATATTGATCAAAGACTCCAAAATGGTCAAGTCAAAACATGTCACAACATGATATCATCAAGATCAGATAAACAATTTAGTCCTATCAAAGCAACTAGAAAGTAATCCAAATACAACTGATTGATAACTCATACATGGTTACATATGTCACAGCTTACACAAGAAGACTGAAAACAATATCAGTTAGCATACCATCTCACAACCATGGTTGGGTTTATAAAGATCAAAATAAAAAGACATCATTATGACATCACAATCATAACTCCCGAGCCTCTGGTAGATGTCCTATAACTGGTCAACAATCTA
Organism: Cupressus sempervirens; assembly: GCA_028749045.1. Classification (NCBI taxonomy): domain Eukaryota; kingdom Viridiplantae; phylum Streptophyta; class Pinopsida; order Cupressales; family Cupressaceae; genus Cupressus; species Cupressus sempervirens. The sequence goes on along the minus strand of CM053792.1, from coordinate 108,590,806 downwards.
GTCAACCCCAAAACTCAAAATAGATAGCATAGAGAAAACACAAAATGCAAGCACACATTTTAGTTTTCTAAAATTAAATAGTTGAATTAAGTGTGGGGTTTCAATTTTTCGTTTCAGATTTAGATATCAAGTGAGGGAATGTTTATACATTCTTCTCTAACCCAAGTGTTTGTTTCAATAGATGAAAGTTTCTTTCCCCATAGCTCATTGAAACAATATTTTAAAATGTTTTAAGAATATTTTACTTCATCCCTATATTAATAAACGATTCTTCCTTTAAAAGATCAATATCTCTAAATTATTCTAAGAAGAAGTATCTTTTAAAATCGTTTATCACTTTCAAACAACTAATTTTATAATCTCAATCATTTATAAAACATCCTTGTAATTTATTAAACATCCCCATATCTCTTAAATTAATTATAATTTATTTTAATGTTTAATTATAACTACATCTTTATTTGATATCTTAATAATTAAATTAAATTAAATATCATTAAAAAATTATATAGCAATTAATAATTATAAATTATTAATATGTAATAATTAATAAATATAATAATTATTAATTATTAATAATAAAATATACAATATTTAATATTTAAAATTTATTAATATTTGAAATATTCAAAATCGATTTCATAATATAAATTAACATACCATTTTTTTTACATACCCTGTGATGTAATCAGCACTGTGCACACATATGTGTGAATGATAGCATCATGTGATTGTTGCAGTGGCCATGTGGCCTGTACTGTAGCAGGCCTACTGACATAGGTACCTACACAACAGTCATCCATCGGCTCAGAGTTAGTGGGGTATGGGGGAAAGGTAACCCGCCCCTCCCTTATTTAATATGATTTTTTTTTAATGTTTTAAAAAAAATATTTCAACAAACATTTTTTTCAATAATGTTTTCTAATATGCCTCATTTTAATATAAGCAATTTGATAAGGTTTCAGAACTATGTGTGTGTGTGTGTGTGTGTGTGTGTGTGTGTGTGTGTGTGTTTATAAGTATATGTATATATGTATATGTGTATATATATATATATATATGTATTTATATATATGTATATGTATATATATATGTATATATATACATATACATATATATAAATACATATATATATACATATACATATATATATACATATACATATATATATACATACATATATATATACATATGCATATACATATATACATATACATATACATATACATATATATATATATATACATACATACATATATATATACATATACATATATACATATACATATATATATACATATACATATACATATATACATATACATATACATATACATATATATACATATATATACATATATATACATATATATACATATATATACATATATATACATATATATATATACATATATATACATATATATACATATATATATATATATATACATATATATACATATATATATGTATATATATATATATATGTATATATATGTATATATATGTATATATGTATATGTATATGTATATATGTATATGTATATGTATATATATATATATGTGTGTATATATATGTATATATGTATATATATGTATATATATGTATATATATATATATATATATATATATATATGTTTCAGGCATAATCCTGAATGGTATGCACAAAATTATTTAGATGAAGAAATACAACCTATTTATTTAAACTATCTATTCCCATGTTATTAAATCTAGTCCATTAAATTACTCGGATCTACGCATGGGGGATTTGCTGATATGGAAATTTAGATATCCATGACAAGAATGCATCTGCTAAAGTATGGAATCCTCATAAAACAATCAGAAGACACGATGAAGATAGGAAGTGCAAGAAGCGAAATATCATACACAAAAATCACAAGTGTCTACCTAGACACTGATGCTAAATCACTTCTCCTGAGAATTTGTAGAGCAAGCTCCTTCCTCCTCCTACATTCTCGGGTCCTCCAAACACTCTCCTTGAGCTTCTAGGAGTGCCTGAATATAAAGAACTCTCAAGAAACACTTAGAATATTTCTAAAAACAACCAAAAGATGAGATAAGTGTTGACAACTAAGCACGAGCTTTTTCCAACCTTCTAGATGAGTCACAAGGTTGTAGACACCCTGTGCTTAATTGTGCACTAACTCCTATGTTGTAGACATATGTGCAATCAAGAGGTGCGCTTACACCTAGGTAGACTTATAACTTTTATTTTAATTCTTTTATCATTATTATTATTATTTATTATTTTATTATTATTTTTATTATTATTAATTTTAATTTCTTTTATTTAATTCTTTTTCTCAATTAATTCCCATTTAATTAATTAATATCAAAATATCATAACATTATATTAATTTTCCCCAAAATAATTAAATTATTAATTAAATCTTTTAATTTTAGACTTAATTAATAGAGAATTCACCATAGACCTCCAAGATAAAATATGAAAAACCCATCAAAGAACAATCCACATTAGATCAATCTAAAGGGTTAAAAATCATGAATTACATCATCTGACGCATTCCATGGGTAAAAAATCTCAGATACTTGTCCTACCTCTTTAGAAAAATTAGTTTATGGGTTTAAGATTTGGACTTGAGAATTTATCTCCCCTCTCTTACCATTGAGATAGTGTGATAGGGTATGCTCATCCTGGCAATTTAGAGAAGTTGATACCCGGTACTTGCAACCTGCATAAAATTAATGCATGTACATACAATATATAAGCTAAGCTAAATAGGCAATGGTAGGAAGTGGTGCATCGCATAGACCTTGACTAGCAGGTGACTATGACTCCCTTCCTTAACCGCATCAGAAATGCCATACATAAAGAGAGCAAACATGCACACCTTACACATGCAAGTATGGGGTAAGTATCCATGAGAAAACACATGTGATAATAAACAATCTAACTAATCATCATCAATAACTAAAAATAATATAATAATTATCATGCATATATGAAATGTAGAGTCTAATAATCACATCATATATCAACTAAATCTGTAACACAATATATGATAGTCTCAAAACAATGCTACTAACCATCAACATATAACTAGTCTAACAGAGTTCGGCCATGATAGCAACAATGTATCTAGAAAGATGTAAACTAGGGTAGGCACTATAAGTGGTAGCAATGGAAGACGAGGGTAAGCTAAGGGTTCATAAGTTTAACAGGAAGAAATTTTAGTTATAGAAGATGCAAATGGAAGACTATCTTTATCATAAGGATTTATAGAAGCCATTGGAAGGCAAAACCAAGAATTAGAGATCTACGTCAAATGACAACTAGGATATTTTGGACAGAAAGGTACTTGGAAGCATTTGATTATGCCTAGCACCATCAGTGGCATTTAATATTACAAAAGTGAAGACAAATGAAGAGTTGATACAAACCCTAGCGAAACTGTACAAAAAGCCATGTGCTTCAAACAAGGTATTTCTCATTAAGTGTTTATTTAATATGAAAATGGTAGAAGGTGGATCTGTTAAAAATTATTTAAATTAGTTTAATAATATTACTAGTTAGTTATCTTCTATGGGTATCAATTTTGATGAAGAAATTAGGGCTCTCTTGATTTTGTGTTCTTTTCTTGAAAGTTGGAATGGCTTGTTAATGGCTATGAGTAATTCTATTCTTGAATCTAGTAACCTAAAATATGATAATGTGAATGATGTTATTTTGAGTGAGTAAACTCGAAGGAAATCCTTAGGTGGATCTACATCTGGAAGTGCTTTGAATGAACAAAGTTGAAGTAGAACAACTGAGAGAGGAAGTAATTTTAGAAATCATGGTAAATCAAGAGGAAAGTTAAAGGGGAGGAGGTCTCAATCAAGGAAACCAGGGCATAAAAAGAAAGATTGAATGATTCAAAAGAAAAATGAATCAGATAAACTAGATGGAGACAAGGAAGAAAATGTGATAAGTAACAAATCTAAAGAGAATGCTTTACTTTTAGATTTTGGTGGTTCATTTCATGCTACACCTCATAGAGGTTATTTCATTGATTATGTCTAAGGGGATTTTGGGCTTGTTTATTTGGGAGATAATGAACCCTAGATTAAGTTGTAGAATGGGAATCATTGGCTACTACATGAGGTAAGACATGTTCCAAGGCTAAGTAGGAATTTAATTTCAATAGGATAACTTGGTGATGAAGGTTGTATAGTTACTTTTAATGATAAAAATTGGAAGGTTTCAAAAGGTTCCCTTGTGGTAGAAAAAGGTGTGCAAGTAGGCACCTTATATCTTTGTATAGGTCATATTATTCCTTTTACTTTAATTATTTTAGAGAAACATGAATGTTCAAGAATAGTTGCTATAGTTGAGCAGGGAGAACAAATAGCTACTATAGATTTTGATACCATGTTGTGGCACAATAGACTTGGGCACATGAGTGAGAAAGGTATGAAAGAACTTCATTCCAATAAAGTTTTACTAGTTCTAAAATGTGTTAATATGGATTTTTGTGAAAGTTGTGTGTATGGAAAACAAAAGAGAGTGAGTTTTGTGAAGATTGGTAAGGAAAATAAAAGGGATAAATTAGAGCTTGTGCATATAGATGTATGGGGACTAGCTCAAGTATCTTCCCTTAGTGGATCTCATTATTATGTTACCTTTATTGATGATGCAACTAGAATAGTACGGTTTTATTTCCTTAGATAAAAATCTGATGTATTTCAAACTTTTAAGAAATAGAAATGCTTGATTAAACATGAGACTAGTAAGAAATTAAATTGTCTCAGATTTAATAATGGTGGTGAGTATTGCAATCATGGATTGAATATTATTGCTCCACTAATGGTATTCATAAACAAAAACACGTTCCAAGGATCCACAAGAAAATGGAGTGGCTCAACACATGAACAAGACTATAATGGAGCATGCAAAAAGCATGAGGTTGCATGTTGGGTTTCCCTTACACATGTGGGTGGAGGCTATCAATAATACTTTATATTTGATTAATAGAGGTAACTCTACTCCTTTTGGTTGTGGTATTGTAAAGGAAAGATGGACTAGTAAGAAAGTGAGTTATTGTTTTCTCAAGACCTTCAGTTGTGAAGCTTTTGCTCATATAGATTCTGAAAATAGAACCAAGTTGGAAGCTAAGTCAAAGAAATGTGTATTTTTTGGATATAGAATTAATGAAATTTGTTATAGGCTTTGAGATTTTGGAAATCATAAAATTGTAAGAAGTAGGGATGTCATATTCAATAAGCAAGTGTTGTACAAAGATTTGTTGCAACAACATGAGAAGAAATAAGATGATTATGTAGTACTAGATGATACTCCAAAAGATGATGTTCCAACAATACCTCATGATGTGCAACAACCACAACAACAAATAGGACACAACCCTATTAATTTCCAATGGTCAACAAGGATAAGTAGACCTCTAGATAGATTTTCTCCCTCTTTGTATTCTATTTTAGTAATAGATGCCAGTGAACCTGAATGTTGTGATGAAGTTGTGTAGATGGATACTAAGATTTAGTGGGAGTCTACCATGAAAGATGAAATGGACTCTTTGCTGAAAAATAAGACTTGGGATTTATGAAAATTGTCTGCAAGTAAAAGGGCTTTACAGAATAAACGGGGCTAAAATGCCAGTTAGCATATGCATTTTTCCTTAGCTACTTGCTAAACAACTTGAAGCACCTGGAAAACACACAAAAATGCAACACAACACAAAAAGGGGGCTCAGTACACACTGAGTTGAAAAGTGTAATCCACCTGCATACATGTTAGAATAAACATATACATAACCATAATGCAGATATCTAATCCACTTAACATAGTGCAGTTTCAAAATTAACATGCAAGTAAACATTTACTTAACAATTCAAAATTAAACTCGCACTAAGAATAACCCATAAATGAATCATATATATACTGAGGTGTCATCGTTATGGCACTAATATTTTGCATCCATGTATAGTATGCTCATAGTCATCACATAATGTTATTCTCTATTATACTTGTCAATGACAGAATAGAGATATGCTTTGTTCTTCATACTTAACCATATAGGTTTAAGTCATAGGTAAGGCCAATTATCTTTTATATGTAATTAACCCACCCAATTCATTTTAAATTTGTCATTGAATTAGTTAACTGAATAGGATAAACTGAATTCATCCACCCTAATATATGTTGATCACAAGTATTCTTAAAATACACATCAAACAGATATTCTAAGAATGCACAAGCAACGAATAAAAATTCAGTTTTCTTATGATATTACATTCTTCATCCTTTAAAAATATTATCTTTTATTACCAAATTCAAAAGTAAACTTAGACTATTTTAACAACAAAAATAAATACTACAATATTACATTCTTGTAAATATAACTAAACTGATACATCAGTTTAATGATATTTACTAGTCATAGTACTATACTACTTATTCCTACTATTATAATAAACTAAACTTATCTTTCGAAATGACCAAGATAATAAAATAATGCTCATATGATATTCTTGCTTTAATTGACACATCATCAAACATATATCATAAATCTGCCTCATACACGAAATAACTTTCCATTTCAATTATGAACTGAAATACATCTTTATAATAAACGAATTCAGTTTCAAACATCTTGTGTCAAAATGATCCATAAATGCTATTAAAGTACTTCATAATCAAAATTAAACATAATAGAAACTAAGTACAGTCAATACTTAACAAATGATCATTAACGAGGTTATTAAAATGCAAGTGTCTATTGAAGTTTCACCTCTATTTGACAAAATGCCACCACTCAATTATAAATACAACATCATATAAAAATATAATATTTGAAAACATTATAAATTGTGATTCATAGAATTTGCATTGTAACTTCATCATGCCAATAATCAAAATAATTAGGATGTAATTTTCCCTATACTATAAGATGTAAACTAACTATTCACATAATGACTACATTGACATTGAACCAATAGCATCTCCCTATGTCTTTGTTTATCAAATAATGTCACATACAGTTGCGAACTATTTCTCAAAACATCAGTTAATAATGACTCAATTACCATCAGATTATAATGGACAAATTAAGCTATCTCCCTGTTATCACTGTTAATTTCGAGCTTCATATTAAAAATTTCTCATAAAGCTGCCCTTGATATCTAACAGAAATCATAACCATCCAACATCGAAATCTCAATTAAATATTAATTCATAATTCCTTATCAAAACAATTTTCATATATATAAAAAAAATGATTTATGCTGTTGCTTAAAATTTCTACTTGTTTCCAAATTACCTCTCAACTGTTTGACGAAATGTCATGGCTGTAATTGGAGAATAGCATTTAAATATAAGATACCAATTATCATCGATTGATAAATAATCCAAATCACAACAAATTTCCATGACCTCGACTATTAACAACATATCAAACATACAATACACTATGCCAACAATTGTTGTTATAGCATTTTTATAAGTTTCAAGCCAACCGTTTGACCAAATGCCTACCCTCATTCTCAAATACTTATTCGACAAAATGTATGCCCTATGTTTTATACAGATATACGATAGCTTATCAGTGTTATTGGTTTCCTGAAACTCGCATACCATATAAGTTTTAATATTGGTGTTTTCAGTATTACCATTGTGGGTCAGACTGCACATCGAACCCGTGCTCATATTTTCATAAGAGAAACTCGGTGATTCCACTTAATAACTCATGCAAAAACACAAATATATAAGTAAAAAATATTATACATTAAAACCAAGCCCAAACTAAAATCATCTTTTAAATTGAAACTCTAACCTAATTCGTGTGTCAACTATATGACAGAATGTTCATATCACACATGAAGATAGAACATACAAAGAGTACTTGGGTTTTATAAAACTAAATATGAAAACCCAATTTAAACAACATCATAATCCAAATACAAGCAGTAATACATGACAATACTTAATACCCGTAACCAAACATAGATATACATAGAACCCAGCACCATTTTTGCCCAATCCTGCATACACCCATACTTGGGTATTGATATATATATTTTAAAACTACAACATCTACTAATTCCTTCACACAAAAATTAACACCCAAACAATCGTAAAGGAATAGGTTAAGAAATGCTCCCTACCTCAAATCACAATAGGTGGCCAAAATGCTCGATACAGAGCTCTATGATAAAACTCACTGCCAAAGCCCCAAATACCAAATTAAGACCACACTTCCAAACTGAAAACACTGATATGCAAGAGAAAGACAATGATTGATAGGGAGAACCCAAACAATGCTCGGCTCATAAACATGAATGCTCTTTTGACTAATTCCTCCATGATGTCATTTCTTAGCAAACAACATACTAGATGCATACCGAACAAAGAAATGCGGCCAATTTTTCAGCCCAATTCAACAAGAAACTCCAAATTCACATACAAAAATGGTCGACCAAACTTCAGTCACATAAATCCTCATAAATATGCATTTAATACAACTACAACACTTTCTCTATTTCGAGTACAAATGAAAGTCACAACTCACCGCCATATATGGCTTAGAAAACAAAAGATATATATATTACCTTTCATAGCACTCAACACCCATCTAGGGTTACTTTCCAATAAGAGGTAATTAAACTTTTAAAAAAAAAAAATAGAAAATAGAAAAATATGTTTTTGCCAATCTCCACTTAGGTATTTAGTCCCCTTTCCATCACAAGTATATTTTCAAAGCTAACTGAAGTTATAATAAACAAATTAATATACATCATATAATCAGAACCAACTTAGGGTGATAAACAATAATCAAATCCCTTCTCAGTCACACATATGAAAATACAATGACAATTCAAACACATAAAGCATAATAACACACAATTATATTTGCAAAAACAAGTTAAACATACAACTAAACTTTCTTTCCAATATCTTTTCAACACAGTATGCAGTTTACATCAAGTTTGAAACCTAATAAACATAATTGTTACCAAACAACATGCAAATATAAATATATATAAGTATACGAGTTTAAAATCTTGAATTCATAAGTATCCTCCAAACTAATAAAATAGTTCTGAACCAAGTTCTACAATGAAAGACAACATATCTACTAAAATAAACTCTAAACAAAAAGGTCTAAAATGATGATGAACAGAAGTAGTGGTCAAGCATGACAGAATCTCCTAACAAGGATATAAAATCTCCTAAAAGGAACTCATATGTAGTAAATGTTGTAAAAAACTCCTAATAGGGTCCATCCTATAACAAGGAATATTTATATTACTACATCATCTTATGGGCATCACCACGGTTTTTCCTTTGATCCAAGGTTTTCCTAGTTAACATATCTAGTGTAATTGTCTATGTGCATCTTGTTATGGTTTTTTTTTACTTTGGTTGAATGGTTAAGTTTATTTAAGGAAGATAACTATTTTACTTATTGGATAATTTATTCACCATCCATTCCTAGTTATCTTGGTGGACTATTGTTTCTAACAATGTATTGATGTGGCATGATGCTTTACGATGATATCTAGTTATTTGTATTCAGACATATCTATTTATATGAAAGACTTATTGAATTTTGGATACTTGGATTTGATGTTATGGTTGTTTACTTCATTCTTTCTTTGTGATGCTTTATGCAAAAGTGAGTGATGTAAATGGATTATTTCAATATAATTAAATAAATGGTTATTTAATGTGATTTAATGCATTATCACTTTGGCTGCATTATTATATGCAATTGCACTTGATCATTTTGTTTAGTGTGTAGGATTCATGTCCTTTGTAGTGGCACATGGAGTTAGTGATTTGACTATTCATATTTAACCAATGTCATCCCTATATGGTCAATGTATCCTATTTAATTATTTAAATTAAACCGTCTAGTGATTTAATAAACACATACTCATTTTCATTATTTGATTAGACCTGTGAGCATGTATATGTATTTAGAGGTTCGCATTCGTCACAAAATTTATTAAGGAAATTCTTTGATTTTGGTTTAAGGGAGTTTTGGGCTTTATCTTATTTAAGATAATCTCCTAACAGATTTGTTGTAGTTGAATTCAAATTACTTGGAATAGTCTATTTTCATTTGGGCTAATTTAGGGTTTAACTAGGTGACTTGGTTAAATACCCTAATCCTTTATTCATTTGAAAAGTGAATAAATATGCAAAAAAGAATTTGATTCCTCACTTCTCATCACTTTTGGAAAATAGAAATTTGAGAGAAAATTTCCAAATCCTCTTTTGTAGGATTGTATTTTTGTTCGTTATAGGAGCTACAAGCATGGGCTCATTGCAAGATTGGTCTTGTTGGATCTACCTTGGGGAGACCTTGGATTGCCGTCATTTTTGGAAGCTTTTGTAGGATTTTTATTTTAAATTTCCGATTCTCATTGTTGCCCTTTTGGTTGTCAGGTATGGCTCTCCTATTTTTTTGTTTCAGCTACATTTGTGCTTTCATTTTTGGTAGCTATATGTTAGGAGGTTGAGAACTAGTGTTCCCCTACATTTTTGAGTGTTATCTTTACCTGGTTGTGTAGGTACAGGAATTTCCTTATTTTTCATGATGGGGTTTTGGGGTTTTACATTGTTATGCTGGTCATTTTTGCATACGAAGTTCAAACTAGATTTTTATTGGATTTGTGTGGCTTATTTACCCAAGGGTAGAATGGGTTTTATTTTTGTTGATTTTTTTGAATGTTGGGTTTTTGAATTTTTTGCCTCAATTTGTGTGTCACTCAATTTTCTTAGGTTTTCTTGGCGTTGTGTTGGCCATGGATGTAGATTATCCATAAGATGTCAATCCAGACACTTGCATTATTCTATTACAATAGTGGCTAGTTTGACTAGAGTTCAATGGATTGCTCTAACACTTGGGGTCTATTTATGTATCAGTTTCTTGTGATCTTCATATCTTGATTTTGTTGGAAGCACACTATACACCATATTCCACACATCTGGGCATCAAGAAGATGCATGTTGATCTCAAAAAAATGTACTTTTGGGCAAGGATGAGGCATGATATTGTTGATTTTGTTGCTCAATGTCTCAAGTGCTAGAGAGTGAATGAAGAGCATCAACATCTGATGGATCTTTTATAGTTGCATACCATTCTTGAGTGGAAATGGGATAAGTTATATCTATTTATTTTATCATGGGGTTCCCTATATCATCACAATGACATAATTGTATCATGGTGACAATGAACAAGTTGTCCAAGGTAGCACATTTTTTCCCATGAGAACATCTTGTTGGTGTTTTTTTTTGGACTACTAGGTTACTTTAAACCCAATACTAGTATGTTGTAGATGAAACCAAGCCTAAGGACTAGCTAAAACCCTTATTTAGTAGGATCAATCTCATCCCTAGACCAACTTCAACAAAGTACAAAGGACTCTCTACACTTTTGACTCTACAGGACCAAGGCGGGTGCACCTCAGGGATTTGAATATGATAGGTTATTTTGATATACTCTTCAGATACTTTCTCACTAATGCTTCTTCTTTTAGATTTATGCCCTATAGCAGATAATGGTCAATATTCTTCTTACATTTGAAATAAACTCCTTGATTACAATAGTTAGTTATAATTCAAAAGGAAAGCTACTACAAATAAGTGTTGACCAACAATTTTAGTTCTTTGTTACATAAAAGGAACTTTAATTTTTTATTGATATATGCATTGTGCAACCATATGAACATATTATCTTGCAACTAAATAAATAGATCAATGCCTTATTTATTGTTATATAGAGTCAAAACTAGTAACTCTAGACCTATTTAATTGACTTCCAATTAAATTTGTCAATAGTTTACTCTGAAAATCATTCTTATGATATCCCTCCCATATATTGAGAAACCTTATCAATTATTGAAATCACTTGCTTAAATATCTGAATTAAAAGCAATCAATAAAAGATATGTACAACTCATCCATCTATCTTAAAATGAAAGAACTTTATTCATTTCAACCCTAAGATTATAGATATATAAGAATGGAGGCAAAAATCAGAGACACAGATATGCAAAACTTCCTTTTTTATTAATTTAATTTGAAAACAACTATAGTACCAATATAAAACTAAAGTCAACTCAGAACTTTGACAACTTAATCATTCAATATTCACTATACTCAGATATGCAATATTGAATATATTCATACACTTGACAAACATTAGATTGACTATGAATAACATAAAACACTCAATTATACAAACTTTGGATGGGTACTCTACATCTTTGAGATCCTTATATAGAAGGATTACAACAAGCTTTAGATGGGAGGACATATGTCAAAACCCTAATGGAAAAAAGAAGTTAGTGTGATTAACAACCATCTTCCTTATTCTTTGTGGATAAAGGTTGTCCATATAACAACCATCTTCCTTATTCTTTGTGGATAAAGGGTGTCATAATGATGCAGGAGCATCCAGAGGTATAAGGGCAATCCTGTGTCACCCAAAAAAATGTATTTAGACTTAGTTTCTATTTTATGTCTTTGCATTTTTGGATACCCATTTGGCTCAAATAAAGGTTCCAACTCTCATAGTTCAACTATCAGTGCATTTGAAAATCTCAAAAAAATAGGAGCATGCAATTTGACCATCATTTTGGTGACCTAGAAGGTGCGACTTGGCCAGATGAATGTAATCGAGATTTAGAGCATTCCAGAAAAAGAATCAGGTCAAAAGGCCCCACGGTTTGAAAGTTATTGCAGTTTTTCGGGTTTTGGAGACCCCCTAAGAATGCTTCAAAGTCAGGTTTGGGGCATTAAATGACCTCGAAAAGGGTCAAAAAATGGGGGACGAGCGAAGCTGTCCATAGGGCTATAGAGGGCTTCGAGAGCTTTCTGAAAATGTAAACGGTTTGTCAATCGGAGTTACGGTTCAAAAGTTATGCCTCCCAAAAGTTCGGCTACCGTTTCTGGATTCTTCTAGAATTGCACCGACTTCTAACGCAGCTTCCGGAACCTTCTATTTTGTTGGTGGATGCCTACTAGCACTTTCTAGAATGTACTCCTAGTCCTTAACCCTCCGGGGTCTATTTAAGGAGATTTTTGGCATTGTAAAAGGCAGTTCGGATTGGAGCTTGAGAGGAGGTGCTAAAAGGAGAAATATTCTCCAGATTTATGCTATTGTAAGCCCGCAGGGCATGTTTTGAGTTTATTTTCTCTACACTGTTTGTACCAGCTTATTTTCTCAGTTAATATAATTTCCCCTTTCTATTGTGTCTATTCTGGTTGTTGGGTTGTGTCCCCATCACATAAGGGAAAAAGTTGGGAATAAGAAAATGTCTCCCCAATTGTGATCTAATCTTTTATTTTTAGGGAGTAGGGCTAGTCTCAAAAGACTTTTCAAAATTTTAGGGGCCCTAAAGTAACTAGTTTCTAACATCTTCATTATAATAGAACTAAAATTATTTAAAAAAGAAATAGAATTAGAGTAGTGATAGAACCTATCCCATACTCTACCCCATAGACCATATTAGGTCCATCATTGTCTACCACCTTGTGGACACCATGTACTATTTTCACAAAATAGTTTTTGAATTTAACCAAGGGCATCTTCGTATCCACCTTCTTAGGGTAATCATTCACCTACTTCAAGTCCATTGGGATGTGTTTTAGCATAGACTTCCCTATGTAAGCCTTGGTGTTCCTTTCAAATTTTTATTGAAGGTCAATTAGATCCACTAGCTCACTCATGGCTCCTACCAATCCAAAAGCTTCAATGAAAGAAGCACAGACCAATGTACACATAATGATCCCATCATGTATGTGGAATGATTTGGTACCTAAATTATATGATTTAATAAGGGCTTCTAGAAAATCAACATCAAAACTACCTCTAGAAAGATGAGCTTTTCCAAATTCTTCTTCCATAGGTTGCAAACAAGAATCTTATCTATTCAGTTGTGGTAAAAATATATGAAAAATTTTGTACTCATTGACACCAAGGAATATAGTGTCTCTACAGAATGTAGAGAGATCCCTAAAATCATGATCATTTACAAAAATGGCATTTGAAGATTTAGGTAATAACTTGATCCATTATTTTACAAACCAGTTTGGTTTATTCTACCTCTTTCCTCCCTTTTAGTAGAGGTCTCTAAAACTTCCATGTCTAAAGCTTGAATCTCTTCTACTTCCTTAATAGAAATCTTGAGTGTAAACTAAAACATCAAAAAACTTTTCAATTAGCACTAAAATAAATAATTCAACTCAGAACTGTTGGATACAATTGCCTAATTGTGTGTTATCTTTGATGTTGCAAAAATTTCATATCAATTATCAGTCAGTGCTTACCAAGCTCACTTGGTTAGCTAGACAATTTTCTTTTTCTATCGAGTGTTCTTGAAGATTACTCTATGAAGACAGTGTCTACTAAGCTCACTCAAGCATCAAAGAAATTCAGGTAGGAAACAATGTTAACCAGATTCTCATGGTTAGCAAAGGAAATTGGATAGAGTCAGCATTCACCAAGTTCACTCGATTTCCAAAGGGTATTTGCAAGTTTGGAGCTGCTATTGGTTAATATCGCAAACCATCTCAAAACCAGTATTTACCAAGCAAGCTCAACCAATGAAGGATTTTGTTGTTTTGGAATAAGAAGCTTATTTATTTTAAGTATTGATTCTAGCTAACTATGGTGATGACTATTTGTTATTGTAATTTGAAATTAAGCTGACTTGACAATCTGAACGATATAAATGAAAGGTCAAGTTGAGAATTTTTTTGCGCGTGTGTGTGTGTGTGTAAGTGTGTTGATTGAAATGAGAAGGAAAGAGAAAGAGTGAACTTGAAAGATAAGTAGGTAACCTTATGGAGAATTAAAGTGTTATTCAATCAGGAAGGATCAAGAATGAAGCAGAATAGAGATCTATAATCAGCAATTCAATTGCATCACAATTGGGTCATTTCATTGTTACTCTCTTATCATTGTTGTAGTGATCTAAATCTCTTAACAGAGTTGGTTTAATAGCTAGTTGTAAATCCTCTAACAAGGTGACGGTTCCATTGAGTTGTTTTAAGACCTCTTGCAAGGCCACTCCTTACATGGTGATTAAATCCTCTAACAAGGTCAGACCTAATCATATGTTTTGTAACCTTTAACCAGGTTGGCTCCTAATAGGGCTAACTTCAGAAGAGTGAAAATTGTAACTAGTTACATTAGTGGTTTTTCCCATATTGGGTTTCCACATTAACTCTTGGTGTCTCATGTGTTCATTTATTTTTCTTATGCTTGCAAATTAATCACTATGAATTTTTAGGATCAACTAAAGGCAAATCACTTTGCATCTACTGAGTTACAACATTTTTGTGTGTATACCAAATAATTGCAATCAGTTTTATTTTACATCTAAGGGATATAGGGTTTATTTTAGTGGTAGCTTATTCACCACCCTCTCAGTTACTCCTATATTTCCAACAATTGGTATCAGAGCTTTTGGTGCTTGCAAGAAGGTTTCAAGGACCTAAGCTAAAGATTAGGATGTCTTACAAGAGAGAAATTCCAAAGCTAAATAGAGACAACTTTTTAGCATGGAAAGGACTCATGAGACTTCATCTAGCCTCCATTAGTGATTTGAGATTGAAATATCTTGATGAATAATAAATAACTCCCACTGGTACTTTATTTTTTGGAGATACTACTAAGAAAAAGAACCATAACACCATGCTGATTGATATTGCATCTGCTCTTAGCTATGATGGATTTGATGATATTAAGGAGTACAAAAATATGTTTGGTATGTGGAATAAGCTAGAGGACATCTATGGTGGTGATGACAATGTGAGGAGAGCCAAAGCAGAAAGCCTTAGAGGACAGTTTGATCAAATGAGAATGAGAGAAGATGAAAATGTTGCCAACTATGTGGAACAAATCAAAGCTAGTGTCAGTGCAATCAGAGCATCTGGAGAAGAAATCAAGGACGAAACTATTGTAAGTAAAGTTCTTAGAAAATTGCTTCATATCTATGCAATTAGAGCATCTACTATTCAAGAAAAGAGGTGTGGGCCAAATCACAAGATAACTTTGGATACCTTAGTAGGAATATTTACAACTTTTGAGCTAGACAACTATGACAATTATGTTCCAGCTTCCAAGAATATTGAATTTGCATTTGAAGCCAAACTTTCACTCAAAGAAAAAGGCAAGAAAATAAAGGACATTAAATTAGAAAGTGAATAGGAATTAGAGGAAAGTTTTGATATTGATCTTGAAGTTGTTGAAGCTTTACTTGTAAGGAAATATTCTAGAGGTAAAGGAAAATACAAAGGTAAAGTTCCCCTAATCTATTTTTCATGTGAAAAAATTGGTCATATTGCTACCAGGTGCCCAAACAATTAAAGCAAAGATGAGAAGAAAAGTCACAAGTGTAATGACAAGAAAGATTTCAAAAATTACAAATCATTCAAGGACAAAGGTAAGAAGACTTATTTTATGGCTAAAGATTATGATAATAGTGAAGATGAAATAGTGTGCATTGCCGTGAAAGATGAATCTAATGAAGAAGAAGATAACATGGCACTTTTCTCTCATGTTAGTAAAAATGACACATGGATCATAGAAAGTGGATGTTCACATCATATGAATAAAGAAAAAACAAAGTTTGAACATTTTGAAAACTATGATGGTGGTAGTGTAAGGTTTGGAAACAATGAACCTTGTTGCATAAAATGGAAAGGTTGAATCTCATTAGCCAATGAACTTGTATATGACAATTCCTATTGGGTTGAAGGACTAAAACATAATCTGATGAGTGTGGCACAACTAATCAACATTGGATTCAAGGTGGAATTCATGCATGACAAGGCAAGACTATTGGATGGCAAAGGTAATATGATTGGATTAGGCAAACAAACAAGAGGAAACCTATTTTATCTTGATCTTGGTGATTGTTCATGTTTTATTGCTCAAATCGAAGAAAGTTTGTTATGGCACAGAAGATTATGTCATCTAAACTTTGATAATATGGTCAAGATAAGCAAATTTAGAAAAGTAAGAGGCATTCCTAGTTTGAAGAAACCAAATTTTGGTTTATGCAAAAATTATCAAATTGGCAAAATGGAAAAGACTAGTTTTAAGAGGAAAAATTATTAGTCTGAAGATGTCTCAGAAATTGTGCATACTAACCTATGTGGACCCATTGGAATAGAAATCCATAGTGGAGAAATTTTTTTTATTCTTTCTGTTGATGACTATTCCAGAATGATGACAATTATGTATGTTAGAGAAAAGTCAGAAGCATTTGAGAAATTCAAATGGTATCTAGCAAGAATAGAAAAGAAAACATGGAAAAGATTGAAATTCTTAAGATCAGATAGAGGTGATGAATTCATCTCCAATGAATTCAATAACTTATTCATATAAAGAGGAATCAAAAGATAGGTATCAACCCTTGGTACTCTCGAGAAAAATGGAATAGCTGAAAGAAGAAATAGACCCATCATGGATTGTGCAAGGACTCTAATGATTGAAATGAATGTTGCTATCAAATACTGGAAGGAAGCTATCAGCACTACAGTTCATACTTTGAACCAAGTACATTTGAAGAAGGACTCACATAAAACTCCCTATGAATTATGATATGGCTATAAACCCAATGTAAGTTACCTAAAAGTATTTGAAAGTAAATACTATATCTTGAAAGAGTCTAGAAAAGGAAAGTTTGATGTAAAAGGTGATGAAGCTATATTCTTAAGATATTCTTGTAGAAGTAAGGTATATAGATGTTTGAATTTGTCTAGTCATAAAATCATATAAAGTGCAAATGTGAGAATTGATGAGTTTACAAAAAGAACTGAAGAAGAAAGTAAAAAGGAACTAGAAGATTACATGAGATTTTTTTACTTTTAACTTGATACATTGCCAAAAAAATCTATCAATAAGGAGACTTCAACTCCTAAGTCTTCCTCCGTTACCAAGTTGCAAGAAATTCAAATCCAGTCAGAAGGACCCGAGTCACATTTTGAGGCTACCAAGCCAATGCCTACTAAGTCTGAGAAACTAGAGCCAGAAGTTGAAATTCAAAATGAAGACAGTACAATTCATTCATAAGGCAAAGAACCTATATTGGCCAAGTATGTTAGAATGCATCATGCACCTGATCAGATTATTGGAGATAAATTAGAAGGTACTATGACAAGAAGTAAGCTAAAAGTTACATGTTTTCTTATTGATTTTGAACCTAGAAATGTTAAAGATGCATTAGAAAATGAAAGTTGGATTGAGGCTATGAATGAAGAAATAGAACAAATAGAGAACAAAACTTGGACTCCTGTTCCCAAGCTTAAAGATAAAAATGTGATTGGAACAAAATGGATATTTAGAAATATGATAAATGAAGATGGATAAGTATCAAGAAATAAAGCAAGATGGGTGTGTAAAGAAGAAGGAATTGATCATGGTGAGACTTTTTCTCCTATTGCAAGATTAGAAGGTGTTAGGACTCTACTTGTGTATGCTGCTCATGAAGGATTTAAAGTATATCAAATGGATGTTAAATACACATTTCTCAATGGTATACTAGATGAAGAAGTCTGCATTGAACAACCAAAAGGTTTTATTGATCTAGAGAAAAAGGACATGGTCTATAAATTACACAAAGCATTGTATGGTCTGAAACAAGCTCCTAGAGAATGGTATGAAAGGTTACACAACTACCTTATATAGATTGGTTTTCAAAGAACTAATGATAATAGTAGTTTGTATATCAAAGAATGACTAGATAACAAGATTCTATTGGCAGAAATATTTTTGAATGACACTCTATTTACAGGGAATGATGATCTATGCAAAGAATTTTGAGAACAAATGAACAAAGATTTTGAAATGTCCATGTTTGGTGAGATAAAATTCTTTGCTGGACTATAGATATAGCAAAGCAAGAATGACATCTATATTACTCAATCTAAGTATATCAAAGAGATACTCAAGAAATTTGGAATGGAAGCTTCTAAGCTAGTTAGAATCCCCATGCATACTAGACTAAAGCTTACCAAAGATGATGATTCAAAAGAGGTAGATTAGACCTTATACAAATTAATGATTGGAAAATTATAGTATGTAGTTCATACAAGGCCTAATATTGCTTTAGCAATTGGGATAGTGGCAAGATTCTTAGCTAAACCTAGAGAAAATCATATGATGGAAATCAAAAGAATTTTGAGATATCTGAAAGGTATTGAATATTATGGACTATGGTACAAACTTAGAGGAAACTTAGACCCAAAGGTATTCAATGATGTTGATTGGGCAAGAAATCTTGATGATAGAAAGAGTGCAAGTGGTGAAGAATTCTTTCTTGGTAAAATATTGGTATCTTGGACAAGCAAGAAGCAAAACTGCACATCCCAATCTACAGTAGAAGCATAATATGTTGCAGTAGCAGTGAATTGTTCTAATATTGTTTGGTTTAAATAATTGTTGGAAGGCATGAGGGTTGAGATCAAAGAACTAGTTGTCATGTATTATGATAACACCAGTGCAATTAACATATCAAAGAACCCAATGATGCATTCCAAAACTAAGCACATTGCCATAAAATATCATTTTGTCAGAGAATTGGTGCAGGACAAAGGAATCAGATTGAAATATGTTCACACAATAGAATAGATTGCGGACATATTCACCAAGCCATTACCTAAGGATGTATTCTTGTATCTAAGAGGTAAGTTAGGGGTCATTCCCCTATCTGAAGCTCACTAAATAAATTTTTAGTGATGTATCAACAAGAACCAAGTTGAAGATCAATTAGTTGATGCAGCATAGTCAAAGGGAATATTTCATATGAATTAGTACTCAAGTTACATTGATAATAATTTGGTATGTGTTATCTTTTTCATGTGTTGTCAAAGACGGAGAAGATTAATGCCATATCCTTCTAAAAAAAATTTATATCCTTTGAGAAAAGAAGTACACTATCTTAGAAGTTATGTAATTCCTTCGCAGAGGGAGATTACTACATGAAAGTGAAGAAGCTTTTAATAAAAATCTACTAGGGAGAAAATTTCTATCAAAGATAGTCTTGTTTTCAAATTTCATTGTGCTATGACATGTTGTGTTACCATCAATGCCAAAGAGGGAGATTGTTGGATATAATTGCCTAATTGTGTGTTGTCTTTGATGTTACACAAATGTCATATTAGTTGTCAGTCAATGCTTACTAAGCTTACTTGGTCAACTAAATAGTTTTCTTTGTCTACCAATCATTCCTAAAGATTACTCTATGAAGACAATGTCTACCGAGCTCACCCAGGTGTTGAAGGAATTTAGGCAAGAAACAATGTTAACCAAGTTCTCATGGTAAGCGAAAGAAATTGGACAGAGTCAGCATTCACTAAGTTCACTCAGTTGCCAAAGGGTATTTGCAAGTTTTTAGTGTTAACCAAGCTTTTGCTGGTTAACACAAGAAATCATCTTAGAACTAGTATTTACTAAGTAGGGTTGGCCAATAAAGGATTTTTTTGTTTTGGCATAAGAAGCTTATTTATTTTAAGTATTCTTTCTAGCTGACTATGGTGATGATTATTGATTATTGTAATTTGTAGTTGAGCTAACTTGACAATTTGGATGATATAAATGAAAGGTCAAGTTGAGATTATTATTTTTGTGTGTGAAAGTGTGTTGATTGAAATGAGAAGGAAAGAGTAAGAGAAAACTTGAAGGATAAGTAGGTATCCTTGTGGAGCAAAAAAGTGCTATTCAATTAGGAAGGATCAAGAATGAAGTAGAATAGAGATCTGTAATTAGCAATTCAATTGCATCATAGTCAGGTCATTTCATTGTTACTCTCTAACCATTGTAGTAGTTATCTAAATCTCTTAACAGAGTTAGTTTAACAACCAATTGTAAATCCTCTAACAAGGTGACAATTCCATTGAATTATTTTAAGACCTCTTGCAAGGCCACTCCTTACAGGGTGATTAAATCCTCTAACAAGGTCACACCTAATAGTGTGTTTTGTAACCTTTAACTAGGTTGGCTCCTAACAGGGCTCAATTTAGAATAATGAAAATAGTAACTAGTTACATTGGTGGTTTTTCCCATATTGGGTTTCCACATTAAATCTTGGTGTCTCATGTGTTCATGTTATTTCTCTTATGCTTGCAAATTAATCATAGTAAATGTTTAAGACCAACTAAAAGTAAATCATTCTTCATTTACCGAGTTAGAGCAATTTTGTGTGTATATCAAATAATAGTAGCAATCATTTTTATTTGACATCTAAGGGATCTAGGATTTATTTTGGTGGTAACTAATTCACCCCCCCTCTTAGTTACTCCTATATTTCCAACAAGAACTTCATTGGCTTGGGGTTGTCTATCACTTTCTAGCTCAAAAAGATAAAATTCACTTTTTCATATCAAACTTAGGGTTTGCAATCTTATAATCAACTTTGAAATGTAATCCCTTTGTATCATCTTAGGTAAGGAAATTTAGCTTTATGATCTTATGATCATCTATAAATCAAACTCTAATCATATTCTTGTAAGACAAAAAAATGTCCTTCACTAACTACAATATACCATTTACCATGTCTTCAAAGCTCACCCTTAAGTCTCTCACGATCTTTTGAGACACAGCTTATCTTAAGACCAGATCACTAGAAACAAAATCACCATATATAGCTAGAAATTTACTTTGAACAACTAATAAACCCTATCATAGCATCTTACTTGCCTTCATTTGTCTTATGATCTTACGATCGTGATTAGTTGAACCTCTTCCTAACCTCAAAAGTTAGCTCACAATTCCTTACAATCTCATGAGCATATTTTGATGTAACATCAAGCTTCAATTTTTCCTGCCTTACAATCTCATGATAATAGTCAATTTTTCTTGCCTTACAATCTCATGATCATTGTCTCATGGTTGTGTCAAACAACTAGTTCAAAATGTCAAACTATAGATGATTATGAGAGATGGTTCAATAGGTATTCAACAACATCAACGATAGGAGGTGTCAAATGATAGATGACCTAGAGATATGTTGTGATAGATTTTTCATACTCTCTATGGAAGTATCCATCAAACTATTGACAAATTGTAGAGATGTTTTGACAAGTTGCATATACAGTTGATGACAGTAAACATTGAAATAGTGAAAATAGTCAAAGTTTTTTTTAAATAATGCTACAACAACTAGAATTCTATAAAATAATTGATTGTGTATAGATCTCACCTAGTTGTAGAAATGTGATCAAGAAGGGAATAAATTAGCTAACAAACTAACAAATTAGAGAGTGAAAGTGTTTGATTGTGTAAAGATCTCTTGTTGACTTCCTTGCAGGAGATTATTGCAAAAGATATGCTAGCCTTCATAAGAAAGGGTATAGATTAATGTAGAAGAAGTCACATCATATTATAAAAGGAGTTTTTCTTGTGAACTTAGTCCCTTTGTAGTTTCGGTCCACTATTTTTCTTGAAGGTTTTAGCATCCCGATGGTAAATTTGATCAAATACCTTTTTGAATCTTGGCTTAAGAGCTAGTGACAGTCAATTTGTTTCCTTTTTAAAGGAATTGTGCTCTTTCTTTTGGATTAAGAGATAGTGGCAATCAATTTTCTTCCTTTTTAAAGGAATTGTACTCTTTCTTTTGCATTAATCTGATGGCATTTTTAATGATAAGGTGAAACTGTATGCAAGTTGTGGACTTGGCAAAGGCTCTAGAGGAGAAAATTGTGAAGATCTTAAAGCAAACTAATGATCAAGAGAAAGTTACCATTATTGATCTATTAGGGGTTGTTTATTGATCAGCTAGGAATGTACATGATGGGAAATTGATTTTTGACCTTTTTCATCCTATTTTCCAAGTGTTTGGTCACCCAGTGCCTGTTAATGCTATGATTTATAGAATGTTAATACAAGATATTTATGAGATAGTATCTATTGCAACAGAACTGATTGATATAAGATTATCAGGTGGTAGGATTCTAAGTTTATTTTGTATGGAAGAAGTAGGTAAGAAAAAGTTGATGAAAAAATCTTGGAAGGTGTTTTGGAAATGTGTGGTGGAGGAGTTTGAACGAGAACCTTTTCCCATTATAAGTGTTAGAGAAGCTTATCTCTATTGGCAATGGGATAGGTTATATGTTTCATTAAGGTAGTAGTGTAGTGCCTGCCCCTAGTTCACATTTTGTTATCGTTGCTAAACTCTTTCAGGGCTAGTTTTATGTTGATGGTTAGCAGCATTGTTTTGAGATTATCAGATATTCTACTATGGATTCAGTTTATTATGTGATGAGATTACTTAGACTCTACATTTCATGTATGTATGATGATTATTTTCAGTGTTTGCAGTTATTAATGATGATTAGTAAGATGATTTATTATCATGTGTTTTATTATGAATACTTACCCCATACTTGCATGTGTATGGTGTGTGTGTTTGCTTTGCGTGTTTGCTTTTGTATGGCGTATCTGATGTGGTCAAGGAAGGGAGTCGTAGTCACCTGCTAGTCGGGATCTACACGATGCACCACTTCCTACCATTGCCTGTTTACTTTAGTATATATTGTGCTTGTACATGCATGGTTTTTATGCAGGTTGCAGGTACCGGATATCGACTTCCTTGAATTGCCAAGATGAGTGTACCCTACCACACTATCTCAATGATAAGAGAGGGGAGATAAATTCTCAAGTCCAAATCCCAACCTTTTAAGCCATTTGTTCTAAATGGAAAATTAGGACAAGTATCTGAGTTGAGTACCCTCTGTATACGTTGGATAACGTAATTTGTGATTTAAACCTTGGTTTGATTTTGTATGTATTTTGGCTATGATGGATTTTCTTATTTTTACCTTGTGAGTCTTTGGTGTATTTTCTATTAATTAAACCTAATTAATAGATTTAACTAATGGTTTAATTTAATGGAAAATTAATATGGTATTTTAATATTTATTTTATTTAATTAATTGGGAAATTAATTAAATAAAATAATTAAATTTTAAGATAAAAGTAAAAAGTTTAAATTTGGAATGTGACAATATTTATTTTAATAATAATATATTTGGAGTTCATTTTTAAATAAATGACTAAATAATATTATTATTAAAGCTAATAAATATTTTAGCAATTAAGTTTTGGAAAATGAAATTTAAAAGTGGAAAATATATTTAAATTAATTTCTAAATCTTATGTGATTAAAATATAGATATAATAAGATTGAAAAGTGGAATTATAAAAGTTAGTACATGAGATTTAATAAATAAATAAATTAAATTGGGAAGAGTAAAGTAAATATTAAATTAATTAATGTGCATTATTTTTGTATTTGCTCACATAGGAGTTTGCAAATTCTCAGGAGCTGTCATGTAGACAACACGGAAGTTTGCACTCTAAGAATGCACTAGTTGTCTACACTTAGAAGTTAGCATTTTATTTGAGCACATGGTGTCTACAACCTTAAGACTTATCTAGAAGGTTGGAGAAGACCCATGCTTGGTTGTCATGCTTATCTTCTAGTTGTTTCTAGAGACACTCTAGATGCATCTTAGAGGCCTTTAAATAGAGGCTCTCCTGGTGTATTTGGACAAGCTGAAGTAGAAGCTGATTGGAAGCTACAAACTACAAGCCTTTATGGAAGCTTTAAAGCTTACATGCATTGGAGAAGATTCATATGCTCATGTATTTTCTATTTGCTTCTATGCTTCTTCTAGCATTGTTAGTCACTTGGAGATTCTCGATTGGCTTGGATCTTGGAGAAATTGCGGATGATGGAGAAGGAAGGGATTTTCTATGGACTTCTAAGGCATGGCGGATTAGCATCAGTGTCCAGGTGCACTCGTGATATTCACATATTCTCTTTGCATCATTTCTCTTCCTGTCTTCATCATGTTTGTCTAATTATATTCTATGAATGAATTTGCAACTTGAATCGGAACCTAGATATGTATTTATTTGTTTGAGGAAGAAAACATTAGAAAACCCTAGATCCAATTAAAGAGACATTAGATCTAAACGGTTTTGGGTTCGAATTAGAATTAAATTGAGAAAGGTGATTTCAAATTTATAGTTAAACCCATTGGATGAATTAATGGATACGTTTTGAAAATAATTATTTAAAGGGAAGAATTCTTGTTTAGAAAAGCCTCTAAATCTGAGTATATATTCCTTTATAAATCTGCATATATATGTATATAAATAATTATATGTATATATATATATATATATACACACATATACATATATACATATATATATACATATATACATATATATATACATATATACATATATATACATATATACATATATACATACATATATACATATATACATACATATATACATATATACATATATATATATACATATATACATATATATATACATATATACATATCTATATACATATATACATATATATATACATATATATATATATATGTATTTGTGTAAGTGAAATGAGAAACTTTATTTATTAAATCTGAATCGCATGTCTTAGAGCATAATAGTAAACTTTATTACAAACGTTTTATAAAATGAAAAAAAAAAAATATATATATATATATATATATATTACACTTTTAGGGTTGGCGGGTGTTTATACCCACTGCACCCCATTCCTTTATTTGCCACGGCAATGCACTTGACGCTGCCACGTGGATCAGAGTGCAAGGTACTTGAGGGTGCCTGCACGTCGTAGGGTACCTGCCTGCGACCATTGCCGAAAATGAGTGGGGTCGATGCGATTTAAACCCCCGTACCCCTCTCTCTATCTTCATACCTCCTTGGTACCGTAGTCGCAGGGTACCTATGAGTACCCGCGACAAACCTCTTAACTGCTGCATGACTATTTGGTTAGGGTAGCAGCTTTAAAAGCCCTTCCACAGTTTAAGTGAAATACCAGCGACAATAGTCATAGATAGAATGAAGTTCGAAACCTGCGCCAATCAAATAATATGCGGGGTATAGCTGTAATGTGAAGTCGCTTTGCTTTGGTAATCGATTGTTATGAATTCGTCTATTAAAAGAATGTTGTAATATATATGCATTGGTTGCAACGTTTGAAATCAAATTTTAATTCAATTTTTATGATAGTTTAATATATATGTATATATATATATATATATATATATTAATAATTGTAGTATATGAATTATTAGTATATATATATATATATATATATATATATATATATATAATGTGAATGTAATTTTAAATATGTGATTTAAACAAATAATATAGTTTTAAATTAATCAAAATATTTAATTAGAATTTATTCTAATTAAGGTTACTAAGAAAATATAATGCAGAGGAATTCATGAATGAAATTGAATTGGCAATTATTATATTATTAAAGATAATTTTAGATAAATGAATTGCCTATGAGGTGCATGAAATAAATTATAGATTATTTATTTATCTTAATAACTCGTATATGGGGATTGTATCTTAAGGAAGTTATATTCAGACTACTAGTGACATTGTTGTTAGTAAAGTAATGAAGAATCTACCATCATAGATTGGTATTAGCTAATATCAACTCAATTGTTAACGATATAGAGTATAGATGATTATCATTGATACGAGAATGTTAAGAAGATATTAGTATAATGATTGTGGTCATTATGGATAAGATTTCCAAAATAACTTGTTAATATTATTATTATTAAAATATTAATATTTGTGTATTGGATTGAAGTTGACTTTGACGTACAAACTATTGTTAGTCAATTAATACTCATTGGGTTGATAGTTTGGTTGTGAAATTATTAATTAAATCAATTAATTAGAGTTAATTAGATTTAATTAATAATTAAGTTAAGTAATGGATATTTAATTGATATAATTCTTTTAATGAGATTGTAGAAATACTGATATCAAAGTTGATGGGTTTTATTCTTATGACTTGAATTATGACTTTAGATATTATATGATTGTCAATGATGATAACGATTGAATTAAAGGCTTAAATTTTAATAATATTTAATTTAGTCTTAATTAAGAATTATTAGAATGATAATAGGTCATAGATGGTGTGCCTATGTTAATTGATGGATTTAATTGATCATTCTAATTAAGTTAAGATATCTTATTCGAAGAATGATAATTGGTTCTCTTATAATTTAACAATTAATGATCCTTGTTTTATGTGAAAAGTTGAAGTAACGATAAGAAGAGTTGATCAATTTGAATATGGATCTTAGTTAAATAAAGAGAACAATTTAATTAAAGGTCAATGATGATCAATTTAATGAGTAAATGTTTATCCTTAAGTGATTCTTAGAAAGTAATTCTTAATAATCGAAGGATAATGCTATCAGGAGAACAAATGGGTTGACTTGTAGGTCAAATGATGAAACTTAGACATTTGAAGTATACTTGAAATAAAAACCGAAGCTCTACACTTAATTCAACCATGTAATATAGAAAAACCAAAACATGTGTTTACATCGTGTATTCTATATGCTTCTTGTTTTGGCTTTTGGGTTGACTAGTGTTGACCAGTCCTAGGTTGTTACCAGAGGCTTGGGGGTTATGAGATGTGATGGCATGTTGATCTTTTTGGTCTCGATCTTTATAAGCCCAACCATGGTTATGTGATCATATGCTCAATGAAATGTTTGTATTTGTTCATCAGTCTTCATGTGCGAAGCTGAGATGTATGTGTATGAGACACCTGAGCTAATCATTTTTGAGTCATCGATTAGTTATCCTTGGATTATTTTCTAGTCACCATGATGGGACTATGATGTGGATTTATTCTTGATGATGTCATGTTGTGACATGTTTGACTCAACCATTTTGGAGTCTTCGATCAGTATGATTTTGAGATATTCTTGGTTGCTTAGTGAGAACCAATGGATGTGATGATTTATTTTGGTTACTGAGAACCAATGGATACTTATGATTATCAATGATGCCTTCAATTGCTAATAGAGAACTGTTGTGGTCATGATTTTCTGTGGATGTTGCTCATGGAGATTTGATGCTTTTATGCATATTTGATGATTTTATCATGAAGATTTTGATGATTCTTATCTTGGTGATTTGATGATTCTTATTATGGATATTTGATGCTTATATTGTGAATATTTGATGATTTTTTTTATGGATTATCTTTTGGATTTTCTTTACAGTTGCTTGTACAAGACTGTGGTGATTTTATGATTCCATGAGCATTAGGGTAGGTAATCTACTTGTAGTGTCGAGAAGTGGCTTGCAATGAGGGCCGAGGCCCTAAGTGGCTGCCAAGATAACTCATTGTAAGTTTGGTTAATAAGTGATAACATTTACACACTAAATGGGGATTAAATGAACCTAAAAAGATAATTGTTTTGGTTCTCGCCCATGCCTTGAGCGCTTGTCTAGGCTAGGATCAGAGTAGTGAGACGCATGGTTGCGACCTTGCATTCCATAGTATGCCTCGTCAGTATGAGAGAATACTAGTGGCTGCATGAGATCTGTATGGACCCGTGGAGTTTAGCTAACTGCCAGGGTAACTTGTACGAGATAAATGCGATGACACTTTCTCGCTTGCATAGTAGGTTTCCTACATGTCATTGTGTGCCTCTGGGAATTAGATGTCAATTTTGTGTGTGTTGGAACCTTTGAGTAGTATACTTTTAGGATTCTTGAACTTATAGAAATTTGTTCTTTGTGAATTGATATCCTGTTTGGGACTTGAGATTATCTCCTCAGCACGGTGGGAGTGGACCACTTAGGTTCCACGTGGTCGGGTGGTAGTGTTTTATCACTCTTATCATTTGAGATCCGTCTGAGACACCGTGGCTAGAGCATTCTTGGTTGGTATTTATCTTCTTTCTATTCTAGGATCATTATGGTAGATGATATACCTTATGATGGAAGTATTTACTGGTATGTTTCTTGTATTGATGATTTGCATATGTTAGATGATGATATCTGATGCTTTACTTTGCATGTTAGTAGGATGTTTTAGGAGTGACATTCCTACTATGCTAATAACTGATGATCTCTTTGGTGCTTTGGAATGTTACGCACGGAGGGATAGCTAGGATCCACGATGGTCTAATGATGCTATTTACGGTTGGGAGGAACCGTGCACTTAATTATTTATGTTTGTGTTATATGGTTATCTTTTATAATGGATGTTTATATCTTTTGTGATGATGTATCATGTATGAAATGTGGTTTCATCATGGATTAATATTAGATGATGATGTACTTTATTTACATGGATGTTTATTCTTTTAAGTTTTTCATACCCTGTGATATGTATAGTGGATGATTGAGCAATCTAAAATGGACACTTGTATATGGTTTAAGAACATTGGATGTATCCTTGTTATTTCATTGTTAAGGATGTAATGTTAGATGAATAAGTTATGATTAGAAGTAATTCAACATTATGGGATCTTTAAAGAATGTAATCTGTTATGTTGGATGTTACCTTCTGCAAATGTTATGAATGGTTTTACTTTCATGTTTAAAAAAAAAATTGTTTGGTAAACTTAGTGAAAATCTTTGGATCCCTTGGTGGGGCATTACATTTGGTATTAGAGCCCGAGTTTCAACATTGGGAGCTCTGGGTATTTTGGAATGCCATTAGTGTCAACTAGTTGAACAAAATGAAAACTTTGAACTATCATGTGTATATCTTTCAAACTGAAACTTGAAAACTAGGTGAACTGAAAATTCTACTTAAACCTGAACATCGACAAAACTATAAATTGGAACTCATTCTAGTTGCAAAACATGTATCTTTTATCTAAGTTTCAAGGTAGTATACCTTTGCAAGCATTAAGTTGCTATTGTTTAGAATGTATTAGGGGATATATTTCAGTAGTTGTTAAAGGAATGATGTTGGATCGATATGGTTTTCGATTTACCATTAAATCATAATGATATTGCTCTAAGGGTGTTGTAATATCTTTAGTGGAACCATGTCTCCCTATAGAGGAAAAGGGTTCAATGGGACCCGCAAAGTGAGTATCTTAGTTTTTCATTCTTGTAGGCTTCTAGGAGTAAGCCTAATCCCAGGGGGGGTGGATGTAGTGCTTGCCCCTAGTTCACATTTTTTTATTGTTGCTGAACTCTTTTAGGGCTAGTTTTATGTTGATGGTTAGTAGCATTGTTTTGAGATTATCAGATATTCTACTATAGATTCAGTTTATTATGTGATGAGATTACTTAGACTCTACATTTCATGTATGTATGATGATTATTTTTAGTGTTTGTAGTTATTAATGATGATTAGTAAGATGATTTATTATCATGTGTTTTATTATGAATACTTACCCCATACTTGCATGTGTATGGTGTGCGTGTTTGCTTTGTGTGTTTGCTTTTGTATGGCGTGTCTGATGTGGTCAAGGAAGGGAGTCATAGTCACCTGCTAGTCGGGATCTACATGATGCACCACTTCCTACCATTGCCTGTTTAGTTTAGTATATATTGTGCTTGTACATGCATGGTTTTTATGCAGGTTGTAGGTACCGGGTATCGACTTCCCTGAATTGCTAGGATGAGTGTACCCTACCACACTATCTCAATGATAAGAGAGGGGAGATAAATTCTCAAGTCCAAATCCCAACCTTTTAAGCCATTTGTTCTAACTGGAAAATTAGGACAAGTATTTGAGTTGAGTACCCTCCAAATACATTGGATAACGTAATTCGTGATTTAAACCTTGGTTTGATTTTGTATGTATTTTGGATATGATGGATTTTTCGTATTTTTACCTTGTGAGTCTTTGGTGTATTTTCTATTAATTAAACCTAATTAAAAGATTTAATTAATGGTTTAATTTAATGGAAAATTAATATGGTATTTTAATATTTATTTTATTTAATTAATTGGGAAATTAATTAAATTTGAAGATAAAAGTCAAAAGTTTAAATTTGGAATGTGACAATATTTATTTTAATAATAATATATTTGGAGTTCATTTTTGAATAAATGACTAAATAATATTATTATTAAAGCTAATAAATATTTTAGCAATTAAGTTTTGGAAAATGAAATTTAAAAGTGGAAAATATATTTAAATTAATTTCTAAATCTTATGTGATTAAAATATAAATATAATAAGATTGAAAAGTGGAATTATAAAAGTTAGTGCATGAGATTTAATAAATAAATAAATTAAATTGGGAAGAGTAAAGTAAATATTAAATTAATTAATGTGCATTATTTTTATATTTGCTCACATAGGAGTTTGCAAATTCTCGAGAGTTGTCATGTAGACAACACGAAAGTTTGCAATCTAAGAATGCACTAGTTTTCTACACTTAGAAGTTAGCATTTTATTTGAGTACATGGTGTCTACAACCTTAAGACTTATCTAGAAGGTTGGAGAAGACCCATGCTTGGTTGTCATGCTTATCTTCTAGTTGTTTCTAGAGACACTCTAGATGCATCTTAGAGGCCTTTAAATAGAGGCTCTCCTAGTGTATTTGGACAAGCTGAAGTAGAAGCTGATTGGAAGCTACAAACTACAAGCCTTTATGGAAGCTTCAAAGCTTACATGCATTGGAGAAGATTCATATGCTCATGTATTTTCTATTTGCTTCTATGCTTCTTCTAGCATTGTTAGTCACTTGGAGTTTCTCGGTTGGCTTGGATCTTGGAGAAATTGCGGATGATGGAGAACAAAGGGATTTTCTATGGACTGCTAAGGCATGGCAGATTAGCATCAGTGTCTAGGTGCACTCGTGATAATCACATATTCTCTTTGCATCATTTCTCTTCATGTCTTCATCATGTTTGTCTGATTATATTGTATGAATGAATTTGCAACTTGAATCGGAATCTAGATATGTATTTATTTGTTTGAAGAAGAAAGCATTAGAAAACCCTAGATCCAATTAAAGAGACATTAGATCTAAACGGGTTTGGGTTCGAATTAGAATTAAATTGAGAAAGGTGATTTCAAATTTATAGTTAAACCCATTGGATGAATTAATGGATACGTTTTGAAAACAATTATTTAAAGGGAAGAATTCTTGTTTAGAAAAGCCTCTAAATCTGAGTATATATTCCTTTATAAATCTACATATATATGTATATAAATAATTATATATATATATATATATATATATATATACACATATATACATATATACATACATATACGTATATACATACATACATATATATATATATATATATATATATATACAGATATATATATATATATGTATGTATTTGTGTAAGTGAAATGAGAAAATTTATTTATTAAATCCAAATCACATGTCTTAGAGCATAATAGTAAACGTTATTACAAACGTTTTATAAAATGAAAAAATATATATATATATATATTACACTTTTAGGGTGGGCGGGTGTTTATACCCACCGCACCTCATTCCTTTATTTGCCACGACAATGCACTTGACGCTGCCGTGTGCATCAGAGTGCAAGGTACATACGGGTGCCTGCAAGTCGCAAGGTACCCGCCTATGACCATTGCAAGAAACGAGTGGGGTCGACGTGATTTAAACCCCCGTAGCCCTCTCTCTGTCTTCATACGTCCTCGGTACCGTAGTCGCAGGGAACCTGCAGGTACCCGCGACAGACCTCTTAACTGCTGCACGAATTTTTAGTTAGGGTAGTAGCTTTAAAAGCCCTTGCACAATTTAAGTGAAGTGGCAATGGCAATAGTCACAGATAGAATGAAGTTCGGATACCACGCCAATCAAATGATATGCGGGGTACAGTGGCAATGTGAAGTCGCTTTGCTTTGGCAATCGATTGTTATGAATTCGTCTATTAAAAAGATGTTGTAATATATATGTATTGGTTGCAACATTTGAAATCAAATTTTAATTCAATTTTTATGATAGCTTAATATATACGTATATATATATATATATATATTAATAATTGTAGTATATGAATTATTAGTATATATATATATGTATAATGTGAATGTAATTTTAAATATGTGATTTAAACAAATAATATAGTTTTAAATTAATCAAAATATTTAATTAGAATTTATTCTAATTAAGGTTACTAAGAAAATATAATGCAGAGGAATTCATGAATGAAATTGAATTGGCAATTATTATATTATTAAAGATACTTTTAGATAAATGAATTGCCTATGAGGTGCATGAAATAAATTATAGATTATTTATTTATCTTAATAACTCGTATATGGGGATTGTATCTTAAGGAAGTTATATTTAGACTACTAGTGACATTGTTGTTAGTAAAGTAATGAAGAATCTACCATCATAGATTGGTATTAGCTAATATCAACTCAATTGTTAACGATATAGAGTATAGATGATTATCATTGATACGAGAATTTTAAGAAGATATTAGTATGATGATTGTGGTCATTATGGATAAGATTTCCAAAATAACTTGTAATATTAATATTTGTGTATTGGATTGAAGTTGACTTTGACGTACAAACTATTGTTAGTCAACTAATACTCATTGGGTTGATAGTTTGGTTGTGAAATTATTAATTAAATCAATTAATTAGAGTTAATTAGATTTAATTAGTAATTAAGTTAAGTAATGAAGATTTAATTGATCTAATTCTTTTAATGAGATTGTAGAAATACTGACATCAAAGTTGATGGGTTTTATTCTTATGACTTGAATTATGACTTTAGATATTATATGATTGTCAATGATGATAACGATTGAATTAAAGTCTTAAATTTTAATAATATTTAATTTAGTCTTAATTAAGAATTATTAGAATGATAATAGGTCATAGATGGTGTGCCTATGTTAATTGATGGATTTAATTTATCATTCTAATTAAGTTAAGATATCTTATTCGAAGAATGATAATTGGTTCTCTTATAATTTAACGATTAATGATCCTTGTTTTATGTGAAAAGTTGAAGTAACGATAAGAATAGTTGATCAGTTTGAATATGGATCTTAGTTAAATAAAGAGAACAATTTAATTAAAGGTCAATGATGATCAGTTTAATGAGTAAATGTTTATCCTTAAGTTATTCTTAGAAAGTAATTCTTAATAATGGAAGGATAATGCTATCGGGGGAACAAATGGGTTGACTTGTAGGTCAAATGATGAAACTTAGACATTTGAAGTATACTTGAAATAAAAACCGAAGCTCTACACTTAATTCAACTATGTAATATAGCAAAACCAAAACATGTGTTTACATCGTGTATTCTATATGCTTCTTATTTTGGGTTTTGGGTTGACTAGTGTTGACCAATCCTAGGTTATTACCAGAGACTTGGGGGTTATGAGATGTGATGGCATGTTGATCTTTCTGGTCTCGATATTTATAAGCGCAACCAT
Organism: Cupressus sempervirens; assembly: GCA_028749045.1. NCBI lineage: Eukaryota > Viridiplantae > Streptophyta > Pinopsida > Cupressales > Cupressaceae > Cupressus > Cupressus sempervirens. The sequence continues at coordinate 108,556,566 of CM053792.1, read as the reverse complement.
GGTTATATGATCATATGATCTATGAAATGTTTGTATTTTTTCATCAGTCTTCATATGCGAAGCTGAAATGTATGTGTATGAGACACCTGAGCTAATCATTTTTGAGTCATCGATCAGTTATCCTTGGATTATTTTCTAGTTGCCATGATGGGACTATGATGTGGATTTATTCTTGATGATGTCATGTTGTGACATGTTTGACTCAACCATTTTTGAGTCTTCGATCAGTATGATTTTGAGATATTCTTGGTTACTTGTTGAGAACCAATGGATGTGATGATTTATTTTGGTTATTGAGAACCAATGGATACTTATGATTATCAGTGATGCCTTCAGTTGCCAATAGAGAACTGTTGTGGTCATGATTTTCTATGGATGTTGCTCATGGAGATTTGATGCTTTTATGCATATTTGATGATTTTATCATGAAGATTTTGATGATTCTTATCTTGGTGATTTGATGATTCTTATTATGGATATTTGATGCTTATATTGTGGATATTTGATGATTTTTTTTATGGATTATCTTTTGGATTTTCTTTACAGTCGCCTGTATAGGACTGTGGTGATTTTATGATTCCATGAGCATTAGGGTAGGTAATCTACTTGTAGTGTCGAGAAGTGGCTTGCAATGGGGGTCGGGGCCCTAATTGGCTGCCAGGATAACTCATTATAAGTTTGGTTAATAAGTGATAACATTTACACACTAAATGGGGATTAAATGGACCTAAAAAGATAATTGTTTTGGTTCTCACCCATGCCTTGAGCGCTTGTACAGGCTAGGATGGGAGTAGTGAGATGCATGGTTGCGACCTTGCATTCCATAGTATGTCTCGTCAGTACGAGAGGATACTAGTGGCCGGATGAGATCTGTATGGACCCATGGAGTTTAGCTAACTGCTAGGGTAACTTGTATGAGATAAATGCAATGACACTTTCCCGCTTGCATAGTAGGTTTCCTACATGTCATTGTGTGCCTCTGGGAATTAGATGTCAATTTTGTGTGTGTTGGAACATTTGAGTAGTATACTTTTAGGATTCCTAAACTTATAGAGATTTGAGCTTTGTGAATTGATATCCTATTTGGGACTTGAGATTATCTCCTCAGCATGGTGGGAGTGGACCACTTAGGTTCCACGTGGTCGGGTGGTAGTGTTTTACACTCTTATCATTTGAGATCCGTCCGAGACACCGTGGCTAGAGCATTCTTGGTTGGTATTTATCTTCTTTCTATTCTAGGATCATTATGGTAGATGATATACCTTATGATGGAAGTATTTACTAGTATGTTTCTTGTATTAATGATTTGCATATGTTAGATGATGATATCTGATGCTTTACTTAGCATGTTAGTAGGATGTTTTAGGAGTGACATTCCTACTATGCTAATAACCGATGATCTCTTCGGTGCTTTGGAATGTTACGCACGGAGGGATGGCTAGGATCCATGATGGTCTAATGATGCTATTTACGATTGGGAGGAACCGTGCACTTGATTATTTATGTTTGTGTTATATGGTTATCTTTTATAAAGGATGTTTATATCTTTTGTGATGATGTATCATGTATGAAATGTGGTTTCATCATGGATTAATATTGGATGATGATGTACTTTATTTACATGGATGTTTATTCTTTTAAATTTTTCATACCCTATGATATGTATAGTGGATGATTGAGCAATCTAAAATGGACACGTGTATATGGTTTAAGAACATTGAATGTATCCTTGTTATTTCATTGTTAAGGATGTAATGTTAGATGAATAAGTTATGATTAGAAGTAATTCAACGTTAAGGGATCTTTAAAGAATGTAATCTGTTATGTTGGATGTTACCTTCTACAAATTTTATGAATTATTTTACTTTCATGTTTAAAAAAAAAAATTGTTTGGTAAACTTAGTGAAAATCTTTGGATCCCTTGGCGGGGCATTACAAGTAGGATGGGTTTGTTTGTTGAAGTGGTTCTATATTGGAGAGTATGCTCCTTCTGTTGAAGTAATCGTTTCTTAGTAATATAAATATTAGACTAAAGAAAAGCAATAATATCTTTGTGATATGATTATATAGATTAAGTTGATCTTAAAACATTTCAGACATAATATGGATATATGCTACAAATAAGTTTCTAGAAAATTTCAATACTCATAAACCACAAAGGAAGTATTGGAACAACTTTAATGTTAAATTTACATTAATGTTATATTTGGTCTCTTTTCTAACATAATGTCTTATTTGGTGCAACTACCTAAATAAATATTGCAATATGCCTTTATTTTATAAATTATTAAGTGAGATGTACAATTAACTTCTAATCATTATGACAAGTTGAAATATACTTTTTTTTGATAAGATAAACAAGTTTTATAGGGACCTTGAAACCCAAGAGTAGCTACATAAACAAGGTTGATAATAACTAGAAGAAGCCTAGCCAGAATAAAAGAAGTCAAATAGTCGATAATAAGCACAAGGCCTAGCCAACAAAAGACGCCAATAAAAAGACTAGAACAAACTATCTTTAATAGATCTTAGCAAAAGCTAGAACAAAAAGCCAAAAGTGAAATAGAAAAAACACAAAAAGATAGAACAAGAGGGCTACTCTTCATTCTTCATCTTGAGATCCTGCATGGTCTGGATAACCTCATAAATCTTTTGGTGCTCCTTGGTCATTTGTTCCTAGACTTTCTCCATTTCTTGGTCCAAACTAGTAAAGGTGATATCAGTGGCCATATGAACAAAATAATTCATAGCAAGAGATTCAGACTTCCTATGTGAATACAATATATATTTTTATTGAATCAGATACAATGAAAATGAAATCTAGCCATCTTTATACTAGACCCCAAAAAACAAAAGATTATACTTACAAATGATCCATAGTAAAAACTATATTTTGAATGAGGAACAAGTGGCCACTGTATTAGCCTTTGGCATACTTTAGATGATCAAATATAATGTTAGGTGGTATTGCAAAAGATGAAATTCACTGAAAAATCATTTTCCATCTCTGCAAAAACTTGATAGGAAAAAGTAAGCACTATTAGTAAATCAACTCCAAATCACACCATGGTTAACTAAACCTAAATTAATATTTAAATATCAAATAAACTATTCAAATAAACTAAACCTAAATGAATAGTCTATGCTATAGTATTTTTATTGATTTACATTTCTTCAATGTCTTGAATGCAACTTCTTGATACTTGAGTCACCAATGCTTCATTGGCTTAGTCATCCTCAATTTGTTCCATTTGCATTCACTAGCATACTTTTCCTTCATTTGCATGGCCATTTCATATCCCTAATTTAGGAAATTCATTTACTTGAATCCTACAGTATGATTACTAATCATAACAATATCAAAATGAACTAGTTGTTGCACCCACCAAAAATGTTGGAAACTCTCTTGCTTCTCTTAATATATCATATGCATTGAGATATGGAACAAAAAACCAAATAGCAACTATATCTCATGTTGGAAATGCTCAAAAATCTAATACAATGTATTCATAATGGGTTGATCTAGCTGGAAAGATCCCACAACCTCAATCTTGGATAATATTAATAAGATATGATTGCAACATAATACTATGAACATAATACCATATTGATGTTGATAACTTTAAGTCTGGCACACAAAACATATAAATAGATTCAAGTATTATTATGAACTCAACACTTCATAGCTATGAAGTAAACATTATACTTACAAGGTGTGACTAAATTTTTAGTAAACTTATAAGATTAATATACCTTGATATTGACAATCAAATACTTTCTCCTCCTTGCTGGACAAGTCTGATACACAATCTCTTGTGTAAGTATCATGTTGGAGACTTGAAAGTTCAAGCATCCCCATGATCTAAAATAATGACAATAATGCATATGAGATTCAATAATGACATGATAAAAAAATAAGTTGTAACTAAAATTATTTTAATGGGTTTATTTTGAGCTTCACTTGGTTTTGAGAATCCTTTCATATTCTCTACTTAACAAGGCCAGCCACGTGAAGGTGGAAGCTTATTTGACCTCTCCATCCCCCTATAATAACTCTAAATTTCCCATTAACAACCAATTAAATATTTCATTTATTCATTTTAGAGGTATGTCATTGAATCATTATAATCACATAACAATATTCTATAACATATCATAAAATTCATCAACATTCATCATCAATAAGAAACATTCATAAAAATCCATTAATAAGCAACATTCATCATCATAAAAATCCATTAATAAGCAACATTCATAATATCCATCAACACATTCATTATCAAACAAGGTTTTTAACATTCATTTCTTCTTTTCTTTTTCCTTTTTTTGAAGATAAAGACTAATAGGCATATCCTAACTATCTTTGGTATCCTATGGCTCTTGTGGTTTTGATCTTACAACATGAGGCTTCCTCTTCTTTCATTGAGGACGAGGTTGATGTGCCCCTACAATAAGAAATAAATGGGTTTAATTCTAAACTTTTTTTTTGTGTTATAAGTATTTCATTAATCTAAAGAACATAATAGGGATTTTTCTTTACCTGATAGTGCTAAATCATCTACTATCACATTTTGTTCAGTCCTAACCTCAACATGTTGAACACTAACATCACACTCTACATACTCAAAAAATATAACATAAAGATTACACCAATTAAAATTTAAGATGTTAATTTTATTAATAATTACATTATTAATTTTCAAAAGAAATTGAATATGTACCTATATCATTGTGATGCACATTGAGGTCTTCATCATGTGTAGGATATGTTCCTTCATTATCATGAGTAAGATCTATGCCGGGAGTAGTAGGCTACAGTGAAATTTCATACACACATTGTTATAATTGTTCAAAATTAACATCGAATAGATTATTTTTCATGAAGTTCTCAATTATTATTATTATTCATTTGGAATATTTACCTATGTGTCAACCACTGCATCAAAATATTCTACACTTGTTTGGCCACTGGAATCTATGTGGTGGCACACAACCACTGCTTTGTAGCCTTGCTTGAAACCAATTTCTTTGTCTTCTTCTATGGGCACTAGATTAAACTCAACGACCTACATTTTTTGCATAACATCATCAACAATTAATGTATTTCTTATTTGTAATTTTATATTAAACATGTGATATGAAATTTCATTTACTACTACTTACAAGGCATGAGTGAATTTTTATATATCCACTAGAGCCAAGATGGTTCTGACCAACCTTCTCTTTCTAAGCTTGTGTTGCCTTTGATGTGTCCTACAACCTATATATGTAAACTTTTAAATATGTTAGAAATATGTTAGATTATATAAATCCACAAATGAATTAAACATCTTTCAGTGATGTGTTATGAGACACAAAGATGACCTTCCTTGTGCTATGCAAAATCATAAGCATTGGCAATCCAATTGAAAACATTGACTGCCAATGAACACATTAATATGTGAATCTAACAATTCTTTACACAAAGATTGTGATCGTACAATTAGGAGGTTTTTTTTTTAGTGATATTAGATGAAGTTGTGGTGTAAATTTTTTTTGACAAAAATTGATAATGATTTGTGCCTTTAAAGAATCTTCCTACTAAACTACTCATGTAAAAACAAGAGGCATGATCTATTGAATTTACACAAGGCTAAGTTGTTAGAAATGCTTTAGAATAATTAAGAGGGGAGGGGGTGAATCAATTATTCAAGGTCCAACATGTCCAATTCAAAATTTTCACTAAGTTTAGTGAGCCCATTCAACCATTCATTCATCCAAGCTTAGACATTCCAATTCAGCAAGTTGCTATAAATCAACATGCAAGCATAACACATAAAAGATCAACACATAACACAATGATTTATGTGGAAACCCAATTTGGGAAAAACCACCAGTAACATGCTACTTAATTCTCACTCTTCTAAAGTGATTCCCTATGAAAGGCTTGCCCTGTTAAAGACTTACAACACACTGTTAAATGTGACCTTGTTAGAGGATTTATCCACCCTATTAGAAGTGGGCCTGCTTAGAGGACTTTAGAACATTCACTTGGAATGCCACCCTATTAAAGGATTTACAAATGGCTATTAAACCAACCTAAGTTCATAGTATTTCCATATCTAATACAATTGTTAGAGAGTATTAGAAAATCTTTGACCTAATTAAAACACACAACTTAACTTGCAGATCTCAGATTAGCATTCAGCTCTTCACATTGCCTGGCCTTCAATCTCTACAACTCTATTAGCTTGCCCTTCTTTCAAGATTAGTCTCCTTGAGTCTTCATGCTCAATGTACCAGTGCAATCATCTCCTCTTGACCACTTGTAGAAGAAAACCCTCCTAGGTGCCTTCTCCTTGACACCCTTCTCATCAGTTCACAATTTGGCATTTCAACAGTAGCATTTGCTTCTTGGTCTGTGACTCCTTAAATAGAAGTCTTGGAGTTACTTTTCCCTCTTGATTCTTCCTTCCTTTGATTTAAATTTGTATGGATTAGGTAGGATTTATTGTATCTAACCCATATTTTGTTTCCTCTAAAAACTTCTTGAATAATCCTTTGAATTCGCTCAAAAATGGTTTACATAGAATTCTATGCCACCAACTCATCATCCTTATCCTCCAAACAGTTCACAAAATTCAATGTGACAACTATGTCAGCTCAAATTTGACAAATCTTCACTATTTAAAATAATGTAGCAGCTCGGCACTATTGAAATCCTAATGCTCGACACATACTATGTTAATTGGAATCAACTGTATTTTTACTGATGCTTGACACTTGAAGTTCACTCAGCACCAATTAAGATTTTATGCTGCTGGACACTTGATACTTTTCTCAGCACTTGAACTTCACTCGGCACCTAAAGATCACTTGGCACACACTAAATTTTTCTTTTGCTTGGCTCCAATTGAAGATTTGCTTAGCTTCAACTAGCTTGCTTGGCACCCATTAATGACCTTAGTTTAAGCTTTGTAGTCAACCTTGTTATAACTTATTCTTCCAATGTTTCTAAGTGTGATCAACCTTTGTACCTTCGAGTATGTTATTAATACATCATTTTACCATTGTCTTAATTGATCGTTGCACTTCATTACAACATTATAACTCAACCTTCCCCTTAAGTACTCTTGTTACATCTTGTTGATCAAATCCTCTTCATCAATCATCTAAGTGATAGTACTTGGATCTTATAATCAAATGGCATTCCTACAAATAGCAAGTTTGACATCAATGATAAAAAAATGATTGAAAAGATTCTTTCAACAACAACCTCCCTCTTTGATCTTCAATCATATTCTCACAATGATCTTTTCAATTAGATTTGCAAGATGAGTAGTCTTGGTTTATGTATTGCATAAAAATGTAATAAGAGAATAAATATTAAGCACCTAATGCACATTCCTACATTATCATGAAAAACCTCAAAATATGAAAGAAGAAATGTAAATAAGCAACATGAAACAAAAAAGAGCATAAAAGCATTCAAAATGTCACTATGCAAACCTCATGAAACCATCAAGTGGAGATGATTTCAACACACATGGGATGTGGTTTCTCACAAATCTAATAGCATAACAATGAGGTAGATATTTCTTCTTGAAAATGAGGAGAAGGCTCTCCTTTTATAGGAAAATGGATGCAACGGACGGCTAAGATTGAATGCAAGATGGAGGGCTAGGATCTCTCAGGATCAATGAGGTGTCCATGAGGTGGAGGCCAAGTAGACTCCACATGGATTAGGGTCTTACCTTTGATGGTGACATAATTAATGAGGTGTGAGAAGCATGGATTCTCACACATGTGTGAGACAACTTGATTCTCATGCAAGAGGACAAGTGTGCAAGGGGTGTGAGAAGACATGGCTTCTCACACATGTGTGAGACACCTTGACTCTCATGCAAGAGAACAAGTGTGCAAGAGACATGCAAGACATGAGGGATGAGGAAAGTGTAAACATCTCTCACACATGTGTGAAAACACACTTAGGATTAAGAGGTGATTAGCTAGGTGATTATGCAAAGCAAGCATGGTTAGGAAGTGGGTAGGTTTAGCAAGGTGGGTTAGGTAGGAGTAGTGAGGTTAGGTGAGGGTTAAAAGTAGGAGCCATGTGCTCAAATAGGATTAAATGCAATATTTAATTCCAAGGGAGATTAGGAGGGAATTAATTAAGTAAATGACATACTTAATTAAAGGGGATGGGTTAGGATTTAAATAAACCTTAGTTTATTTAAATTAGGGTAAGGCAAATGTAATTAAATAAATGTAAATCTATTTAATTAAGGTAGGGGAATTAAATAAATAATGAATATTTATTTAATTGGTCATGAAATGGGTTTTGGAAAAATTTAGGTGTCTACATTTTGCCCCTCTTTGATATAGCATTATTAATGTTATATCAAAGAAGAATAAAATATAGTGGCTAGGAGGATAAGACTAGTAGCACGATGCCCCAGTCATGGAAGGATGAGGAAGGATGATGAGGGTGGAAGGGTATGCCCCCTTGAGAGGATATGCAGGTTAGGAGAACACAGATGTTCTCTCGAAATGGATGGGAGGATGGAAGGGAGTGGAAAAATTATGCTGCAATGGTGTGAACAACCTAAGTTTGATATTGTATTTAACACTATGCACCAAGGTATGAGGAACCAAGGTGACAATGTCTCAAGTACGTGAAAAAAGGGGTCTAATACAACCATATGCCTTATGAAACCATGATATGGAAGACCATGATTCCTGGGGACAATAGGATGCAAAGACCATGATACATGCAAAAAATACTAATGCAGACAAGTAACAAGTAATCATGCATGAAAAACCAAAAGCAAAGCAAAAATTTGCCCCTAGTCAAGCAGAAAACCCATGAATGGACTGATTGATAATGATTGATTAAGGATGGAAAAGCTAACGATAAGCATAATGCACATCCAAGGATTGGGAAGGATTCATCCCATGATAATGATGTTTGAATATGGTCAATGGATTATTAGCTGATCGGGTCAAATTGATGAATAGATTAGGGATTGATGTACAAGATTACAAGATTAGATTGACTGAATTAGTATTGATTGCACATGTGATATTTTTTTTTGATTTTTTGATTTTATGATGGATAGAAGTATGAACGTGGATGAGATTGGAAGAATAGATATTAATGGATAAAGAATGATGATAGTAGAATTGATTGGAAAGAATTAGAAGAATTGAAAATTGATTGAAGAATGAATTTGATTGAAGTGAGTTGGAAAAATTAGAATTGAATGTGATATGAATGAATGATATAATGAATAGAAATGAATTGATTGAATGAAGATGGGATAGAATGGATTGGGACCAATTACAAGGGAGAACCAAGGTAGGGTAAATGGAGGAGAAGCAACGTGAGTCAGTGGATGAAAAGAATGGTGAAAGGATATGAGGGGCCAAATGATATGTTGGAAAAAAAATGTGGGGCCAAGGATCATGTTTCGAAGGAGACCAAATGCCCCATACCAAGGATAAGAAAATGGAAGAAAATGTGTTGGGAAAAGGATGCATGAAAATGGGAAAATGGCACGAAGGCTTAGCATATGGAGGAAGAGAAGGCATGTTCTCTTCCAAAGCATGTATGAACATTTTGTTCTTATGCCTCTAATAGTGATCATGAGAATGGGTATGAAAGGGGAATGAAGAAGGGATATGGGAGGGAGGGTATGAAAAATGGATAATGATATGAAGGGTATGGATGAAGTGTGAGATATGAATTGGATGAAATGGAAGGGATGACCAAGATCAAGGATGTATGAAAGAAGGATGGAAGTATGTAGGTGTATGGATGGAAGATGGATGAACATGACAAAGATGATGGGATGAAAGATATGGATAGCATGTCAAGATAAAATAAATGGAAGAAGTATGGAAGATATGTAAGATAATGTATGGATAAGGAGAAAGGGATATGGAAAGCGCACAGATGGATGGAAGAAAAGTGAAAGTCGAGATCAAAGATGGAAAAGGATAAGGAATGGTAAATGGAAGTATGGAAGATATGTATGGAAGTTTGGTATCGATGGAGCTTACCCCCAGTGTAGAGTGCAAGTGGAAGAGGAAAAGTGAAGGGATGGAGAAATGGAAGGGGAAGGTAATGGATACATGATAGTAAAATGAAGGGAGGACTCAAGCATCTAGTTATGTGGATGGTATCCCATGATTTTATTCTTTCTTTTTTTATTTTCAAGGAATTTTTACTATTTGCTCATAGATCTTGGTAGGATAGGGAATGGAGGACAATGACTTATGAAAAGGTTTGGATTAATGGGGTGGAGTGGGAGGGAGGAAGACATGGTTGGTGGATGCTAGTTCGGAAGACTTGTGAATGAATGGATGAAGGAGGTGGAAAGATCGTCATTAGCACACACCTTGAAGGGTGATGGAAAGGAGGAAATTGTGGAGGATATGTAGGAGAAAGTGTGGATTTTGGGATATAGGGACCCAAAATGGATGAAGGAGACGATGGGTTTGGGATGGTGGATTTGGGTATATAAGGACCCAAAATGGATGTTGAAGCCTTTGGATTAGCAGAATTAGATGCCATTTTGAATCTTTCTTTGAGATTCATTGCTACATTAAGTAGCTTTGGTATCCACAAAATTTTTGCATTTTTTATTTTGAGCCTTTGTGGCTTTGTTATTTTGCTTTGGATCAGATTTTTCTTTTCTTGAACATGTCATTTAGAAGGGACATGCTGATCCTTAGATTTTTGTGGATTTTTGGCCTTATTCACTTTTTCTTTTGCATCCAATTTGCTCCCATTGTCCATGATAGGGGTGGATGAAAGTAAATGAGATGGAGAGCTTATGGATTGTGAACATTATAGGGAAGTCGAGGATGTGTGCCTTTTTTGATCTTTAGTAGGAGCATGAGTGAATGAAATGGTAGACATGGATATGGTGGATGAATGTATGTAAGTGCCCAAAATGCAAGGAAGGGACAAAGGGTTTGGCAGTGGAATGTAAGGACCTAAAATGGATGGAAGTGAGGAAGGAATAGGGATATGGATATAAGGTCTTAAAATGGACTTGGAAGATGAATGATGGAAGGCTTTAGGTTTGGAAGGAGGAATTGTGGGAGGTGTACCAACATCTTGAGATAATATTTCTTCAATGGGATGCTTATCCATTTCAACACAAGATGTGAGTCCAAGTGTATGGGATTCATGAGTGGATTGTATAGGTGGGATAGGATCATGTGGAGTATTAGGATCACAAGGGGGATCACAAGGGATAATAGGATCTTGGGATGGGGTGGGATCATGAAACGAAAATGAAGGGGAGCTTTGATCTTGACTTAGAAGAGGATCATGAAGTGGAATGAGTGGATCATGAGATGGAATAGGATCACATTATGGAGGGGAGGGAATGAGATTATGAGGTGGAACATTTTGATCTTGACATGGAGGAGTATTAGTGGATAGAGTGGAAGGAATCTCTTTATGAAGTGGACGATCTATGGAGGCTAACTCTTGAGATGGAATGGAAGTGGTAAGGGGTGTGCTAGATGAAATGCCTTGATATTGATTAGGAAGAGAATCAGGAGATGGACGAGTAGGGATAAATGAATCTTGAGGGATAGGGGAAGGATGGGATGGAGAAATGCTCGGATCTAGAGGAGAAGAGGAATCTATAGTGACATGCTTTAGAGGAAGGTCTTGAGATGGAACTAGGGGTATGACTTGGGGTGATTGGCTCTCTTCATTTGGTATTTTACACTTAGCCAAGAGTGATGTGAAAAACCCCTTACGAGGTGGGGATGATGTGGATTTTGGAGGATTAGGATTGTGTGAAGGTGGAACTATGGATAGGGGATTGCATGGAGGGTTGGGGTTGGATGGGACATGAGGGCTATGATCTTCAAAACATGGGGGAAGAGGACACATGGCATGGAAGGCGGCTTCTTTTTGTTGACTTGCTAAGAGATAATTCTTCAGTTGTTCTATTTCCATGGCAAGGGTATTTGTGTTGGAGGAATTGCGTGGGCTATGAATGGAATTGTATGTAGTTGAAGGATAATGAGGTGGATTTCCCTTGTCAAAGGTAGAAGAAGAATGAACATGAGATGGATGAGAGTTAGATATGAAATGTTGAGGATGAATTTGATATACAAGTTGAATAGGAGGTAGAACTCCATATTGTCTTTGAAGATTGTCAACCATTTGATTAAGCAAATTCAAATCCACAGATGTTAGAAGAAGAGTGACAAAAGATTTGATGATGAAGGAAATATGAACTTGGGACTAGGAGAAAATGCTGGACTTTGACTTGATTCGAATTGGGTTGGACTTGATATTGATTGTACTTGATTTGATTTGATTTTATATGATTTGATATTGATATTGATTGGATTAGGGTTTGATTTGATATTTAATTTGATTTGATTGGATAAGGGTTTGATTTGATTTGATAAAAACCCTAACCAAGTGAATGTGAGATTTGAATGAAAGTCCAATGTTAATGATAATGCTCCTATGACCAAAGTAGAAAGATGTAATGCAAAGTTGAATTAGAAGAAGCTTTGAATGAAATTAGGAAGATGGATTATGGAGGAATATGTAAGTGGATTGAATTAAGAATTGATTAGAAAAGAATGAATTTGACAAGGGATTGGATTAGAAGGATGATGATGTGAAGGATTGAATTAAGAATGCATGATGGGATTGACAGAGGAAATTGAATCTAGATGATGATGAATCTTGACTAGGATGAAGAATATGAATTAGATTGAATGATGAGGAAATGATGTAGATGAATAGAGATAATTAAGACATGGAGGAATGGTTTGAATGATGAAGATGAGATGTAAGAGTGTGATGAATTTGATGGAAAGAAGATGTGATGTGGAAGTGATGTGGATAGCTTGACTAAGGGGATTTGAACCAAGACTTGTTTTTGTTGTTTTTGTGAGATTTTTTTTTTTTTTGGACTTTTGAACTTTTATGATTTTTTTGGATTTTTATGTTTTATGATTTTTTTTGGATTTTTAGGTTTGAGATGCAAAATATATACAATGAAATATGTACAAGGAAAGTGTGTTTCAAACACTCAAGAATGTCAAACACATCAACAATCCTCTAAGGTTTTGACTAAGATGTACAAGGATCAACTAAAGGGCATCCTCAATATACACAAGGTACATGAGGCCCAAATCTATAGATGAAAGAAAATATTGCCACACAGTCGGGGGGAGACGGTAACCCAAATCTCCTCCTTCACTTCCCAAAGGTATAAAGTTCTTTGAGGCTTAGCCAAGAGTGACAATATTTTTCTTCCAAGAGAGGCGTCTTTCGATTCACCTCCCAATTTTATACTCTGCTAGAACACTGGAGTTGAAGTCATCCCAAGGGGTGATGAAATCTTCAAGCAGGCCTCCTAAAGAAAATAAAAAACAAGACCACTTATTTCTTATACACCGAAGATCACCCGAAGGTGGAAGGGGAGAGAATACATAAGTGGACTTGGGGTTCAAAAGACACACGTTATTTCCTAATGAAACTTTAGGTGTTGTAATCTACTTGAAGACACACATGTTTATAACATACAATATTCTTTCCAACTTGAAATAGCACCAACATAAATGAAAAGATAGATTCATCAACAAGAAAGTAGAGCGAGCGTGCGCATAAGCAAGATTGCTGAATATGAAATCAATTTCCCTTAAGGCATTCAAGAGTGTGTGATTGTTTGTTTTAAGCACCAATTCAAAATGTTTGCTAGCCTAAGCATACATGTCCATTCCCTTAAGGCATTCAAGATTGAATTTGATTATTTTAGCATTTAACCATGCATTCAAAGACAAGTGTTTAAGCATACAAGTTCATTCCAAAACAAACTTAAAGAAAAACCTACAAGCAATATGGTTAGTGATCAAAATATCCCTGCAAAAAACACAAGTTAATGCAGTAAAAATGTGGGAAAAATGTGAAACAACCCTGCAATGAATGAGTTAGCACAAAGTTTTGTCTTTGATAGAAAAATCAGAGATCTAAATAGCATCAAAATCTCATGAAACTAGCACCATGGCAATAGGCTCGGAATCAACTTTTCGGCAATATTTTATTTTTCAAAAATGGAGCCCGTGTGCTCGAGTTATGAACAAAAAACCAAAGGTTGCTCCTTATGGCTTAGAGGCTCATGTGGACTACTGATGCAGTGCTGACATTAGTGACCTGCAAGGTTAAATTTGATGGTTAGGAACAAGTTAGGCAATTTTTTTTTTTGTTTTTGAACATTTTTTGAAAAAAGAAAAAGGAAAAAAAGAAAGCTAGATGGTTTTAGAAAATAAGATATTTTTTTTTATTTGTGAATTAAAAAAATAAAATAAAATAAAAATGGAAAAGGCATTCAGCATATCTAAGTGTAATCTAAATATTAAAATTAAAATTCAAAAAAAATAAACAACACACTATGGGAGGGCGGGAGGAGGTATAGCTGGGCAAAGGTATGGCTGGGCAAAGGGGTGAAGGGAAGGGTTTGAGGTAGGCGGTTGCAGGAGGTGTCACAGTGGGTGGTGTCAAGTGCAAAGTAGGGAGGTGGAGCATCAATGGGCAAGGTGGGAGTTTGCAGTGGCTGCCGACGAGAGTGGTCGCATGGGGAGCTTCGAGCGCAGGGGGCGGTGGAGACTGCGGTGGTCGTGTTTGGAAGTGGGGCTCGTGGGCATTGCAGGGTGAGGGTTTTGAAAAGGAAATAGCCACGAGGGGGAGAACAGTTTGAGCGTAGGGGAGTTCACACATAGTGGCACCGCAAGGGGAAGTGTCGAGTCATGGGCTGAGGGCCGCCGGGGGAGAAGTGGGAGTGGAAGAGCGGTGGTGGGAGCGATGTAGGTGGCTGCACGAAAGCAGAGGCCGCGGGGTTGCAAGCTGTTCGGCGAAGGACGATGAGCTGGGCCTTAGGAAGGGGAGGAGGTGATATCCACAGTGGAGCAAAGCAGGGGCTGTGGCGGCGGCAGAATTGCAGAGGGGAGGGGGGGGCCGTCGGGAGACGGGTGGCGGTACCAAGGGAGAAGGGGGAGCCGCTGAGGAGCGGCCGCGGGCGCCGTTAACTTGCTAAAAAAACAAAAAATGATTTTTTTTTTTTTTTTTTTGAGTTTTTTTTGTTTATATGTTTTTTTTTTTTTTTTGGTTATGTTTTTTTTTTTTTAAATTTTTAAACTATTCTATTTTTAAAATAACATAAATGAAACTTTTTTTTTTTTTGGATATTTGATTTTCGATTTTTTTGATTTTTGAATTTCTAAATATATATAAAAATGCTAACAAACCCCCCTTTCTTTTTTTTTTCTTCTTCTTCTTTTTTTTTTCTTTTAACCTATTTCTCTATGAACAAAGAAGGAGTAAATTTTTTTTTTCTTTTAAAATTTATCCTAATAATGAATATTTAATGCATATGTACCCTAGAACTTGAAAATAAAGCCATAAGCAAAATATAAAGTGTTTTATGTCAAAAAACTTCCCTTAGGTCCTCCAAATGCAATGATGGGCTTTATGGCTTGATTAGACGCTCCTCATGAAACTTGACCTCCAAATGCAAGTCTTCAACCTATAAGCTTGAACACTCACAAAACACTCAAAAACATATTAGATGGTTAGTTCGAACCTGTGAAGTGGGTCCCACCGGACGTGCCAAAATGTATTGCATAAAAATGTAATAAGAGAATAAACATTAAGAAACTAATGCACATTCCTACATTATCATGTAAAACCTCAAAATATGAAAGAAGACGTGTAAATAAGCAACATGAAACAAAAAAGAGAGCATAAAAGAATTCAAAATGTCACTATGCAAACCTCATGAAACCATCAAGTGAAGATGATTTCATCACTCATGGGATAGGGTTGCTCACAAATCCAGCAGCATAACAATGAGATAGAGAGTGCTTCTTGAAAATGAAGAGAGGGCTCTCCTTTTATAGGAAAATGGATGCAATGGACGGCTAAGATTGAATGCAAGATGGAGGGCTAAGATCTCTCAGGATCAATGAGGTGTTCATGAGGTGGAGACCAAGTAGACTCCACATGGATTAGGGTTTTCACCATTCAAAGGGGGCAATATGCTCACACATGTGTGAGCAACCTTTGATAGTGACATAATCAATGAGGTGTGAGACAAGTTGATTCTCATGCAAGAGGACAAGTGTGCAAGGGGTGTGAGAAGGCATGGCTTCTCACACATGTGTGAGACACCTTGACTCTCATGCAAGAGAACAAGTGAGCAAGAGACATGCAAGACATGAGGGATGAGGAAAGTGTGAACATCTCTCACACATGTGTGAGGATTCCTCACACATGTGTGAGAACACACTTAGGATTAAGAGGTGATTAGCTAGGTGATTATGCAAAGCAAGCATGATTAGGAAGTGGGTAGGTTTAACAAAGTGGGTTAGGTAGGAGTAGTGAGGTTAGGTGAGGGTTAAAAGTAGGAGCCATGTTCTCAAATAGGATTAAATGCAATATTTAATTCCAAGGGGGATTAGGAGAGAATTAATTAAGTAAATGACATACTTAATTAAAGGGGATGGGTTAGGATTTAAATAAACCTTAGTTTATTTAAATCAAGGAAAGGCAAAGGATTTAAATAAACCTTAGTTTATTTAAATTAGGGTAAGGAAAATGTAATTAAATAAATGCAAATTTATTTAATTAAGGTAGGGGAATAAAATAAAATAATTAATTTTTTTTTAATTTGTCATGAAATGGGTTTTGGACAAATTTAGGTGTCTACAGTTTGTAAATTGAGTCCCAAGATAGCCTCCAACAACTCGTTTACATTTTACAAATCCAAGTAGGTGTGGTTGATGGATGTGAGAAAAGGTATAGATAAAATCTAGAGCTGATGAAAAGCAGCACTCTTCGCATAAATAAAATACATAAATTGAGGAGTTTTGAATGTTTCTTATAGAAGAAAGTTAAGGTTGTGTTGATAAAAATGAATCCACAATGGGATATTTGGAGTTTCTATTTTTTGAGTTTTCCAATTGTGATGCATGTGTAGTGAGTTAGTTCAATGTTTGATGTGTATGGATTACAAAGATTTTTTTAGCTATTTCCTAAATATTAATGAAGGAAATTCTAAGTTTTCCTAAAATAAATACAATAATGGCTTCCATCACTTCACATTGGGATGAGCTGATTTTATGTTCAAAAGAGAAAGACAAAACATGATAACGTAATACCTTCAAAATGATTTTTAGTTGTGGTAGAAAATGCATCACACTGAAGTTTTCTATTTCCTTCTCCCATTGTATTTACATATGTTCATCATGGTACTTCTTTTAGGACAATGCACTAACCTTCTTATAAATAACATGTAATGGAAAAAGGCCTTAGTGCTCACTATTAGAAAATAAATACTATGTAAATTCAGAATGAAGAATAGATTGATTGGAAGATTCTCACTATATGGGGATTAGGGAAGGATTTAATTATTTCTTGGTTGTCTTGATTGTTATCTTATGGGTTTGAATCATAACCATCACTCCTTTTGAAGAGTTGACCACAAATCAGCATGTTAATTGTTGTTGCAAGCAAAAATAGTGAATCAACATTCTTGAAAAAAAAAATGACTGAAGTTTATGAGAAACATGCCTATTTTTTTATGGGTGGTGGGTTGATTCCTTTATCCCTTAGTCTCTTCTCTTTTGCATCTCCAATGATTTCATTCCACTCCAGCTATGGCACCATAGGAGGACACTCATACTTTGGGTTGAGCTTTAGAGCCCTTCTGTACTAGTCTCTCATAGTCTTTAGATGTTTGCAAGCTTTTTTTAGAAGTTGGGCTTTTTTTCAAAATATTTTGACCAAAGAACTCCTCCATAGTTTTTATGTGATTTTTTAATTCAAGGGCTTTGTTAGTCCAACTTTTAACAAAAAAAAATTAGATAAAAAATTTATTTCAAAGATGAACGAAAAAATGTAGCAACTAATTATATCAAGATGTGTACCTTTTACATAATGTGGGCTCAAATATCTTCAACGTTAAATCATAAAAAGTTTCATAAAAAAGGTAGTTTCCTACAAAATCATCACCACATCATTAGTCCAAAATGAGTTATGAATAAGCAAACTAAAATTACACTCTAAATAATTACAATTTTAAAGTACTTGGAAGCTTAGGAAATTTTAAGAGAATCATATCTTTCTCGTCCATCAACAATGATACCTCCAACAATCCAGTACAACTAACATGAGCTATTCTAGAAAAGGCTAGTAAATTATCAGTAGTACTAGTATAAGGTGTACCTATCACATAACAAAGTTAATCAATGTCATATTATAATCAAATGAATAAGAAAGTACAAATATTATCATATTTAACACATAACAAAATGTACAAAAAAAAGGATTTACCATCTCTAGTTGCAACAGGTTTGGATGTTTACATGCTTCTTATTGTCGATCCTATAGTCAGTAATCTCAAAGTTTTGGCCAGCCTTGTGGAAGTAGGCATATGGAAATCATTAGCACCTAAAAAATAATCATATAGAATTTAATAATAGATAATAAATAACAATGACATCACTATTGGGAGAAACTCTCCACCCATGAATCATTCCAAGTAAATATTATCAAGTCAAGGGTAAGCATTATACTACTATAAGTAGAACCAATCCTATACCATGCAATATATTAGGTGCAGTAGATCATCATATCAGAATAAGTAATATTTGAAAGATAATTACATATGTTTAAGGATCAAAATTAGACACAATAATAGCATTATTAGTTTCTACCAATCTCATTAGTTACAGCTACCAATTTCATTTGTTGCAAAGTTCAAATCTCATTAGTTATAGCTACCAATTAGAAAAACTATCAATCTCATTAGTTGTACAGTTCAAATTAAAGATCATCCTTACATAATTGTTCTTAGTCATATCAGAAATCACAAAGATAATCTTAACATTATTGCATTGGACTAAGTGTAGATATATAGACTAAGAAAAGAGAAAGCAAGCATGTAATAAACCTATACCTCCCAATCTATGTCACTTTGTATGATCCTTGTTAAAGGGGTATAGCTCCTTGCATATGTAAATCATTTGTCTTATGTTTGTTACAAATTACATGATACTTATGCTATAAATTATGCATACATCATAACATGAACAATATGCATACATTGCAAAAAACATAACATCATGTATTTTCAATTGGTTACCTCCACAAAAAACATATTATAAGTAATAAACACCTAATACATTTCTATTGAGCATGTCACTAATCATCTTCTTCATCCATCTGATCATCATTAACATCATCATTATTGCCATCATCATCCAAATCATTAGAATGACCATTTTCAATATCATGATCATCACTATGACCATCGTCATCATTGTTATTGTCATCGTCATCACCATCACCATCACCATCACCACCACCACTATCATCTTCACCACCATAATTATCATCATAATCATCATCATCAATGTCATCACCATCATGAACATCTTCTCCATCATCATCATCATCATCTCCTTCTTCATCTTTGCCATCATCAACAGAAGCATCATCATCTTGTCCTTCATCTTTTCCATCATCATCATCATCTCCTCCTTCATCTTCTTCTTCAATCACATTATACTTTACTAGTATTCTTCTTGGATAATGTCTAACAAAAAATGACTAACCTAGTTTGTGTGGAATGCCAAAGTAATACAATTGCTCACATTGGCTTGGAAGAACCATAGGGCTCATTTCCAACTAGCTCAAATGACCTTGTATTAATCATTATAAATCCATTATCATGTTCAATAATAGTTCTATCAGGATCATTTTGATTTAGTCATATCTTGTACTATTTGACACTGAATAGAACTTATTTGAAGGAATTAAAGTCACACTCAATTATATCATCCAAAATACTATACTATCTATTTTTTGATTGTTGAGGATGCATGTCATTTCTAGATGAAATATTGGTGACCTCAAACATTTTAGTTATCCTAAAATCACAAGTTCTCTTAG
Source organism: Cupressus sempervirens (assembly GCA_028749045.1). Lineage (NCBI taxonomy): Eukaryota > Viridiplantae > Streptophyta > Pinopsida > Cupressales > Cupressaceae > Cupressus > Cupressus sempervirens. Next base: position 108,536,588 of record CM053792.1, on the reverse strand, counting down.
TCTCTTCTACCTTTTTTATGTAAAATTTATGGCCATTATAGTATATAGCTTTGTGGTGCTTGACCTATTATTTTTCAAACATGTCAAAATTATGCATCCATCCTTGAGTTGATATTAATCAAGTGGGTCATGATAGATTAACTTATATGTACCTTTCCACCTCTTAACCAATTTGCTAGATTAATTACCATTGGTGTAACATTAGGATCTCCATTATTATGAGATTCTTTAACCAGTGAAGCAACACCTTCTCATGTTAATGAGTGACCATTTTGTTGAGATCATTGAATCCATAGCATCATCCAATCAAGATTTCTTGCAATATACAAATGAAGTTCATCCCACTCAAGAGAAACTATATAAAATAAATAGACCAGTTAAAAAACACTTATATTGATGATGAATAAAAATTAATGAACTACAATAATATCTCATAATTACCTCTCACTTTCCCCAATCTACTTTTCCCCATCAAGTACTCCCCTTCAAATCTATTCATGGATCTAGGATCCCAAATGCAATCTACATGGATCTTTGATGCAAACTTGGGAAGATATTTACTAATGTAAACCATAGTCTAGTAGACCATATATCCCTCAACCATGGAACCCTCTAGACATGCTCTCTATCAAACCAAGACCTTCAAAAAATTTAAGTGTGTCTCAACCATCCACATTGACCTAGTTGGTACAGGTCCACACAATTTGATCTCCTCAACTAGATGTATGAGGTAATGCTCTTGTGCATTGAAAAAAGTTGAAGGTAGATACTTTTCCATCTCACACAAAAACTAAGAAATTTTTCTCTTCCATTACTTTATGAATTTTTTATCAATTTCTTTAGATGACAACCACCTAGAAGATATTCATCATGAAAAAATATATTAATGAGACTAATAACACTTCTATACAAAAAATCTAAAAAATAACACTTATAATCTCATGTATTTCCCAAGATAATATATAATGTGTTTGATACTCATGTTTTCAAAGTTGTGTAGGAGAGATTGAGGTAGAATGTGTTGTAGTAATAATAAAATGATCTTTTCAATATATTATAAAATACAATAATCAAAAGTACATGATGTTTTCATTCATGACTTACGTTGACTAAGGTATGCCAATCATGTGTTTTCAACCTTGACCCAAAATCACCTTTCTTTGATATGAGACTACTTATGTTTGCAGCAAATCCTATGGGAAATTTACTATTTTTTATGGCTTCATATATGGCATAAGTTTGTTGTTACATTAATAACCAAGGAATGACACTCATATTAATTCAGTTTCCATCTCTATTTGATTCAACAAAAAACTTTAATGCATGATTGGATTCATCAATGTCATTGCAAATTTTGACCAATTTTTCTTTTTCATGCCTTCCATCCAATATTTTCCATAGTGTCTATGTTACATTATTTCCAATATGTATAGTATTAAAAAAATGCATTATTGGGAGGTTCTTGTAGTATGACAACCTATTAAATTGTCTAGGATAGCTTTTAAGTCATTTTGGAAGTTTCTCATTGATGCCTTGATGACCTTCATGAACATCAATTATATCATTAGTATAAAAAAAGATAGTATCCAAATTAAAATTTCATGCAAAAACCTAAATCAAATGGAATGGCATTACCTTGAAAATTCATTCTATTGTATTCCAACTTCCACATGTGAGGTGTCATTCTTTGTGGCTTTGATGATGTCTCTTCTTTCTCATTGAAAAGATGTTTTCCATAAACTTGATACATATGATTTCTATGGAGAAAGTTTCTATGCTCATTGAACACCTACTTTCCTAAACCTTTTGAATGGCAAGATTTCATCATTGGACCATAAATCTGATGTTCAAATTTTCCCTTTGTCTGAAGACCTAAAAGATTGTGTATAATTGGATGACATGTGTAGTATAAGATTCATATTTACAATTATCACATGCAACTTAAGCATACAATAAAAAATATGTGTTAACAGTTTTAGATACCAAAAAAATATGTAAGTCTAGGGGCATCATGTATAGTACATAAAAGCATTGCATGGAACTAAAATTACCTTTTAATAATTGGTCTAGGATGTCATACATTTTGACCCCCTTTTCTTGGGCATATCCTACCTTAATCTATGAGACTGGGATTGGTTACGACTGTTGAGAATCGGAGGGAGGTATGCTTGTCTTTATCTAGTTCTCACTGATTTCAAGGAGAGATGGATCAAATCAAAAGCAAAGGTATGCTTGTTTTTCACCTATTTCCCTCTCAACTAGAGCTTCCAAGTAGATCAAAGAGAAATTTCCCTACCTCTTATGGCAAAGTCATACCTAAAATCTCAATTTCTATCTCGCCAATAGAATAAATGGGGCTTCCATAACCCCAACAACTCATCAATCAAGGGCTCAATATATACATTCATATATTTCACTTGGTACTTACCTAGTTGAATGAACATAAACAAAATATAAATATTATGATCATTTCAATATTGTGTTTATAAATTAATTTAGGTGACTATTAAATGGAAAAATACCTAGCACAATCATTTCCAACTTTATGGACATCCAAGGAGGAATGTTATTGTTAATAATAAAATAGGATAGACTAAGTAAATAGGTCTCATCTCTCCAAATGGATTGACACCATCTGCTACCAATGAAAGCTTCAGATTACAAGCTTCTTGTTTAAATATTTGCCACCTATCTTCTATGCCCTTAAATACATAATCATCCACTAGCATTTTCATAATGTCATCTTAACTTCTATTTCATGCATGATAATCCATAAATTGTTCCAAGCTAGTACACCTAAATAATCATTGCAAACATGAAATAAAGAGAATGTATCGAAGAACCTTGTGAGGCACCTTTTTTGTTATTTGATTTGACTGATATCTACTAATGTGAAAATCAAGGCATTCTGTTATAAATTTATTTTATTTAGATATATAATATCATCATTGGGACATGCATGTATTGTTTGGTACTCCATTCCAATATCTTTCATAATGGTTGATAATTCTTGGTAAGAGTGAGGTAGAATGTTTGATGCTGGTAATAAACACTCACCTATCAACATATGGAAAAACATTGATATTAATATGAAGAACATCAATGGAATGCTAAGATAGAAGATGAAAAAAATTACAATATACCTTAGCATACATGAGATTGCTACATTGGATATACCATTCATAACCTTGAATTTTACTAGTACTAATATAGTGGAGAGAAGTGTTATTTGGGAGCCTTGGTACAAGGGTTTGTATGCCTTCTCAATTATAGGTATATCAAGGTTGTCTTTATCATCATCGTTAAATGCATGATTATCATCATCTTCATTATCTACATTAGTTATGCCAGTAATATCTTCAATCTTGTTAGCTAGTGCATTATCAGTTGTACCAATACCAACATCTTCAATTGTGTTTTCTGCCTCATGATCATCTTCTTCCATGAGAGCATTACCTTCTACTTCAATATTCACACCTCCATGTTCTACTAGTTCAAAATTTACATTCACCAAAGGATGGAAATCCTTCCCCCCTTCAATTTGATCATGTTGCCTACAATGCCTTTGAGCTATTGTGATTAGAATTCATTGATTCTTTATGCCCTTGCATTTTTGTAAGGACAATAACATTTTCCATCACCATTTCTTTTCAACTAAGACCACAATCTATCAATTGTCACATTATTTATTCTGGGTCCATATTGTCAGGTGTGGACTTTCTTCAAAAGAAAATATTTAGGCTATAAAATCATAACAAATATAAACTTGCAAGATTTAGTATTTTTTTGTATATAGTGAATAAAAATAAAATAATTAAATATTACTATCTCTTTAGTACATATGGCATCTAAACAAATCAAATGAGTTATACAATATAAATATTGGCATTGATTTTGAACAATACAGAATTAGCATTGATTCTAGTCTTCATTCAACTTGGTAGAAAGCTTTTGAACTATTACATCCATGAGGTAAGGCCAGAGAAAGTGCATACCACATTGTGATGATCCATGCTACCTAACTATGTCCAAGGTGTCTACACACTGGAGGCATACTCTGCCTACCAGGCTATCTACATACTCGTATACACAAGATCAAGACCCTTGAACTATTCATCCTAATGAATATGTAGTTCTAGTTTCTAATTGTTTTTATGTAGTTGTATTCCTATAATCAATGGTGATCTTTACTCACCCAATATAGCTCTTCACCATCATGCACCCACTCAGGAAAATTAGAAAAATTTCTATACTTAGAATCCTATAATACTCTAGTGCAACCTTGGTGTTTTAGTTTACAATTAATGTAAGGTTAACCTATATACATTTTTACTCACTCCTTATATAGTTATATTTTAAAGCTTGTCACAATAATCAATGGGTCTGAATAGAGCAGTCAAGTTAATGCTAGCTAGGAATAGCTAATTGTTCATTTTATTGTACCTAATCTAATGATAGTTCTATAGGAATTTGTAAACAACCTAGGTAATCAACAACTAGACCAATTGACTTATATATGTCCTATGTCATTCCTTACATAGTTATGTTTAAAAACTTTTGTTCATGATACCTATTGAGTGATTTTTATTATTTATATACATACATATATACATACATACATACATACATACATTCATACATATATACATATACACATATATATACATATACATACATATATATGTGTATATATATGTATATATATACATACATACATACATATACATTGATGAAAAGGGCACACCAAAAAAATATTAGATCTTGGTAAGGGGCCCTAGGTCCTAAATAGGGTGGTCAAACACTAGGTAGGATAGTATAGAAGGTCATCAATAAGCATCCAAGTTGACACAAGATAGTTTAGACAATCTCAAACATGCACGTAGGCAAGTTGTTTACATGTTGTAATAAGTTTATAGGCAAATCAAAGGTTGGTCAATGATTGGTCAAACATTGTGAGTTGACCAAAAATCTCTATTTTTATGTTTTATAGTCTTTTTGCATATTTTGGTATAGTTTTGAAGGAATGTGGAGTCTTTTATTTGAAGTTTTTGTAAAAGTTGTAAAAATCATCAAAAATTGCAATAAAAGTTGTTACGCAACTTTTTGCAATTTTTCTTATAATCTAGAAGTGTAACAGTCAATCATTCTTTTTATTGAACATGGGAGGATGAAGTTCTAAGGTCAAGATTTGTGACCTATAAATTGATTATCTTCAACCTAGTCTGGGGTTGGAATAGTACTATGTGGATTTTGAATGAAATAGCAATCCTTTTGGTGGGAAAATCCTTATTCTTGTTGATTCGATCTGTATCTCACAATAACATATACATACATACATACATATAATATATACATGTATGCATACATACATATACATACATAATATATATACACATACATACACAAATACATACATACGATGCATATGTATACATCTACACATGTAATTTTGTCACCTCATTTAACTAACTTTACTTTCAAATGAAAACTTAGGAACTAAGCTATTGGAATCATACAAAGGAATCATGGAGGAAATTCCAAAATAGAACCAATATCTACAATCTAATGGGTTCAATCAATTAAAACTAAGATGCAAAAGAAAGTCTTGTAGTTCAACGCATAGCTAAATTTATGCCTAGCCTTTTGAAAGTGATTTGGGGTAGATCAATTTGATGAGAGAGACCCAAAAAGAAGGAAGAGAAAGAGCTCCTTCTTCAATTGGTGGTATTTTGGTCTATACGGTGGTTTATTTGTATTTCTTCATGTTGTAGGAGTTGATGAAATCCAACTCCATAGCTCACCAAGATCACTTGCATGCAAATAGCTTGCAGAAGAGAAACCTAAGAAGGAGGAAGAGCTTGGAGAAAATAATGGAAGAGAAAATATTTCACAATAGGAAAATAAAATTGCTATGTGAATGAATGAATTTACAATCTGAGAGAGACTGCTTATAAAGGCCTCAAGGAAGCTTGTAGAACAAGCTAGGAGGAGGTAGAAGATAAGGTTGACAACTAAGCACTCTTCCACAAAAAGTTGGAACATGCTAGAAGGGACCAAACTCCCGTGTTGTCAACAACTTATCACTACAACTATTAACTACTAAATGTTTAACAAATGCATTAACCTAAGTAAGCTTAAGTAAATAGAATAAATAATTAATTACTTACTCTAACACATGTGATCATGTACATTCAAGAAAATGTTGAGTGGAGATTAGGTTTTTCTCTCCTAGTTGTTGCCATGGCTATTGCTCTTACTCTATTCCTCTCAAGGAACAAACATGTACTGATATAAAATACCTTATACCAGTCCAATAACTTAGATTGTCCAAGTTTTTATTGTAGTAATTTTTAAGTGGAATGTATATGGGTATTCTCAAGAAGGCTACTTATATGAAAGAAGGCTTCTAACCTCTAATCAATTCAAGAAAATCTCATATATACATGTTCTTGCAATTTGGAAGAGTTCATTCATAATTTCCTAAGTAATTATATTTCTATTTAATTTTAGGTTTGATTAACTTTTCTTCCTTTTAAAATGCATTTCACAAGATTAGGAAAATGCTCCTATAAATATTTAGTTTTGTCTTATAGGTTTCTTGACAAAGCTACAAATGCAATAGATTGGGACCATGAGAACAAAAAAAATATTGATCAAGTTGAAGGGGTCAAGATTTTTCTAAGATTGATGCCTATTTGGATGAATTGTTTGATATATGGTGTTATTTTTGCACAAACACCAACATGTTTTACAAAACAAGGGAGCACAATGGATAGAAGGGTCATTAGAGACTTTAAACTACCCACAGAAAAATTATAGAGCTTCATTAGCCTAACTATTCTAGTGCTTGTATCTATGTATGATCGAATCTTTTTCCCACTAACTAGAAGCATAGGTGGAAATGAATGTGGAATAACTCTTCTATCGAGAATTGGGTTTGGTATGTTTATTGTTGTCATTTCTATGATTTTACAACAATGATAGAAATGAAAAGGCTTTAAGAAACAAGAGAATATGGAATGATAGACCTGCCCCAATTGACAATTCCACTAAGTATTTTTTGGTTGCTTCCTCAATACATCCTATTTGGTATTTTAGATGTGTCCACCTATTTAGGCTTGCAAGAGTTATTTTATGATCATATGCCTCACTCAATGCGAAGCCTTGGGTGGCCCTCTATTTGAGAATTTTTGGAGTTGGTAGCTTCCTTAGCAACATTATTATTTCTATTATTGAGGAACTTAGTTGCAGAATTATGGGACTAAACTAGTTTATAGACAACTTAAATAGAGCTCATTTGGACTACTTCTACTAGCTTTTGGCTGCACTCAGTGCACTCTTCTTGTGCATTTATATCTCTTTTGCTAGGAGCTTCATTTGCAAGCAAGAAGAAAGAAATGTTTGGAAAGATGAAGAGATATCCTGATCATTAAACATCACTCATAGAAATATTCATTGATAGTCTCTTCAACTTTTTCAGGTATTGGTATATAAGTACATAAAGACTCCATACTTCAAGAAATGAAGAGGAATCTCTACCTTCATTTCAAATCCTCATTCTGTGAACTTTTACATAGAACATAAGTTTTTTATCCCTCATTCAAAACTATGTATATAGAACATATATACACAATGCTTCAAGAAATGAAGAAGAAACTCTACTTTCATTTCCAAACCTCATTTTGAAAACTTTTGAATTGTATGCAATACTAAAAGAAAGCATAAAAGTTTAGACCTGTATATTATCAACTAGCTGTAGAGAAGATGGATGAATCAAGTCTGCAAATACCTATCATTTCCTTACTTTGAATTAGTTGATAGTAAATTCAACTAATGTAGCACAAGATGATCAATTGTAATTATGATACAACTCAAATAAAACTAAGGACTTTTCAAAAAAGTGTATCGAACACAATTCTTCATTCCTATGAAAGTGGGTGAGTCAAAATTCCTTAGGCATTGTTGGAAGGAAGATCAAGATAGCTAAATGAGTATCATGGATTGAGCTTTTTATGTTAAGAGCTTATTAAGGCTAAGTAAATTAGTACATTGAAAATCCTTTTCCTTTACCTTCTATTCTACTTGCAAGAATCTTGTAGCTAATATATAAATTTTTTTGTTGGCAAAATGGAACATGATATATATAGAGAGTCTTGCTAGCATGGATTGGGATTCTCATATTTTGATACTACTACAAGCAATAATTCTAATGATACACAATCTGATATGGGTGATGTGCCCCTTGCTATTATACTACCTTAAATTTCAACCTTGTAACGCTCTATTATTTTAAACAAAATGAAAAATCATAAAACTTACTTTTGGGCTCTTCTATACTATTCTTGAATCCCATATACTCATTAGAGATCATGCCCATTATCATAAAGATTCACTCTTTATTCTCATTCAAACATGTTTGATAAGAAACTGAGAATGGAAACAAATGATTCACCCATGTCTTAGCAGTCACTTCATGACCATAGTAGAGAAATTATTTTTTGATTGCTTGAGCTCCATTATCAAACTTTACACTTATATAAAATCTCCCCTAAAGTCATATAAAAATTGTATCAAATCTTTTTTCATGGTAGAGGACCCAAATTCTCAAAATTACTTCTTTGTAGATCACAATTTCTAAGTTAGATAAAAACGTAGAGATCTAATTAAAAATATGGAAATTGAGGTAATTTGTGAAAACCTTCAACATTTTGACAAAATTTTGAAAAGTGTATTAAAATTGTCAATGGAGGATGAGAACAGCAAGAAAAGATCCCTAAAGATGATTCTAGGGGTGGAATTAAGCTATCATAATCTCTTCCTTATTTCTTCCAAACTCAATATATTTTAAATTTATTCTGCTATCTGATCAGAGTGATATTATTCATAATTTTAATTTATAATTCTTTCCCTCCAATATTTTGACAAAATGATACCAACAAATAACTCATAGCACAAAACTCACCATTGCACGATAAATGTGTGACCAAAACTCAAATATGACTACCACGGTGTAGATAGGAAATGAAATAGATGTAATTTAACCCTTACCTTTAAATGCCATTTTAATTTAACCCTTATATTTAAATGTTGTTGTAAAACTCTTCCTCAACCCTCCCTCACTCCTATGCACCTGCACTTTTTCGCGTAAACAAATGAAGTTTCACTTTATTCTTTTTAATTTATATCCCCAATGACATCAAAATCTTGATGCCAAACTTAACTTTCACCAAAAATTTGACATTATCAAGATCATTTGTTTTTTAAAATAAATTTGAAAAGCCAAGTTGGCTTGTCGTTGAAAATTTAGGTCAAAAATGACCCCCAAATGTACTAGTGTGTCATTGATAACCTCATAATCTTCTCCTACAATCTTATGATCACATCTTTTTGTATCTTTAGAGGTCTCGTTGAAAATCCTTTATGATTATGTAATCTCCATTTATCATAAGATCCAAACTTTTTGCAACCTTTTCATTTTATATCCTTTCAATCTTATGATCCTCTTATTCTCGAATGGTTGCAAGTCTTCCTTTTCGCCTTTACGGTCCCATGATTACCTACTTGCTGTAATATCTTATAACTTAACTTCAAACTCTTCTCATGATCTACTTAAGATGATATGATAAAAGGGTAATCATATAATCAAAAACTTCATTTTAAACACTCACGATGCTATGACCATATAGTATATCTTAAGATCAATAGACTCAACAGTTTACCCCTACGATCCTCAACACTCATATCCATGCAAGAATTCAAAATTTTAGGGTTAAGTAGACCACACACATGATAGCCTAAATAAATCTAAGACTATACATGGATATATACATATATATATATATATAGGGGTACATATGTACACAATAATATACAAAAATATATAAAGATGTACAACCTAACTATTGTTCATTGAAAATTAATACCTTCAATAGAAGTATTTCTTCAATAATTATCCATGAACTAGCAATTCAAGAATGCTTCCTAATAGTTCTTTTATGAAATAAGAATTCTTGCCCCATGTAGAATCAACTAGATATGGGCCACACCAGACAGGATTAAATTTTCTATGCTTTCCTTTATCCTCAATCCTTGCATTCCATATTATGACTAAATCATCTAGTTAAAACTTTCTTGTCAGTGCCTTCTTATCATGTAGAAATTTTGTCTACAACTGCAGTTTTATATTCCTACCAAAGCCTTCTTTCCTTGTCTTAGTTGACCATACTAATTTAGCCATCCTCTCTTGCATATCATTGATGATATCATCATCATACATCTAGATATAGTTATATAGGCCTATCGGGTTGTTTTATGGCATCCTAGCCTAGATTTCATATACTAGGTCAAAAGGTGAAACACCTATTACCTTCTTGACAATCACTCTGTCAACCCAGACTACTAAGTCCAAATTAGAGTCCCATGCCTTCTTATCATCATCCAAAGTTCTCTTTATGACTTTCAAGAAGCTTTTTTTTGTGCATTCAACCTGTCCATTCCCTTATGGATGATAAGGTGGTGAAGTTGACTTGGTAATACCAAACTTGTCACAAAACATGATAAATTCATCAAACTTGAAGCACATGGCATTATCAGTCACTATTCTCTCAGGACACCCAAATCTTGTTATAATTTTATTCAATAGGAAATTTTTAACCACCTTATTGGTAGCTTTCCTTGTAGGCATGGCCTCTACCCATTTTGTAAAAGAGTCAGTTGCCACCAAAATCCATGAGTAGTGAGTACTAGACTTGGTTGATATTTCACCTATGAAATCCATTCCCCATTAGTAAAAAGGTGCCTACACTTCCACAGATCTCTAAGGCATATTCCTATAAAACTTTAATTTTCTAGAAAATCTCTAGCAAGAGTCACACTTTCTAACTAGGATTTTTGCATCTTTAAATAAGCTAGGCCACCAGAAGCTTGCTCTCATAATCTTGTGGGATGTAGCCTTTGCCATGTAATGATCCCCACATACCCCTAAATACATTTCCTTTGGTAATTTCTTTGATTCATTTTGATCAATGAATTTCAAAATTATTCATTCAAAAATCCTCCACCACAAGCTTCCATTGACAATAATGTAATGAACTGAATGAAATTTTACAATCATTTTTTCCTTATCTATTAGATAGGGTGGAGCTTCCATATGTTGAAAATACTATATTATATTTTTTTACTAGTTAGATTGATCCATATCACATGTACTAGAGCTAAGGTCTTCACTTACAACATTTATTTGATTAGCATCTAGATTTTATTGAGCCATTAGCTTTGCTAACCCTTGACCTCTTACTAATTTGGTGATCTGGATGTCAATATAAAACTCTTGGATCCTATTTATCCATCTGTACCTTCTACTAGATACCTTCTACTAAGAGAAAATATATTTAACTATTGCACTTGGCACGAATTCAATAATAGTAGCACCTACTAGGTAAAATCTAAAAGATTTGATAGCTTGACAAGTGCCTATGCCTTACTTTCATTGATTTCATATTTAAGATCTGTAGGCTAAAGGGATTTGATAAAGAAGGCTATTAGTTTCTCATAGTCATCTTCATTTTTTTGTAGTAGAATTATTGATATAGTATGAAAATATGTGAAAGAAAAAATATGCATAGGATTTCCATAATCTAGTGTCCTAAGGATTGGTGTATTCTTAATGGAATTTTAAATTTCTTGGAATGAAAGAGTATGTTAACCTTCCCAACTAGTAGTTTCTCCCTTCTTGAGAATGTTGGAGATTGGTCTACTGATCTTAGAAAATTAGTAATAAATCTCCTTAATAAATTTACTTGTCCAAAGAGAGACTATATACCTTTAACATTCTTGGGCTTAGGGACTCTTTCAATTGCTGCTACTCTCTTAGAGTCAATCTTAACCCCTTCTTTAGATACTATCTCTAGGAAATTTCCCTTTTGTCACTCCAAAAGTACATTTCATTGGGTTTAAGGAAATGGCATACTCTAAGGCTTTCATAAAAATATTTTCTAAATGTTTGCAATGGTCCTGATCCTTTTTTGTGTATGTAGTCAGATCATCCTATTATATAACCATGAATTTGTCAATAAACTCCTAAAAAGCAACATCCATAGCTCTTTGGAATGTTTCTCCTACATTTATCAAGATAAAAAGAATCCTTACATACACATAAGTCCCCAAGTGTTAGTTTGTGGTGACTAATTAGGAAAGTACTGTACATACTTTATAAATTCTTTGGGCCTCTAAGCATCACCCTGAAAAAAAAAATTGGTACTATTCATAGATTAGCCACTAAAGTAATGACTAATTTATGGCCGACATGTAGTAACCCTAAAGTGGTTTAATACTTGTATAAAAAGGCTTAGGGTTAAGGAATGTTTCATAAGGTGTGATGTGAAATTAGTTCTTACGATAGTATTGAATTGCAAGGGATTACAGATTGTAATCAAGTTGTAATCACTGGATCATAAAAATATTGGACTTGCTATTTGGTGGACATAGCCTAGGGTTTGGGTAAACCACATTAAATCTTGGTGCCTTGTGCTCTTTTCTGTGTGATCTATTATTTTTTGTTATTGGTTATAATTGCATGTAATTATTATTTCTATGTGTGGTTTAATCCTAACAAGTAGTATCAGAGTCTAGTTTTTTTTAAAATTATCCTCTAGAAGAAAGTTTCATAGTTGAGTGGGAGTCTCATGGTTGGGTGGGAGCAATGGTAGATGAGGGTAAGCTGAGGTTTGATAGGTTTAGTGGGTAGAACTTCCATTTATGGAAGATGCAAATGGAAGACTATCTATATCAGAAGGATATATGGAAGCCTTTAGAAGGAAAAGCCAAGAATTAGGGATCTATGTCAAATGATGAATGGGATCTTTTGGAAATAAAGGCACTGTTACCTATTTTTGCCCCCTTCCAAAATTTGAATTCAAATAAATGACCCACCCAATGGCCACTTCTCATCTTTAGTATTATTTAAATGCCCTGGAAATACAAAATAAAATAAGTAAACCTTATGATATTTCTTTCCACTAGCCTGCAACTTTCCCCACCATTGGATCTTGTTACAATCTATGGATGTTATGTTCTTGCTATGAAAAGTTGTGAGGTTGTTTCCCATAGCAATATAGTGACCATCAAAATTTTGTTGCGGTACTGAAAGATGAAGTTCGACACCATTTTTTGATGAACCACCGGAGCTCACTAAATCGCTACTAGGAAGTTCTAATTTTTGTTGGGTGCAAGGTAGCAACTAGTCAGAGAGTTATGGTGTAAAGGAAAATGTTCTTGTGTGGGCCACAAGGTTGGAGATCTACTGATGAGTTGGCAATTTGATTGGTGCCCACATTCCCGCATTTTGACTTTTGTCAAACTTTCTGACAATGTAGACAAGCACCTCACTATAGCGTGTCTTATGGGGTCAGGTTGATTTCATAAGCTACAGGGTGATGCCAAGGTGGTTCAAGTCAAATGCTAGGTTGTGCTGAGTGTTTCATGGACCCAGACCCCTTCCATAAAACATATAAGAAATTCTAATCATCAAATCAATCTCAGATCTATGATCATCATTATCTCGCTATGGAAAGTTGCAAGTTGTTTAGTCTATGTGACATAGTGAGTATGGGATCCACCACTTCTTCAGAGTACTTTGTGTAGTTTCACTACCTTTGATTTGGTCTCAAATTTATGATCATCACTATCTCAGTATGGCAAGGTGCTCACTTTTTATGTATAGCGAGATAGCAATTTAGTGACACATGTCCTTGTGGGCTTGGGGAGATAACATTATAGTTGGCATTAACAGTTAGAGGCTAGCAATTGGGAGACCACCACGGTCAGGGTTCTAAGGAGGTGGCATAATCAGTTATAAAGATGTGGTCAAACTTGGGAAGACCTTGTAGGTGGCAAAATGAAATGAAATAATTGTTCCATGTGGCCCATTCTGGTTGCAGTATTCTGTTGACTGCTATTGTTTGCTGATTCATGAGCCAAAAACAAAGGAGATCAAATTTTCCTAGATGATCTAATCCCTATGATCAATGCCAACCACTCTCGAATGAATTCTAAACTCAGCAAACATAAGAGAACACTCCACCACCTCAGTTCATCCATCTTTTCTGGTCAAGATTGTTTAATAGTGTTGTTTCTGTCAGAGCCCTATTTCAACAAATATCAGGTTTCATTGTATATGAATCTATACCCAGATCAGATTTTCTCATGATCCTTATCAAGACTTAATGGTAGTGGTTGTGGAATAACTTCAATTAGAAAATATCTCGGTTATTCCTAAGCTATAAAGGCAATTTTTGTAAATTTTGTGCTGTCGACTCTTCTCTAACTTCTCTGACATTGCTCTATAATTTCACTGTAAAGTCCCTTTATCTCTAAATTGTATGACATTCTACCTTATCTTCATCATTCATTGATATAAAGTGCAAGAACTATTTGCCTCTAATTGGTGTATTGTAGAGATCTACAATCTTGGATGACTGTATCTCTTTTGGCCTATGAATGGTATATAAGTGAAACCTCTCTTCCTTGTGTCATTCATTTGGGTTTTCTGATTTGCATGTGACTGTTAGATTAAAGAAAGTTTGGATGTGTATATCTTTTGGTGTCATGATGGTTCAATAGTGCATGTATGGGTAGAGATTGGTTTGAACACTCTATTTTGGTGCATCACCCCCTTAGGATAGAATAAGTAGAATTTCTTCTAAGCATTTCTTCTCCCTTTTCCTCTCCAAGAGTAGTTAGGTGCATCCTAATAGTAAAGGAAGTTAGCCTTCTCTGGAGACTCAGCCTCATAGTTCAACTCCCACAGCTTGGAGGTTGTTTCCATGTTTCACAAGGTTGTCCTTAGGTAAAAAAGACAAGGGTACAAACCTTTGTGACAACAGGCACTTGGAAGCATTTGATTATGCCTGGCACCATCAATGGCATTTAATATTACAAAATTAAAGATGATAGAAGAATTGATGAAAACCCTAGCGACACTATATGAAAAGCCCTCCACTTCAAATAATGTATTTTTCATGAAGCATTTATTTAATATCAAAACGGTAGAAGGTGGATCTATTAAAAATTATTTTAATGAGTTTAATACTATTATTAGTCAATTATCTTCTATGGGTATCAATTTTGAAGAAGAAATTAGGGCTCTCTTAATTTTATGTTCTTTGCCTAAAAGCTGGAATGGTTGTGAGTAATTTTGTTCCTAGATCTAGTACCCTGAAATATGATGATGTGATCAGTGTTATTTTGAGTGAGGAAAGTCATAGGAAATCATTAGGTGGATCTACATCAGAAAGTGATTTGAATGCACAAAGTAGGGGCAGAATGGCTGAGAGAGGAACTAGTTTTGGAAATCACGAGAAATCAAGAGGAAAGTCAAAAGGGAGGAGGTCTCAATCAAGAGGACCAAATGACTACTGATACTGTGGAAAACTAGGGCACAAAAAGAAATATTGCTAGAATTGAAAGAAAAATGAAGGAGATAAATCAAAAGGAGAGGAGGAAAATGTGGTAAGTAACAAATCTAAAGAGGATTCTTTGCTTTTGTCTTTAGAAAGTGTTGGTGATTCATGGATTTTAGATTTTGGTGCTTCATTTCATGCTACACCTCATAGAGGTTATTTCATTGATTATGTCCAAGGGGATTTTGGGCTTGTTTATTTGGGGGATAATGAACCCTATCAAATTTTTGAAAAGAAGAAAATTAAGATTAAGTTGCAGAATGAGAATCATTGGCTACTACATGAGGTAAGACATGTTCCAAGGCTGAGTAAGAATTTAATTTCAATAGGACAACTCGGTGATGAGGGTTATGTAGTTACTTTTAATGATAAAAATTGGAAGGTTTCAAAAGGTTCCCTTGTAGTAGCAAGAGGTGTGAGCACCTTATATCTTTGTACAGGTCATATTGTTCATTCTACTTTAATTGTATCAGAGAAAAATGAATGTTCAGGAACAATTGCTGTAGTTGAGTAGGGAGAACAAATAGTTGTTGTAGATTTTGATACAGCACTATGGCACAATAGACTTGGACACATGAGTGAGAAAGGTATGAAACTACTTCATTTAGAGAAAGTTTTACCAAGTCTAAAATGTGTTAATATGGATTTTTGTGAAAGTTGTGTGTGTGAAAAATAGAAGAGAGTGAGTTTTGCAAAGACTGGGAAGGAAAATAAAAGGGAGAAATTAGAGCTTGTGCATACTGATCTATAGGGACCGGCTCAAGTATCTTCCCTTAGTGCCTCTCATTACCATGCTACATTTATTGATGATGTGACTAGAAAAGTATAGGTCTATTTCCTTAGATAGAAATCTAATGTATTTCAAACTTTAAAGAAATGGAAATGCTTGGTTGAAAATGAGACTGATAAAAAATTAAAATGTCTCAAATCTGATAATGGTGGTGAGTATTCTAGTCATGAATTTGAAGATTATTGCTCCACTAATGATATTCATAGACAAAAAATTGTTCCAGGAGTCCACAGGAAAATAGAGTGGTTGAACACATGAATAGGACTATAATGAAACATGCAAGGAGCATGAGGTTGCATGTTGGGTTGCCCTTACACATGTGGGTAGAGGCTATCAATACTGCTATATATTTGATTAATAGAGGTCCCTCTACTCCTTTGGGCTATGGTATTCTACAGGAGGCATGGACTAGTAAGAATGTGGGTTATTCTTTTCTCAAAACCTTCGGTTGTGAAGCATTTTCTCACATAGATTCTTAAAATAGAACCAAGCTAGAAGCTAAGTCAAAGAAATGTGTATTTTTTGGATATGGAATTAATGAGTTTGGTTATAGGTTTTGAGATTTTGAAAATCATAAAATTTTAAGAAGGAGGGATGTCATATTCAATGAGAAAGTGTTGTACAAAGATCTGTTGTAGCAACATGAGAGAAAAGAAGATGATTATGTAGTGTTGGATGATACAACAAAAGATGATGTTCTATCCATTCCTCATTGTTGGAAATAGAGAGATGAAGTAACTGAGAGGGGAAGGGTGAATCAGTTACTTCAAAAATTTCCTTATAGATCCTTAGATGTCTTAAAATATAGCTACTGCTGACACAAATAAATGTTGAAACTAGATAGATGTCCTGTTAACTTTATTAAGCATTTAAAATGATTAATGTGCATGCATAAAGAAATAACATGAAGACAAGAGACACCAAATTTAACGTGGAAACCCAATTTTGAGAAAAACCACCAAGTAACTAGTTACCAATTTTCACTCTTCTGAAGTGAGACCTGTTAGGAGCCAACCCTGTTAAAGGTTACAAAACACACTATTAGGTGTGACCCTATTAGAGGATTTGATCACCTTGTTAGAAGTGGCTTTGTGAGAGGTCTTTAAAACAATTCAACTGAATTGTCACCTTGTTAGAGGATTTACAAAATGGCTGCAAACCAACTTTGTTAAGAGATTTTGAATCACTATTACAATGATTAGAAAGAAACAATGAAGTGATATGGGATATATGCAACTTATCTTTGTTGAATACAGATCTTTGTTCTACTTTATTAAATCCTCACTGATCGAATGCAACTTTGCAGCTTAATAGGGATGACAAATTTTTCCTCAACATTCGCTCATGTATTTGCTTATACATTAGCACTCTTTACATCCATACTCTTTCTCACTTTTGAATTCACAACTTGACCTTTCATATATACCTTACAGATTGTCAAGTCGGCTCAATTAAAAGTTTATAACAACACAAAACTAAGTAAATCAGTCAGCTGCACAAAACAGTTAAACTTAATTCCTTGGAATCATAAAATTCTTTGGTGCCTGACCCAGCTCAGTGACCACTGCATCAAAATGGTTTCCCCATGTTAACCAAGTGAAGCTCGGTAAACAATGCAAACCTTGTAACTTCCTTTAGAGACTGAGTTAATTTGGTAAGTACTAACCTTCCTTTGTTTACCGAGTGAGCTCGGTAAAAGATAATTTGCCTTCATTTACCGAGTGAGCTCGGTAAAAGCTAGCTTGCCTTTGTTTACCAAGTGAGCTCAGTAAAAGCTAACTTGTATTCATTTACCAAGTGAGCTCAGTAAAAGCTAACTTTCCTATGAAATTTTTAGGAATGCTCGGTAGTCACTATAAATTCTTTTCTAACCATCTGAGCTTGGTAGACTCTATCTGATGACTGATATGACATTTGTGTAACATCAAAGACAATACACAATTAACAATTGTATCCAACAATATAAAATGTCCCTTTACTGGTTTTGTATGATATTTCATGCCTCTAATCAGATTTTCAAAATCAAACAACTAATATCACAAAGATCCACCAAATTTCTCAAGAAACCCCAAATCGGGTATGCCAGAAATAGTGCCAAAAGCTTCACAACTTCACAAATTATTAATAAATCTAAAAATGGATATTTTTACAGAAATTTAAATAGAATAACAGCCTAAAAAATGAAATTTCTAGATCTGTATAGCCTTTACACAACAATTCACAAATGTAGGACAAAAACTATGCTCATCGGGCTCCCGAAATTAACACAAAAATGCTCGAAAACACCACAAAAACACTAATAATCTATCTCAGAAGTTTAATCACATTCCAATACATATATTCAGCTCTATTTTAACATTTAAAAGTCTGATATACAGCAGAAACCCAAACTGATATGAAATACTCAACTGAAAACACCAAACTCATACAAAAAACACACCCAAAAACCCACAAATTTGCAATGTTCAGCACAAAGGCAAACTCTGTATGAGCATGCACATGGAATGGCTTCAAACTCCCATCTTTAGGCTTC
This sequence comes from Cupressus sempervirens, assembly GCA_028749045.1. Classification (NCBI taxonomy): domain Eukaryota; kingdom Viridiplantae; phylum Streptophyta; class Pinopsida; order Cupressales; family Cupressaceae; genus Cupressus; species Cupressus sempervirens. The sequence continues at coordinate 108,517,807 of CM053792.1, read as the reverse complement.
TTGGAAACTTGCAAAATCCCATTCTTGGGTCTCCCTAGAAACCTGCAAACTCCTGTTCTTGGGTCTCCTTCTCCACAGGTTTGGCAGCCGCTGAAGAATAACAAAGAATGAGCAAAAATCAAGTTTTGGAATCAGCCCAAAATGCCTCCAAACCCCTAAAAAGAGGGCATAACTGTAACTCATGTCCAAGAGAGGTTAATGAAACATATTTTAATAATAATTTTCATTTATTAGTCCAACGGTTTCCAAAAATTAACCCCCTTTTTCTGAAACTTCACTTTCTTGGGCCTGCCTGCCTTAGCAAAGATTATTATTTTTTAATTATTTGAAAAGGGGACATGTCAAGTCCTCCCCTCCCAAATATTTCTTGTCCTCAAGAAATGGCTTAATAATAAACCAGTTAATCCACCTGGATCGCAAATGTAGTCATGAACTATACTACTACCAATTAACACAAGCTCCTGCAATATCCTCTGTAATATGACCAAGAGGAATCCATAATCAAACTGACAATTATAGCTCAACCAAACTCCAAAATCACCACTACCACAGTCAAAAAATTATAAGACACAAAGTCTTAGAACATTAGAACCCAAGTAAAGTGGACAAATCAAACTACCAACACAGTAAATACCATCAATGCATCCCATTGGCCTATACGGAATGTACAATCCAACTCTGCAACAATGGTGAATGCTCTCAAATGAAATTGTACCAAGTATGGAGAATCCACACATTGTACAACTCCTGTAGTCAACACAACTCTACAAATCACTGACCACTATCTCATAACCATAACTCCCATGCACTGCTGATGGTGAAAAGACATTACAAGATAAAGAGTAAGAAATAGAATCCAAACCAAATTTGTTTGCCATCAACTCCTCAAAAAAAGGATCAAATGATAACTGATATACATACCCTACAATATAATGTTGATTAAAAAAACCAACCTCAGTCAACAGCTCACCATGAACAAGTGATACAACCCACTTTAACTGATCACTAGCTAAGTCAGGAGATGTCATAGCCAAAGGAGTAGAATCAATAACAACACCCACTAAAGCATCACTCCCAAACTCCTTCTCTAAGTCACATATTATCAAGCTGTCAACTGCAGAACCTATCACCATGTCATGCCTATCACAACTCTCATCTTGAGGCATCAAACTATCCCATAACTGATGATAAGCACTAGGAACCAAAGTACATCTCTGTATCATCATCTCATCAACATGGTCATCAAAGGTAAATTGATGAGCATACCTCACAGTGTAATGCCGATAGAATTTGCCAATATCAGTCAGTGGCTCAGACTGTAATCTAGATGAAACTAACTGCAATTGATCATTAACCATGTTGGAACTGACTACTACCTCCGAAGATATCACCAAGGGAGTAGTATTACTAGCAGGAACCATGCCAACTGCCAACTCACCAACATCACACATGATCTTTGATACATCTCTAGTCTCTGTGCCATCAGTACTAGAGGCCACCACCATGTCAGGCATACAAAAATCTACTACAACACCCAACTCAACTAAACCTGACTCTAGTGGGAATGAACCTAATATGCCAATGTTAGTATCAAGAATGGATGCATCCCCATCTCCACTGTCTCTGACAATCTCGGCCATGGACATCCTCGGATCACTAAACACCACATCTTGTGACTATATAGAATCAGGTAAAGACTGTATTCGCTCTAACTCCATGGTCACCTTAGCCAAATGAAACTGTGACTCCTTGAAAGCCAAGTGTGTACTCTTAAGAATCTCAGAAGTCACCTCAAGTTGCTCAGTAAGCTCACTCACCTCATCTTCCTTGGCCAACAATGCATCATATGTTGTACTGCCCCACTCCATAAGATAATCTCTGTCGGCTACCAACTGCATATAATCCTATCTCAGAATCTGAATAGGCTCCCATAAAGAGTGGAACTCTGTCAAGGAAAGATAACTACCTCCCTGCTCATCACTAGTAGGAGAACCCCATCCATAAATTGCTAACAACTGATGAGCAGCATCAAAATGTTGGCAAGTGATAGCAATGTCTTAGTCACTAACTCTCAACTAATTAGACACATGATGGCATTGGCTTGACTGTCTCCTACAACCCTCCTCTGATGCATCGTCTAAAGTAGTATCCTCAAAGTTACTAGTCTCTAGAGTATTACCATCCATATCCTGTGAATCAAATCTAAAGCTCATATCAACATACAGAGTATCAAAAACTATAGCACTACTGTCCAACTCCTTTGTACCCAAGGAAACTAAGTCTTCAAAATTGCCCACTGCATCCTCCTGGATGTCATCAAAGCCAATATGATCCTGGGACTCGTCTATACACACTGCCAAATATGAAAGATCATCAACACATTCCAGCAAGTATGGTCCACTGGATATATGAACAAAGCCCAACACCGGTTTATAAAAACTAATACCAACATCAGACAAGTTGTTAGCTCAAGAAAAGACAACACCACGCAATCTGCTAATCAAATCCACGATAGCACCCAAACAAACACTGCTACCAAAAAGTGTTAAAGATCTCCAGTCAACTAAATCCCAAATGCCAATATAACAATCTTGAGTCCATATTTGTAAACTAGAATTAGCTGGTAACTCAAGAAAAATCCTCACTTGAGTAATATGATCAATGCCAACTAGCTCCACATAGCTATCATGATGAGATAATGTAGTCACAATACTATCTTCACTCACCTTTAGCTGGCCGGATAAATCATGTGAAGTACTACTAGCCTCAACCTCATGTGATGAAGCATCTAACTATACCTGGTACTCTCTCTCAAAAAAGTCATGAATGCTCAATGTTTTCTCATCTCTACCAAGTATCTCACCATCATGCACAACAACATCATCATAATCATCATCCTTGAGCTCAAATCTATCTATCACTCTTTGACTAAAATCATCAAATGTAGTTACCTGATCATGACCTTGAGTAGTCATTCCATGATACCAGCAATCATAGGTTGCATCTTCCAAGTGTAGACTTGCAATTTGAACAGCATCACTCTCTTTCATGGGGTTAAGTATGAAGAAGGTCTGTAATTTTTGTAGCCATGCTTTAGCTGAAATTTTATTTGTTCCATCAAAAGTAGGTGTTATAAACTTGCTTATTTTATTTTCGAGCTCTCTTCCACTTATTTCATGCTCCCTTCTGTACTCTTTCTTGGGCATCAAAGTGTTCATCATATCCACATATTCTCTAAAAGGAACTAAACAATGAAAGTCATTATCTAAACCATTGTAAGTAGCTCTTAATGCAATCAAGTTACCTGTAACCTCTTCCATGGGATTAAGGGCTGGATTTGGCACTGGTGGCTCATCTGCATGCAGAAAAATAGTTTTTTTTGATTGAGAGGGTGTGAGTTTTAGATTTCTTGACTCCACTAAAGTGCTCCCTTTCTCATTAATAGATGCAACTCCTTGCAATTTTTCTGTCAATATTCACAAAGCCTCTCTAGTTTCTGCCAAACTATCCACTGTTTTCTTCTGAGTATTTTGGATGTCTTGGAAAAATTTCTTTGCCATCTCATCTAGATTAGCCATACTTTTTCCTTCCTTGGATTTTATACTTTTACTTTCAACTGGAGGTTTCACCAACATTTCTTTATTCTTTTCTCAATGTAAATATCTCTTTTCTCTTTCACTTAGTTGCATGCAACCATAAATTTTGACATGCAGCTAATTAGAAGCAACATGCAACCACCAAATTCACCAATAAATAACACGAAAATGATTAGAAGTAGAATGCAACCATAAATTTTGACATCTAGCTGGTTGGAAGCAACATGCAGCCATAAATTATGACATGCAAGATTTGGGTAGTTATCAAAACTGACATGCAAGATCTGGGTAGTTGTAAAAATTGACATGCAAGATCTGGGTAGTTGTCAAAACTGACATGCAAGATCTGGGTAGTTGTCAAAACTGACATACAAGATCTGGGTAGTTGTTAAAACTGACATGCAAGATCTGGGTAGTTGTCAAAACTGACATGCAAACTTCTACAAACCCTCAGGCTGGCAAGATCATGGCTTTGATACCACTGAAATGTCCCTTTACTATTTTTTTATGATATTTCATGCCTCTAATCATATTTTCAAGATCAAACAACTAATATCACAAAGATTCACCAAATTTCTCAAGAAACCCCAAATCGGGTATGCTAGAAATAGTGCCAAAAGCTTCACAACTTCACAAATTATTAATAAATCTAAAAATGGATATTTTTACAAAAAAATTCAATAGCATAACAGCCTAAAAAATGAAATTTCTAGATCCGTATAGCCTTTACACAATAGTTCACAAATGTAGGACAAAAACTATGCTCATCAGGCTCCCGAAATTAACACAAAAATGCTCGAAAACACCACAAAAATAGTAATAATCTATCTAAGAAGTTTAATCACGTCCAAAAATATATATTCAGCTCTATTTTAAAATTTAAAAGTTTGATATACAGCAGCAACCAAAACTGATATGAAATACTCAACTGAAAACACCAAACTCATACAAAAAACACACCCGAAAACCCACAAATCTGCACCGTTCAGCACAAAGAAAAACTCTGTATGAGCATGCACATGGAATGGCTTCAAACTCCCATCCTTAGCCTTCCTAGAAACCTACAAACTCTTGTTCTTGTGTCTCCCTGGAAATCTGCAAACTCCCGTTCTTGGGTCTCCTTCTCCATGGGTTTGGCAACCTCTGAAGAATAACAAAGAATGAGCAAAAATCAAGTTTTGGAATCAGCCCAAAATGCCTCCAAACCCCTTAAAAGAGGGCATAACCTTAACTCACGTCCAAGAGAGGTTAATGAAACATATTTTAATAATATTTTTCATTTATTAGTCCAACAGTTTCCAAAGATTAACCCCCTTTTTCTGAAACTTCACTTTCTTGGGCCTGCCTGCCTTAGCAAAGATTATTATTTTTTAATTATTTGAAAAGGGGACATGACACAATCTCCCTCTTTGGAATTGATGGCAACACAACATGTCATAGCAGAAATGAAATTTGAAAACAAGTCAACATGTCAATATAATAATTCTCCCTCTAAGATAGAAAAATCTCCCTCTTACAGTAATCTCCTTCTTTGAAGTAATCTTTACTCTTTTGAAAAAAATTTAGAGAGATATGATAGTAGTAAACTCTCCCTCTTTGACAACACATGCCAAGGACAACTCAAAATCAAATGAATTTTAGTGTACCTTTAGTACTAATTCACATGCAATGTTTCCTAATTATGCTACATCAACTGATAGATCTTCGAGTTGATGCATCACTAAAAATTTATTTTAGTGAACTTCAAATAGGGGAGTGACCCCTAACTTACCTCTTAGATACAAGAATGCATCCTTAGGTAAAGGTTTTGTGAATATGTCAGCAATTTGGTCCTTTGTATGAATATATTCCAATCTAATCTCCTTGTCTTGCACCAATTCTCTAACAAAATGATATTTTATTGCAATATGCTTTGTTTTGGAATGCATCGCTGGATTCTTAGTTATGATGATTGCACTTGTACTATCACAGAACATAACAACTGGTTCTTTGATTTCCATCTTCATGCCTTTCAACAACTATTTAAACTGAACAATGTTAGAACAGTTTATTGCTGCAACAACATACTTTGCCTCTGCTGTTGATTGAGATGTACAATTCTACTTTTTGCTTGTCCAAGAAACCAACCTTTTTCCAAGAAAGAATGCACCTCCACTTGTACTTTTTTTGTCATCAAGGTTTCCTGCCCAATCAGCATCAGTAAATACTTTCAAATCCAAATTTCCTCCAAACTTATACCATAAACCATACTCTTCAGTTCCTTTCAAATATCTCATTATTCTTTTGATTGCCATAAAGTGGTTTTCTCTTGGTTTTGCTGAAAATCTTGCTACAATACCAACTACAAGTGCAATATCTAGTCTATTATGAACTGCATACTGCAATTTTCCAATCATAGATCTATACAATGTTTGATCTACTTCCTTTGATTCATCTTCCTTGGTAAGTTTTACTCCAGTACACATAGGAGTCCGAACTGGTTTACAATCTTCCATTCCAAAAAATTTCAATATCTCTTTGATGTACTTTGATTGAGTAATGTAGATACCATTTTTAGTCTATTGAATTTGAAGACCAACAAAGAATTTGATCTCACCAAACATAGACATTTCAAATTCCTTGTTCATTTGTTCTGAGAATTCTTTGCATAGATCATCATTCCCTGTGAAAATAACATCATCTACAAATATTTCTGCTAAGACAATCTTATTATCTTGTCCTTCTTTAATATACAAGCTACTGTTATCATTAGTTCTTTGAAAACCAATCTGAATAAGATATTTATGCAATCTTTCATACCATGCTCTAGGGGCTTGTTTCAGACCGTACAATGCCTTGTGTAATTTGCAGACCATGTTCTTTTTATATGGATTAACAAAACCTTCAAGTTGTTCAATGTAGACTTCTTCATCTAATATACCATTGAGGAATGTTGATTTGACATCCATCTGATAAAATTTGAATCCCTTGTGAGTAGCATATGCTAGTAAGGTTCTGACTCCTTCTAGTCTTGCAATAGGAGCAAAAGTTTCTCTATGGTCTATTCATTCTTCTTGAGCATATCCTTTGCATACTAGTCTAGCTTTGTTTCTTGATACCTTATCATCTTCATCCAACTTGTTTCTGAATAACCACTTAGTTCCAATCACATTTTTGTCTTTAGGTTTGGGTACAAGAGTCCATGTATTATTTTTCTCTATTTTCTCTATTTCTTCATTCATGGCTTCAATCCAACTATCATTTTCTAATGCATCTTTGACATTTCTAGGTTCAAAATCGGCAAGTAAACAAGTACCTTTTAGCTTATTTCTTGTCATGGTTCCTTCATATTTATCTCCAATGATCTGATCTACTAAATGATGTCTCCTGACATACTTAGCTAATACATGTTTCTTTCCTTTTGAATGAATTTCATTGTTATCTTTTTGTATTTCAACTTCAGGCTCTTTCTATTCTGGCTCGGTACACATTTTATCAGTAGATGTTTGCTTGGTAAATACTTGCTCGGTAGATACTAAATTTAACTTGGTTTGCTGTGGCTCGGTTTGAACTTCTTATAACTCAGTTACAGATGACTCGGGAGTAGAGTTTTCCTAATTCTCTGATGTAACTGGTACTGTATCAGGTTCACTGAAGACAAACCTTTTATAATCTTCTAGTTCCCTTTTTCTTTCTTCTTTAGTCCTTTCTGCAAACTCATCAACTTTCACATGTGCACTTTCTATGACTTTGTGAGTAGACAAGTTCAAACATCTATATGCCTTACTTGTGCATGAGTATCCAATGAATATACCTTCATCACCTTTTACGTCAAATTTTCCTTTTCTAGATTCTTTCAAAATGTAACATTTACTTCCAAATACTTTAAGATAACTTACATTAGGTTTATAGCCATACCATAACTCATAGGGGGTTTTGAATGAGTCTTTCTTATGTTGTACTCGATTCAAGGTATAGACTACAATGCTGATTGCTTCCTTCCAATATTTGATAGCAATGCTCTTTTCAATCATTAATGTTCTTGCACAATCCATGATGGATCTATTTCTTCCTTCAGCTATTCCATTCTGCCGGGGTGTTCCAGGTGCTGATACCTATCTTTTGATTCCTCTTTCAATGCAAAAGTTATTAAATTCTTGTGAAATGAATTCTCCACCTCTGTATGACCTTAAGCATTTTAATCTTTTTTTTGTTTCCTTTTCTACTCTGGCCAAATACCATTTGAACTTTTCAAATGCTTCTGATTTATTTCTTAGATACATGACTGTCATCATTCTTGAGTAATCATCAACAAAAAGAATGAAGAACTTTTCTCCAGTATAGCTTTCAATTCTAATGGGTCCACATAAATCAGTATGCACAATTTCTAATATGTCTTCAGACTGATAGTTTTTACTCTTAAAACTAGTGTTTCCCATCTTTCCAATTTGACAATTTTTGCATAGACTGACCTCAGGTTTCTTTATGTTGAGAATGCCTTTTACTTTTTTGAATTTGCTTATCTTTACCAGATTATCAAAGTTTACATGACACAAACTTTTATGCCATAACCAACTTTCTTCAACTTGAGCAATGAAACATGAACATTCACCTAGTTCAAGATAGAACAAGTTACCTTTAGTTTGAGTGCCTGATCCAATCAGCTTTCCTTTCCCATCCACCAGTCTTGTTTTACCATGCATGAATTCTACTTTGATTCCATTATTGAGTAGTTGTGCCAAACTCAACAAATTATATTTTAGTCCTTCTACCCAATAGGCATTATCACATATAAGTTCTTTGGTTAGGGGAATTCTTCCTCTTCCTTTTATACAACAAGGTTCATTGTTACCAAATCTCACACTGCCACCATCATAGTCTTCAAAGTATTCAAACTTAGTTTTGTCGCTAGTCATGTGATGAGAACAACCACTATCTATGATCCATGTATCATTTTTGCTCATATGAGAAATGAGTGTCATTTCTTCATCATCATCAGATTCATCTTTTACAACAATATAGACAATCTCATCTTCTTCTTCATCATTAGAGTCATTAGAATCTTTAGTCATAAAACATGTTTTCTTACCTTTGTCCTTGAATGATTTGAAATATTTCTTGCCATTCCATTTTTTATCTTTCTTTTCATCTTTATTCTACCTGTTTGGACATCTAGTAGCAATATGACCAACTTCTTCACATGAAAAATAGATTAGGGATACTTTACCTTTGTATTTTCCTCTGCCTCTAGAATATTTCCTTGCTAGAAGGGCTTCAAATACTTCAAGATCACCATCTAAACTTTGGTTTGATTCATCTTCACTTTCTGACTAAGATTTCATTTTGCCTTTCTCCTTGAGTGAAAATTTGGCTTCAAATGTTGATTCAATGTTTTTGGAAGCTAGAATATAGTTATCAAAGTTGTCCAGTTCAAATGCAGTCAATCTTCCAACTATAGCCTCTAGATTTATCTTATGATTCGCTTCACATCTTCTTTCCTAAATTGTAGAGACTCTGATTGCATAAATGGGAAGTAGAGTTCTGAGAACTTTTCTTGTAACTTTCTCTTCACTGATATCTCCTCCAGAAGCTTTTATTGCACTGACACATGCTTTAACTCTTTCAACATATTTTGCAATGTTTTCATCCTCTCTCATCCTCATTTGATCAAATTGTCCTCTCAGACTTTTTGCTTTGGCTCTTCTAACATTATCATCTCCTCCATATATCTCTTTCAGCTTTTTCCACATTTCAAAGGCAATTTTGCATTCCTTGATATCATCAAATTTTTCATAACTCAGAGCAGATGCAATATCTATCATCATAATGTTGTGAGTCTTCTTGTCAGCAATATCATTGACAGATAGTGTACCAGCTGGTTCTGCATACTTTTCATCAAGGTACTTCAGTCCTGTATCACCAATGGATGCTAGGTGAAGTCTAATCATTCCTTGCCATGCTAAGAAGTTATTTCTATTAAGTCTTGGGATTTCCCTTTTGTAAGACATCCTGATCTTTGGCTTAGATCTTTGAAATCTTATCCTGAAAGCACCAAAAGCTCTGATACCAATTGTTAGAAATAGAGAGATGAAGTAACTGAGAGGGGAGGGGTGAATAAGTTACTTCAAAAATTTTCTTACAGATCCTTAGATGTCTTAAAATATAGCTGCTGTTGACACAAACAAATGTTGAAACTAGATAGATGTCCTGTTAACTTTATTAAGCATTTAAAGTGATTAACATGCATACATAAAGAAACAACATGAACACAAGAGACACCAGATTTAATATGGAAACCCAATTTTGGGAAAAACCACCAAGTAACTAGTTACCAATTTTCACTCTTCTGAAGTGAGCAATGTTAGGAGCCAACCCTGTTAAAGGTTACAAAACACACTATTAGGTGGGGTGAATAAGTTACTTCAAAAACTTTCTTACAGATCCTTAGATGTCTTAAAATATAGCTGTTGCTGACACAAACAAATGCTGAAACTAGATAGATGTCCTATTAACTTTATTAAGCATTTAAAGTGATTAACATGCATGCATAAAGAAATAACATGAACACAAGAGACACCAGATTTAACGTGGAAACCCAATTTTTGGAAAAACCACCAAGTAACTAATTACCAATTTTCACTCTTCTGAAGTAAGCCCTGTTAGGAGCCAACCCTGTTAAAGGTTACAAAACACACTGTTAGGTGTGATCTTGTTAGAGGATTTGATCACCTTGTTAGAAGTGGCCTTGTGAGAGGTCTTTAAAACAATTCAACTGAATTGTCACCTTGTTAGAGGATTTACAAAATGGCTATCAAACCAACTCTATTAAGATATTTTGAATCAATGTTACAATGATTAGAAAGTAGCAATGAAGAGATTTGGGATATATGCAACTTATCTTTGCTGAATACAGATCTTTGTTCTACTTTATTAAATCCTCACTAATCGAATGCAACTTTGTAGCTTTATAGGGATGACAAATTCTTCCTCAACATTCACTCATGTATTGCATCCATACTCTTTCTCACTTTTGAATTCACAACTTGACCTTTCATATATACCTTACAGATTGTCAAGTTGGCTCAATTACAAGTTTATAACAACACAAAACTAAATAAATCAGTCGGCTGCACAAAAAATTAAACTTAACTCTTTGGAATCATAAAATTCTTTTTTTCCTGACCCAGCTCAGTGAGCACTACTTCAAAATGGTTTCTCCATGTTAATCAAGTGAAGCTTAGTAAACACTGCAAACCTTGTAACTTCCTTCGGAGACCGAGTTAATTCGGTAAGTACTAACCTTCCTTTGTTTACCGAGTGAGCTCGGTAAAAGATAATTTTCCTTCATTTATCGAGTGAGCTCAGTAAAAGCTAACTTGCCTTCATTTACCGAGTGAGCTCGGTAAAAGATAACTTTCTTGTGAAATGTTTAGGAATGCTTGGTAGTCACTATAAATTCTTTGTTAACCATCTGAGCTCGATAGACTTTGTCTGATGACTGATATGACATTTGTGTAACATCAAAGATAATACACAATTAATAGTTATATCCAAGACTCATGATGTGAAACAATCACAACAACAAATACCACACACACCAATGAATTTTAGATGGTCAGCAAGGAAAATTAGACCTCCACAAAGATTTTTCTCCCTCTTTGTATTCTATTTTACTTACTGATGCTAGTGAACCTGAAAGTTATGATGAAGCTATGCAGGTGGATACTAAGATTTAGTGGTAGTTTGCAATGAAAGATGAAATGGACTCTTTTTTGAAGAATAAGACATGGGATTTGTGCAAATTGACTAGAGGTAAAAAGGCGTTACAGAATAAGTGGGTTTAGAGGTTAAAATAAGAGGATGGAGGTAAGAAATGATTTAAAGCTAGTTTAGTTGTAAAAGGATTTGCATAGAAAAAGGGAATTGACTTTGATGAGATATTTTCTCCTATTGTTAAAATGACTTCTATCCATACTATTTTAAGTCTGGTGCCTACTAAAGATTTTCATTTAGAGAAATTGGATGTTAAAATAGCCTTCCTTCATGGTGATTTGGATGAAGAGATATATATGGCTCAGCCACAAGGATTTTCTATCAAAGGTAAGGAGAACTTATTGTACAAATTGAAGAAAAGTTTATATGGCTTGAAGTAAGCACCTTGGCAATGGTATCTAAAATTTTACAATTTTATGTATAAGCATGGTTACAGTAGGTGTCATTCAGATCATTGTGTCTACTTGAAGAGGTTAGATGATGATAGCTACATTATTTTATGTTTATATGTTGATGATATGCTTGTAGCTAGGTCTAACATGGATCACATTAAGTAGCTAAAAATCCAATTAGCACATGCATTTTCTATGAAGGATTTGGGGGCAGTAAAAATAATTCTTCATATGAAGATTTGCAGAGATAGGGAAAATAGAAGATTGAGACTATCTCAGGTTGATTGTGTTGAGAAGGTGTTGCAATGTTTCTTTATGGAGAATGCTAAAGTTGTCAGCAAACTTTTACCTGATCTTTTGAAATTGACTAAGGAGATGTGTCCCAAGACATAAGAAGAGGAGGATAAGATGTCCAAGTTACCATATGCTTCAGCTATAGGAAGCTTGATGTATGTTATGGTATGTACTAGGCCAGATATTGCACATGCAGTGGGAGTTGTTGGGAATTGAGCATTGAAATGCAGTCAAATGGATTCTCCGATATTTGAGAGGAACATCTAATAATTGTTTATACTTTGGGGGTTCTACTACTAATTTATAGGGCCATGTTGACTCAAATTTGGTAGGGGATATTGATACCAGGCGGAGTACTACAGGTTACATCTTTACTGTTGGTGAGGCAATTGTGAGTTGGGTTTGTAGGTTACAAAAGGTTAATTCTTTATCCACTATAGAGGTAGAGTATGTAGCTACTATAGAGGTAGAAAAGGAGATGATATGGCTTTAGTTCTTCTTGAAAGAATTGGGAAATCTTTAGAAGGATAATTATTTGTTCACAAATAGTTAGAGTGCCATTCATCTTACAAAGAATTTAGCTCTGCATTCAAAGATCAAACACATATAGTTGTGGTACCATTTCATTTAGTTAGTTTTGAAAGATGGATAGTTAAAGCTGGAGAAGATACATACCAATGAAAATCTAGTAGATATGTTAACAAAGGTAGTAACAAGGGAGAAGTTGAACTCCTTTTCAGCTTTGGTTGGTCTTCTAGACTAAACATGAATTAAAGAATAGTAAATTCTAGGGTGGTTTGATCTAGTGGGAGCCTCATGGAGTAGCGACATAGCTACATGATTAGTCTCTAAGTGGGAGATTGTTGTTTAGTGTGGAGCCTAATCAATCCCCAAGTGGGAGACTATTAGTTCGTGTTGATTGATTAGGAAAGTACTGTACATACTTCATAAATTCTTTGGGGCTATTTGTAGATTCACCACTAAAGTAATGGTTAATTTATGGCTGACATATAGTAACCCTAAAGCAGTTTAATACTTGTATAAAAGGGCTTAGGGTTAGGGATTTTTTCATAAGGTGTCATGCAAAATTGGTTCTTGTGTGATATTGAGCTATAAGTGATTATGCATTGTAATCAAGTTGTAATTGTTGGATCATAAAAATATTGGACTTTTTGTTTGGTGGATGTAGCCTAGGGTTTGGGTGAACCACATTAAATCTTGGTGCCTTGTGTTCTTTTTTGTGTTATCTATTATTTTCTATTATTGGTTATATTTGCATGTAATTTTTATTTATGTCTGTGGTTTAATCCTAACACCAAGGAGTAGTGAAAGTTGTTTTAAATTATTATCTTTCATGAACAAGGATCTAGTTATAGCTTGAGAAACCATCCATCATTAACATCAACTCTAAACTAGTGACTAGCTTCAATGTTGAGAAATCCATACCTATCTTTCAATGATGCAATATTCAAATTTCTAAAATCAACACACAATCTAATATCCCCTTTCTTTTTCTTGACTCATACTAGGTTTGACACCCATGAAGAGTGTCTAATTGATTTTATTACCCCCCTACCCCTTAGCTTCATGAGTTCTTCCTATATTTTAAGGGATAGAGTGGGATTCACAAGTCTTTGTTTTTTTCTAAATGGTTTAAAATTTTCTTTTAGAGGTATTATATGTTTAAAAAAATCTTCTCTATAAGCCTTAAGGTCATCATATGATCATGCAAAAACATGTCTGAATTTTTTCAACAAATCTGTCAAAGATTTCCTAATTGCAAGGGATAAGGTCCTACCAATGTATACTTTTTGGGAGATTTAGCAATGCCAAGTTTGATCTCTTCAAACTCTTATGGCTTCTTGTCTTTGGTATCTAAATGGATGCTATATTTCTTATCAAAGATACTCTCAAGTACCACCAGACCTTTAGGTACCTTGTTTGCTTTTAATTGTAGGATTTCTTGACCAAAGATAGCTTTCTTTCCATCTATTGTTTCTACCAAAGCACTTCATTCCAACTCTTGATCATAATACTTATCTTCATTAAGAAGAAAGTTCAAGATACCTTTATCATCTTTGAATACTTTCCAATTTTCTACATTGTCAAGGATAAAAGGCCTACTCTTCATCTCAATTGTAGATACACCAAAAAATGATACATCATTAGGCTTGATTGCCACATTAGCTAACAATTTGTCGATCTTGTTGTTACTTATGCCCATACAAGAAATGTCAAAGGCATCAAATGTTTCGATTTGTTTCCAACTAGAATTCCTATTTAGGTTTAGCCTTATGTTCTCTAAGGCATATGTCTCCTTAATTTGAGACAATGCTAGCTCTGATTCACCAATAGCATGTAATTTTTTAATTCCATGACTAGCTGCCACTTTTTATTGGAGTAAAAGTGCCTCATACTCTACAATGTTATTAGTGCATGTAAAATTTAGATTAAATGAATACCTAAATGTATTCTTATTGGGAGATATAAAAAAAACTCTTGCTCCTAATTGTATATGTGCAAATGGGGCCCTCTGATCCTTACATACACTTCAACATAGTCCTTACCTGCAAGATCATCCCAAAATAAACATTGGATTATTTATCCAAAAGATCCAACAAAATGACCTGTTGCTTTCTAACTAGAAGGATTTTTCCTATTTTCTCTTAGATCAAGAAGCAGGAAACTAGACTTTTTAGTATGAAGGATTTTAAGCAATTATATGATCATGCAATTTATCTAGATGTAAAATGCAGTTTAATATAGGAATAAGAAAAAGTGTTTAATCTATGTGTATGAATTTTATTAAACTAGATGATATTGATACTAAGCAAGAAAAAATATGATAACATAAAACAAGTGAGTATGCAATTCAATAGAGATTCGATGTAATTCAAATTCCCACCTCTATAATGAAGGATTAGAAACCTCTCAAATAGAATTCCCAAAATCCATCAATGATCAAGATTATTTGGGATGGATGGTCTAGATTAGAAATGAGATTCAGTTAGAATGGAAAGTTTCCTTATAAAAAGGAAGTTAACTAATTTCTTTTGAGTGGAATAAGGAATTAACTGATTTCTTTCCTTTTCTGATTTCAGTCAACTAAGAGTTTCCATTTCTAAACTGAAGAGAGAATATTACAGAAGATATTTGATTTAAGGAAATTAAATATGACCTCATAATTGAGTATTCTAAATTGAATAATTAAATTCAACAATTAGAATGAGAATATTTAATTAAATCAAACATATTTAATTCCTCATGTATATTAGCTAAGCAAGGTGAATTTAATTTAATTAAAATACTAGGATTTATAATTCAATTAATTCAATTAAAACATTTATTTAGCCAATTCAATGAATATTCAAGAATTAATTAAAGTAAGTGATTAATATAGATTAACGATTTTTTAAATTTGACACTTAGGTTGAGTAGAGATTATCAGAACCAGAATTTCCTAGTTAAATAGGACTTAGGATTGATTGAAATAGAGTAGAATTGGTTGAGCATGGCAATGTGCCAATTTTGGGGTATTACATTTTCCCTTCTTTGAATGAATGTGTGAGCAACACATTTGATTAAAATAAAATAAAAAAGCATGATGCAAAGATCAAGAAATGAGATTGGTTCTAAAATTGATGATACAAAGACCAATTGATAAGCTTTTAAAGGTTATCTCTAGAATTGAGCTTAACCTTAGGGAATCTAGATAGAAAACCTAGATACCAAGATTGATAAGATTAGTTCTGAAATTGATGACATGGAGACCAATTGATAAGCTTTTAAAGGTTATCTCTATAATGAAGCTTAACCTTAAGGGATCTAGATAGAACACCTAGATATCTAAATTGACAAGCTTTTAAAGATTATATCTAGAATGAAGCTTAATCTGAAAGGATCTAGATAGAACACCTAGATACCAAAATTAAAAAGCTTTTAAAGATTTTTTCAAGAATAGAACTTCATCTTAAGGGATCCAGATAGAACACCTAGAACCAAAATTGACAAGCTTTTAAAGATTGTCTCCAAAATCGAACTTAATCTTAAGAAATCTAGATAGAACACCTAGTTACTAAAATTGACAAGCTTTTAAAGATTATCTCCACAGTAGAACTTAATCTTAAGGAATCTAATCATGAGTTCTAGAATCATCCCTAGAATGAGGCTTGATCCTCAGGAGTTAGGGTTTAGACTATCCTAATACCTGTCCATCGAACTCTGACAAACAAAGTTATAATGTGTGATTAGCTAATGAAAAGATAGGATAGATAACAAAGATGCTAGATAAAAAAGGAACAAGATGCCCGGAGTGACGAGATGCGCCTAGTGACAAGGAAATAAGTTGGGAACAAGATGTCCCAAGGGATGAGAACTCAGATTGAGTTGAAATTTAGGTTGAATGATGTAATCATCCTGCTCCCTTGGGAGTGAAACCAAAAGATGACACAGTAGAAATATGATGTAGAGAATATGTTGATAGGTATAGAAGAAATTTGAGATTTATAGAAGAGATTAGAAAAATCAAAAGAGAATTTGGAGTCAATCTAGCATGATTTTTAGGTCTGAAAGACCATGTTTGACCAAAAGTTGACTAGATTTGACCATGGTTCACTTGTTTCAAAATTTTTAGAAAATTGTGAAGAAATTGTGATTAGAAAAGATTCTAGGATTCACAAAGTATCATAAAAAATGGACTGCACAAGCATTTGATTGCATCAGTCCCAAAATTTTAAAATGGGATTTTGAGTTATTTAAGCATTTTGAATTTTGAATTTGATCCCTTAAATGGATTCAGAGTAGTCCAATTAGCCAAGGCGCAATTTTTGTGCAAATTGGAGTACTTTAACAAATTAGGTCAAAACCTATATAAGGGCCCAAAGGGTCATTTTCAAATCATTTGCACTTTTATCTTTAGTGAATAGGAGAACTCTGAGGTGAAAATGGTGGTTCCCATGTCTTCTCATCATTTTGAGCACTCCTATTGACACAGTCGGCCGATGAAATATGGACCTCCAATGAGTATTGATAACCTTGCTCCATATTTAATTTTTTATGCTTTTTGAGGTATTTTGGTATGTGTTTAGGGCCTTTTGAAGTTTGTATCATTAGTCCTCATGTAAGGATCTCATTCTTTGCACGGGCTTGATCTCTTCTCATGTGAAGATTTAACAATTATGTGTTCCCTCGCGCACAATGGTGAGGTTTCTTGTAAGGGAGATACCCACCTTTCGTACAAGATGCACATATTTCACTTACTGGTTAGCCATTCCTCATGTGAGGACTTTATTTCTTACACAAAGATGTGAAATGTCATATGAGAAAGTGCTTTTCTACATAAAAATATAGTGTCTTTTGCAAAATTGAAAGTTAATTTTTTGATGTTTAATTACAAATTTACATTTTGATTTTTCATCATGTTGACTTGTCAAGTGGATACTGACCATTTGTATGTTTTTTTTGCTCATGTGTGCAGGTTATCTTTGATGATATTGGATTTAGGTTCCACAATCTACCATATGGAGCTCCATTGTGGAGCCTTGATGCTATTAATATGGTGCACATAGACTGACTGGGGTTATCACATTTATGCTAGATCCTAGCAGTGCCCGTGAATCATGGCTTGTTGATAGCATTGGTGGAGTGTTTCCATTCGAAGAAAAACACATTCCATTTGACCCAAGGGAAGATGACTGTCACTCAAAATGGTGTATACAAGATCCTATGCATACCCTTCCATGGGCCAAGAGTTGTTTACAACACCATAATGAGAGTGGGCATAGAGGCACTGCGAGCCATTTTCTAGTAGGATTTCATCATGGGACAAGCCATCACATGGGATGAGCTTGTCCACACTTACAGTCCCACTCATAGGTTGGCCTTGGTTTTGGTGATCTTCATTAGCTATTTCCTAGTGCCTAAGAGAGGGTAGCATGGATAGGAGTGTGGGTGGGGTCAGATGCTCTAGAGGATGCTAGATGTTCCAGAGAGATTTGGATGGGGTTAATGTATGCTCATGCATATGTTCCATGAGATGCACAAGATTGTATATCATGAGAGGAGGAGCATGGCCATAGGAGTATATGTACTACAAATATGGGCATGGGAGCATTTTCCAGTGACATGGCCCATTTTTAAGGATGAGAGGTAACCTAAAAAGCTTTATATCTACAAGTACAAAGGATATCTTACCCAAGGGGAAGACTAAGCTATGGAGGGCCCATTTTGATGACCTAGTATCCATCATATGGCAGCCCTAGAGAGAGACTAAGGACTAGGATGACACACCCTATGAATTGAGCCACATGTTTGCATCATGGCCACTAATAGGCTAAAACACACAGATAGTAGAGAGATTCCCTCTCACATGTGTGTGGCATCAGTATGGGTGGCCACAAGATATCTCATAGGAGTATTGCTACTATGCACGACTAGTGAGGGATTTGAGCCAGGGATGGTCATAGAGGTTGGATCGAGGGAGATCCATGATCGATGTGCACAATAGTAGTGGTAGATGTCAGGATGACACCAACCTATTAGGCATATTTTTCTAGCCATCCCTTTCCCTCATTTTATAGATCAAGTGGGGATGACATCTCTTGAACTACAAGGACCGTAGCGAGTACCACCAAAGTAGCCACCACAGGGACCACAGCATGTGAGACACCAAGTCTAATAGATGTAGATCCCACCTTAGTAGATGGGGATAGATCCAAGTGTAGGTGGTAGTGGGATAGATCAAATTTAGTAGTAGAGACCCCATAGTGAGGAGTAATAACTAGTCGAGTAGCAAGCTAAGCAGTTTGATGAGGAGATGCAAGACCAACATGTTACCAAGCCTCAGGATGTTTTGAGGAGGGCTAAAGAGTAGATATGATAGGCCTCTCTATAATTAGGAGAGTTGTAGATTTAGATAGCTTTAAGGGATACCTAGATAGCTGAGTGGGACTGTGAGATTTGTGGTCTAAGAGAGTAGTTAGAGGCAACTAAGAGGAGAGCAGAGAAATAGCAGGACCAAATCTAATTGTAGATGGTAAGAGCAACACATTAATTTGTGGCTTATTTCATAGTTGTCTTGCATGAGGTAGAGTAGGTGCCTTAGTTTTCATAGTATGCACAATATTTGGGAGGTGCACATCCTACAATGAGGCCAAATATGCCTCCTCCTCCTCCTCCTCATCTAGGAGGTGAGGGTGTCAAGGAGAGTTAGATCAATTTTGTCTCTGAGTCTTGATTTGGCTATGTATTAGTTGGTGTGCCACCACCATTTTGTACCATTTTCTATTGACAATGCTTGAGTAGCCCTCATTTTTTGCATTAATGTATTCTTTTGATACTAGTGTGTGTGTGTGTGTGTGTGTGTCTAGATAGTTAATATTTTGAGTCAAGTATCATGTGCATGTGTCATTGTCTATCTTTTTTTGATGTACATGAGATGTTTTATGCTATGATTATGAAATGAAAATATGATATGATGTATGGTATGCCTATTTGATTTGATGTGTGAATGTATTGTAGATGAGATGGATTATGAAATGATGTATGAAATGCTAATGTAATTGAACTGGAATCTCATGTAGTGTTCCATGTTTTTGTTCATAGTGATAGGTATTCCATTAAGGAGCAAGAGAACAAACCAAAGAACCAAATTCTTGTGTAGCCATGAAGAAATATGATACTTTTAAGAGACTAACAATCCCTCATCAAAAAGATGTAAGTGAATTAACCATCAAAGCATGCATTTATGCAATGCAGCCCTATGCTAGATACAATCCTAGGTCCAATTACCAAGCTTCAACAATTATCATCACTGAGCATATAGTTAGACCCCATATGTCATGCAATTCCCATTGATATTGCAATCTTAGAAATTTTAATAGAACTTCTATTATAATTTTTTCAGGATTAAATGTAAGCATTTGAGGCACAAGAAGCCAGAATGACCAAAACATTTGTCCCTTTTAATGTAGCAAGTTAATATAAGCATCAAAGCATAAGCACTAGGATAACTAGAATGTTTCTTGCATGGAGACACACCAGACACATGAGAGATCCCTCTTATGTTTAAGTAATTAGAAAGTATTTTGTCTACAATGGCCCTTGCATCCATAACCTAAGACAAAAATTTTCCATATATACTCACAATGACATGTACATTCACTTAGTAGGATGAGTACCAATATTTATCATAGCATAAAGAGTTCACTCCAACAAGCAAGGAGAAGAACCAACGTCACTAATTATCCATATAAAAGGAGTTAAGGTACACATGACCATCCAACATGAGATGGAGGCTTTTATAGTGGACACCCCTCTTATATGGATGCTTTAGATTATTTGGATCTAGACCACAAATAGAAAGAAAAGAAAAGATCATCCCCCAGTCCTTGCATCTCTAGCCAAAAAGGACATCATCAAGTTTCTCAAATAGACATGATGAAACAAAAGTGAAACAAACAAAGAAAATCTCAACATATCCCAAACAAATTCATCATTTTTAGTTCAATGTTTCTATACATATAGGATTGATCTCAAGCATAAATGTTCAAAACATGTCTAAAAGAAATCTCTTTGTTAGGTGACAACAATAGATAGACACAATCAGAATGACTGGTGACTATTGAATAGGGAGGAGGGTTAGGATGAGTATGATTATCCCTCTGCACCATGATCAGTTATTGAATAGAGGAATATAGGATATGGTATGGCATCGCCATCACTATAGCATCACCAATATGGTATAGTAGATGTCAGAGCCCCTATCTTCTCTTTGGGTAGTAGGGTGGATGGCTCATATAATTTGAGGGGCCTCACCTACCTAGTGAATAGTAGGGCCTTATTCTAGCAAGCGCAGATGGATGCATGCTACCCCTCTAGGCTAGGTGTTTTCAAAATACCTAAGGTGGAATAGTAGGGATGTGAAATGCTTAGAGATAGGATAAATTGCTCTGGCTGATTTTTCATCTTGAACTACTCCCATCTTCTCTATTGCTGGTTGCAAGTAAACCCTAGATACTTCCATCCTTTTTGCTGGCTCAGATGTGACATATGTCTCTATGAGTGGTGCTATAGATAGGGGCTCTTTCTTGAACTCCCACTCCTTCCTCTTTTAAATAGCTCAATCAAAGAGGAATCTTTAGTGTGAAGAACCTAAGTAGGACTGAGTGATAGTAGACAAACATAGTCAGAATGATAGGTGACTAATGTAGAGAAATCTTTCATGAGAGGAATCTTAGAATTAACCTAAGTGACTATAGGTAGATGCAGTTGGAACAACTAGTGACTATCGTGGAAGACATTCTATGAGGAGAATCTCAAAAAAAAAGTGACACTAGCGATAGTAGGCAAACATAGCTAGAACATCTGGTGACTATCACAAAAGAGATTCTATGAGTAGAATCTTAAAAAAAAGAGACACTAGTGATAGTAGGTAGATGCAGTTAGAACAACTGGTGACTATTATGAAAGAGATTCAATGAAATTATAGTGTGTTTCCCCCAAGTTCTGACAAGATTCCATCCATGTTAGTAAAGCAAAGCAAGAAAGTAATTGTACATGAGGCAGAAGATGTGTCACAAGATGTAGCATTAGGAACAAGAGATGCATGTTTACCAGGTTTTCACCTTCTTGGTAAGAATTCTATTTTTACTACCATAATGCCTGTTCCCAGCTTTTCACCAATGGCACTTTTCATGTTTTTCAATTTTTTTTGTATTTTTGAATTTTTAATAATGTTTTTGGTATTACTAAGGCACCTATTGCTAGGTTTTCACAAGGATAATGATTTTTTTAGGACTTTTTGCAATTTTTAGGATTTTTTTAAAGATATTTAAGTATATATAGAGAGCCTCTACGATCAAATCAGCTGTAGAATTTCTTTAGCTAAAGAGTGTTGATGGGTTCCTTGAGCACCTCTCCCTCGACTGTAGAAAGCTAGTAAGTACCAAATCCATACATTGCAATGGCTATGTAAGGACCAAACTAATTGGGTTCAAACATCCCTTTTTGGACCCTTTTTTGTTGATTCTTAGGGTTTTCTCTCAGAATGAGATCACCCAACTAGAAGTCATGTGGCTTAACTTTCTTATTATAGCTTATGGACATATGTTATTGATAAGCTCAAAGATGATCACACACCACTTCCCAACATTCATCTAATAACTCTAGCTCTTGAAGCTAAGATATTCTATAATCTTCATTAGTAATGAGGCCCTTCATGGAGATTTTTAGAGTGGGGATGTCAACCTCAATTGGAAGCACAACATCTACTCCATAGACCAAAAAAAAGGGCATTGTACCTATCATGGTTTTGATACTTGTTTTATATGCCCATAAAGAAGGATTAATCTAAAGGTGCCAGTCCCTTCCAGATTTACTAACAGTACAATGCAAGATCTTAAGGATCACCTTATTGGATGCCTCTACTTGGCCATCACCTTGGGGGTAATAAAAAGAAGACCAATGCTACATATTTCTAAACTTTTTGCATAATTCCTTAAGATCTTTGCTTTTGAACTATCCTCCATTGTCAGTAATAATGGAGGAAGGTACACCATACCTACATATGATGTAGTTGGTGATAAACATAGCTATAGTTTTGTCATTTTCTATTGAGAGAGGCACTGCCTCTACCCACTTTGTGAAGTAATCTGTAGCTATAATAATGAAGTTATGTCCATTAGAAGAAGATGGGTGAATTTGACCTACAAGATCAAAGGCCCATTGTTGGAATGACCATAGTGTGATATATTGAATTAGCTCCCTCATTGGAGCATGACTTATATTCCCATGGAGTTGGCACTATTTAGAGGACCTAGCATATTTGATTTCCTCTTGATCCATATTTGGGTAATAGTAACTAGCTCTAATAGGTTTACAAGCTAGTGTCAAGCCATTTGAGTGAGATCCACAAATGCCCTCCTAGATGTCGATTAATGTGTTTTTAGACTCTTTGGATTCTAGATACCTAAGGAGTGTTCCATCAAGACCTCTCCTAAACAAGTTGTCAGCAATAATGACATACCATGAAGTATTATGGATAAGGTAATGTTTTCCATTTTGGGTTAGAATGTCTAGAATGGATTGGTCATGCAGATAGGAGTATATGTGGTGTTAGCCAGATGAATCTTATTCTACAATAGAATAGATCATCCTATATTTGAGAGAGTCATAGGCAAGGTAGAATAACATTTCCACCAGGAATTCATGTCGAAGATAATTTTCTAGCATTTTTAATAAGGAAGCAAGCGTAGCCATGGCATCAACCACTTTTTTGTCTATCCAAGGAATCTATTGAAAAGTGATATGAACAAAATATTTCTTTAAGTCATCCACCAGGTGTTTATAAGGAATCATTTTCTCATCCTTTATCTAATATACATCACTGACCTTGTTGATTATAAGTTGTGTATCACCAAAGATGTTTAATTGATCCAATCTCCATTCAACTAAGATCTTCATGCCATTAATCAAAGCATCATTATCTGCAATGTTGTTAGTACAAGGAAATAGAATCTTGTATGCCTTAGCTAGTGAGTATCTCTATGGTGTAATTAATAGTAATCCAGTACCAAATCCCTGTTGTGTGAATGAACTGTCAAAGAACATCTCCCAAGTTTGGTGTGTGAGTGTAAGAATTGATTCATTAGGAAAATCAATGTTTAGTGGGAGAAGACTCTACATCAGTGTGTCTTCTAGCTTATCAACAATCACTTGTCCCTTGATAGCCTTTCATTCAACATACTAGATGTCAAACTCACTTATTATCATGACCCACTTAGCCAATCTTCCTATTAGAGTTGCCTTATTGAGTAAGTACTTTGGTGGATCGATTATAGCCACCAGTTGTGTAGTGTGAACAAGCATGCAGTGTCTCAACTTTTGGGAAACAAAGAAAAATTCTAAGCAAGCTTTCTCAATGATATTGTAATTCATTTCATAAGAGATCACTGTATGACTTAGATACTAAATAGCCCTTTCGTCATTATTGTGGTCTTCTTCAGCTAATAAGATACCCAAATATGTCTCTGTTGACGAGATCTAAAAAATCAAAGGCTTCCCATAGATAAGAGGCATCAAGATCAGTTGATTAGCAAGATATTGTTTATCTACATCAAGATTTTCTTGTAATCCTGACTCCAGTTATATTTCACAGCTTATTGTAGAGTCTTGGTAAAATGTTGTGATCTATCCACTAGTGAATAGATTGAAGTCTTCCTTGTAAGCCTCTCATTTGACTGATATTATGGGTTGGAAACATATCCATAATTGCTTGGACTTTCTCTAGATCCACCTCAATTTCCTTTTTGGACATAATGTATCCCAGTAGTTTCCCTAATGTGACACCAAATGCACATTTCTTAGGATTAAGCCTTAGACTGAATTTTTCCATGTGATCTAGGATAGGTCCCAAATCTTGAATGTGAGTATTGCATTTTGTGCTCTTCACCAACATATCATCCACATAGTCCTCCATGGTCTTACGCATCATATCATGTAAAATTATAGTGACTACTCTTTGATATGTAGCAGCAGCATTTTTCAAACCAAATGGCATCACATTCCAATAGAAGGTTCCTCATGCATAAGTAAAAGTAGTCTTTTCTTGATCTTCTAGTGCAATTATGATTTGATTATAACCAATAAATTCATCCATGAGTGATTACATCTCATTTCTTACTGTCATGTCCACAATCATATCAATGTTGAGAAGAGGAAAATCATCCTTAGGACAAGCTAAGTTGAGATCATGAAAGTCAGTACAAACTCTGATAGATTTTTCATGTTTGGACACTGGAATAGTGTTTGATATCTGTTTAGCATAATCAATAGCACCAATGAAACTAGCTTTAATAAATTTCTCTAAGTTTCTCCAATTTAGCTTTGATGAGCAATGCAACATGAGGATGCATTTTCCTAAGTTTTTGCTTGACTAGTTTAACAACTGGTGTGATAGAAAAATGATTCATAATGAGGCCAAGATCTAACCTTGGCATGTTTGAATATATCCATGCAAAGTTTATCTTTTTCTCTTGGAAGAAAGCAATGAAATTATCTTTTTTCCTCTTGGGATAATGACTGTGCAAGATGTATCATGCGAGGACGTTCTTCCATCTCCAAGTTGATTACTTGTGTTGGCTCTATCAACAATTATGATCTTTCCTAAAAATGACTGGGAAGCACATCAAATATCTCATTTGTGGGTGCCTCGGAGAGGTTTTCACCCTTGGATATGTCCTTTATTTTTACTTCTTTAGGTTCTAACGCTAGCACAATGTGGTTTCACCATCAGACCTTATATTTTGTATTTTTGATTGTATGACTAAGATATTTGATGTTAGCTTTAGTCATATTGATGCTTTGTTCACTGGTGGAAGACATTACTTGTTTGACAACATTTAAGTAGCAAGCAAGAGCATAGTCATTCTAGAATGTAGGGACTTCACTAGATAAATTAGAATTCTAGTCTATAAGCTTGAGATATGTGAGTAAAAGAGTAGTTGCAAGTTCAATTATGTTCATGGTATAATCATTAAATTCTTGGACAAGTAATTCAAGACCTAGAGTGGCTTTGTCCACAAGCATGTTTGAATGCCTTTGTGTACTAACATCATCAACTAAAGACTCAAGGACACTAGTTGGATTGGACCCATTTGACCTAACCCTTGACATTTCACCTACTTCAAGTTGGTTTTCATAGACATGAACTTGATTGATGTTTTTATCTATAGTTTCTTTTGAAAGGGAGTCAAATTCATATTCCTTAGAATCGGTGCTACATGGTGATAGACTATAGAATTCCCCAACTATGATAGGGACATATTCTCCTTCATCATCTATATTTTTGCATAGGTACTAAATGTGTAACACCTAACTAGACTCCCCCTATTGTAAATGGGCATGATGTGAATGAATAGTGTCTCCGAAGAATCACTAGTACCATCCATAGTGCTAACACATGGCACAAAGTCATCAAGTTCAGTAAAGAATTTAGCAAGACTGTGAGGAATAGGATAAGGATAAGGATCCTCATCATTAGTATTATCTTCTTGATCATCAAACTAAGCTTGTGACTCATTTCTAGCTAAACTCTTAGGTATTGGTATGAATTTGTTAATCCCTAAATAGAAGGGAACCTTCTTAAAGCCTAGACTAGATGTATCTTTGTTTCTTTGAGCTATTGCTTTAATGGGATTGATTAGACCATTGTTGTTGCATCCAATAGGACCAACTCCCTTGTAGCCAAATCATTTCATGAGTCTAAGACTAGGGCCATATTTCTCAGGAGTGAACTCACGAGTCTATTCCGTAAGGCCAGCCA
Organism: Cupressus sempervirens; assembly: GCA_028749045.1. Classification (NCBI taxonomy): domain Eukaryota; kingdom Viridiplantae; phylum Streptophyta; class Pinopsida; order Cupressales; family Cupressaceae; genus Cupressus; species Cupressus sempervirens. The sequence goes on along the minus strand of CM053792.1, from coordinate 108,491,453 downwards.
AAGTCTTCTATTTGTAAAGTCATGCAGCAATGGCTATGATTTCACTCCGCTCCTCTAGGAGGTGGTAGCTTTTAAAAAAGTACCATCATACATGGTTTGAGGTGTCAACACAAATGGCTTCTTTACTTTAGATGGTCTCCCATAATGACAAGGAGACTTAGGAAGAGATGTCAATGACAACACTAGTTCTATGTGGTACTCACCCATTCCAGTTTCGTTTAGTTGGAGTGACTTTTTGATTTGCTTTAGCTTATCATCATGATAGTTGGAGGATTCCCTATTTGCAAGTACAAAGTTTTTAGTATCTTTCAACATGTAATAGGTATAGCTAGTACTTGAAAGGATAGTAACTTTAGAGCCATGAAATGGGAATTTTACACATTGATGATAAGTGGATGGTACAACACGCATCTCATGTATCCACAATTTTCCTAGCAGAATGTTATAAGCCAAGGGAAAATTGAGGACTTGACAAGTGAAATCCCTTTCTACAAGACCATCACAGAGAGGTAACACCACAAGACCTAGAGACTTTTGCTCAACTTTTCTATATGCTTTGATAGTAAACTTGCAATGAGGATCAATAGACTCCTCAAAATAGTCTAATTATCTAAGTAGAGTAGCAAAGACAATGCTCAACCTAGCTCCATTATTGATGAGTACCTAGTGGACACATGTCTGATGTATCATGACCTCAATGTGTAGAGGTTGATTTTGTGGGTAACTCAATGAATTATCATCTTCTTCAGAGAAGGAAATATAGTAAGGTGAGGTTAGGTGACCTATCATAGATTGGAATCACTCAAGATTAAGATCTTGAGGAACATTTTCTTTAATGAGGGCTTTGTCAACAATCTTCTTGTGAGAAAGCAAGATTTTAAGCAGCTCAAAGATCATGATTTGAGCATTAGTTCATTTTAACTAATCAAGAACACTATAGCTAGTGGTTGCTAAATTTTTTGCAAGTTTTGCACCTTTGCTAGATGGACTAGTAAGGGTTTTATCTTTGTGATGTTCAAGATCAGAAGTAGAAGGCACAAGGGCTTTGAGTACTGACTTAGTGCAAGAATGTGTAATAGTGTTAGTATAGTATTGTGAAGATTTATTGTCAAATGTGTGAGAAGTAGAACCCTTCAAGGAAAATGGTGTCTTGGGTTTATTGGTATCTTGCTTGTGCTTGATGGTAATAATGTCATAGTACTCAAAATCCACAAGTTCAACCATGTTGATCACACTATCATCATTAGAGTATATATAGCTGACCTTCTTGTTAGGTTTTGTTTTTGAGCTCTCTCTTTTTTTATAAGATGAGAAGGGCTCCTTGAAAGCCTTGTGATCTGAGTTCTTATTATATCCATCCACCACAATGTCACCATCATTAATCAAGTCTTGGACTTTTTGATGCAAGTTTATGCAGTTGCTAGTTTTGTGACCCTTTTTTTGGTGGTATTTGTAGAATGTAATTTTGTTCCACCATGTTGGTTGTGGTTATGGATCATAAGGATGGGAGTTTTCCAATGGTGAAATGATCTTGTTTTGTAGCAAGGTCTTATAGACCACATCTAATGGTTCACCAAGAGGTGTATACTCTCATTTAGGTTGTGTAGCCCATGAGTTCCTCAATTTATTTCTAGATGTCTTGTTATCAGGAGGAGGTTTCTCAACATTCTTAGTTATGTTGATACTATCTATGAGATTAAAGGGTACCTTAGTAGGTTTAGGATTGATGTTGTCAACAACCCCATCATATACAACTTCTTAGTTCTTGTTCACGTACTTTGGTTTGTCCTTGTTAGAGGTGGATCCTTGTTTTGTATCCTTTTAAAGGGTAAGTTCACCCTTCTTGACCATGAATTCCTCTATGTGGATAGCTTGTGTGACCATGTCCTTGAAGCTGCATGGACCTTGAAGTTAGACTCTATACCTAAAATCAGGTAGGAGATTATTAGTGAAGATGTCAAGCTTTTCCATTTCAGGAATCTTGCATAAGTATTTAGTATAAAGATATCTCCATCTCTAAAGGAATGTGAGGAAAAGTTCCCCAACCCTCTATTTAAGATTACACAAATCTCAAATCTTAACAAGATGTTGAATGTTGTGAGAATACTGCTAGACAAACAAGTTGGCAATTTCATCAAATTTCTTAATACCAAGAGGCAAGTGTGAAAACCACTCCATAGCTTGACCACCTAGACCTCTTGAGAATAGATGCATGAGATATGTCTAATTATGCATAAATTCCATAGAAAAGACCCCAAATTCCCACAAATGATATTGGGGATTAGTAGTTCCAAAGTATTTGTCATACTTAACTAGCTCTACTCCTCTTGGAAAAGGAGGCATGTGTATACTCTTGTCAAATGGGAATGGACAAAGAGCCTCTAAGGTGTATGTTTTTATAGGTGTGTCTTTATCACGCATCATTTGAGCTAGTTTATATTGCATGATTTTCAATTTTTTTGGATTTTAAAAGTTTCAATTTCCTGTTCAGGTGTGATGATAGTTTCCACATTAAAATGATGAGGTAGGTTAGCCCCATCTTGGGTAAGTTTCAGACATTATTTTTCTTTCTCTTCGTTGAGCAGGATTTCCATGACCTTTTGGAAGTTTTTGTCTTTACGACGCTTTGCTATGTGTTCAGGAAGTATTTCCACCTCTTCCTCATCTTCATCAATGTAGTGCTCTTTCTCTTTTTCATTCCTATATTGAACTTGGTTTTTGTTGTGGTCACCGTGTTCAGCTTCGTAATCAGCCATTGTAGGAATGTGTTTAATTTTATAATGTTGTGATTGGAAAGGTCATTGAAAAAGAATTTAGATGTATTCTTTGGAGATGTGGGACCTTTCTAGTTTCAAGATCCTCTTGGTACAAGGGGTTCCTAGCTTGTTGTAAGTTTATAGAGAACATTCTTTGGAATTGAGGTGATTTGACAGGTGAAGGAAATCATGAAGATTCCTCACTAGAAAAATTGGATATAGACTATGTACCAACTGGAAGGAAACCTCTACTATGATTATGACCCCTAGATCGACCTCATCTAAGTCGAAGGGGATAAAACACATTTCCACTTTTTGTTGGCACAGTCATAGACAAAGACCTAAACAAGAATCACTCTAGAATGTAGTCTGAAAAAAGAAAGAAAAGAGTATTATATACTAAGGTATGAGTAGTCTAAGTAAGGGCTAGAACAGCTAAAAATTATGACTATCATGACATGGAGTATAACAAGCACTAAAGGATAAGAACAAGATAAGTGAAGAATGAGACTAGTTTAAGTGTAGATCACAAGTCATCAGCCAAGTAGGATGTCGATGTTTGGGATTGTTCGTAGATAGAAAAAAGGTAACCAGTTGTAGGAACAAACTATAATTTAGAGCATAGATAGTTCTAATAGACCAGATTTGACAATTTTTACTCAAGATTCTACACCAAGATTCTCTAGGAACCACACAAGAAAGTTTTAAAAAGCATGCAAAGGCTTGAAACAATAATTTAAACTCACATGAGGACATAGATTGGGTTGAATGAAAAAGTGCTAAGATTGGCAAGCAAAATAGGATGCTAACAATAAGATGGTTTGCAAGATCTTGTATAGAGATTCATACAAGCTTGCACAAGAATTTGGATAGGGCCACATGGAGAAATGATGACTCTAAAAGTAATCATGCAAAGTTTTGCAAAATTGTGCATGAAAATGAAGACCAGACTGACAACTAAAACTAGATTTAGAAGAGACTTTGAAGATTTCAAACTATTCTGGATAGATTGTTGGTCAATTTTGGTAGATTTTAGATGGATAGCAGTGTTGGTTTTCAATTCATTAACAAAATTTGGTTTTTAAACACAACAACTATTTTCAAAGAGACATGTGATATAAGCAATAGTCAGATACAATCCAACCAAGGGCAAAGAAACTTGAAGGGATGGGGGAGTCTTGACTTTCAATTTGTTTAGATAGGTTTGGACATGTTTAAGACTCAATAACAAACATGCTTTATCCCTAAAACCAAAAATGGTAGAGAAGGAAAAACTTTTGTCCCACAACTTATGTGCATGCGTGCACTTCACACAACCATGTCACCCCCAAGAGGGCACCCATATTTTTGGTGTATTTAAAGGGCTCAATAACATATATGTTGAATGAACACCCTTGTATAGGGGTCAAGCACATATACCACCTTCCAATGCCCAGTAGCATGCTTATGGTGAGTTCTACATAAGAGATTCTTCCCCCTCCTTACACAAATATTCTGCCTCCTTTTGGAGGTGAGCCAACATCTAACTAATTTTTTTCACTTGGCTTCCATTAATATTAATCCCTAGTAGCTCTACAACTAGAGTTGATACTAGTAGCCCACACCATCATTTAAAAGTGCACACACTTGACTAGCAAGACTAGGGTCAGCGTTGGCTAGTGCAAAAGATAGAGCCTCTTCTTGACATGTGATATCAAGAATGAAGAAGAGGAAACTAATATGGACTTGGATTCTTTTACTCTACAAAGATTCTATATTATAGTGAGTTGGAATCTCTGGCAAAAGGAGTGTGCTCACTTGGGTCATTCCTAGAGGTTGGATCACTCCGACAGGCCCTCTAAGGGTTGACTCGGACTGGTGGTTTGGATCTAAGGGTCCAAATTTCTAATTTCCCTCAAGGGGAAAGAGCATACTCCTCTACCTCATTTCCTTACCAAAACATGCAAGACATGTTAATCACCGAGTTAGCTTAATTGATCCCACCTTGGCTTATTCCAAGACTTTGATCCCCTAAAAGGAAATCATTGTCTCTTTATTAAAGGCTTCATTTAGGAGAACCACTAACTTGCTTGCCTCTCTCAGATTTCATCTTTCAAAGGCTTCTAGGTTTTTTATTTACCCTTGTTCATGACCTCCAAGTGGTAAAGAGCATACTCCCCTATTCCCCTATCTTGCACCCTATGAAGCTCACAAGCCCAAATTATACTAGTGTGGAAAGCAGGAAAAGGACACAACATTTTATGTGGGTTTGAAATTGATCTTTGACATTCATATCTTTGATAGCATCCTACAAACACACTGTTAGCTTATGTTTGATATGTTTCTATACAAAGTATCTTTGTCAATTGTTCTGTAAACCAGAGTTATGTTATAGAAAAATTAGAAAGCTGAAAGAAAGTGCTTCAAAGAAAACAAGTTAGTCAAATCAAATGATGAAATGAATTCTAATTTTTTTTGCATATTGCATATTTTGTTTCAAAATTTCATCTGCAATCTTAGATAGGCCCACGTGAGAAAATGAGGTGCCGTGTGAGAAATCATGCAATGGGGCACTTTTTTGTGAGAGGAAGTGCAAAGAAACAAGTCAAATCCTCAAATATTCGTGTGAAAATCTAGAAATATGTACATACAGGTATGATAGAATCATTAAAATACTAGAAAATAAAGTAGATGAAGCCAAAAAAATTGATTTTCTCTACCCCACAGTGGGCAATAGAAATTTATATGTTAAATTGGGTGCCTTTGATCCTCACATGCACTTCAACATAGTCCTTACCTACAAGATCATCCCAGAATAAACATTGGATTTTTTATCCAAAAGATCCAACAAAATGACCTATTGCCTTCTAACTAGAAGGATTTTTCCTATTTGCTCTTAAATTGAGAAGCAAGCAACCAAACCTTTTAATACAAAGGATTTTATACAACCATATGATCATGAAATTAATCTAGATGAGAAATGCAATTTAATCTAGGAATAAGAAAAAGTGTTTAATCTATATGTATGCATTGTATTAAATTAGATGATATTATGCTAAGCAACAAAAGCTATGATAACATAAAACAAGTGAATATGCAATTAGAAAAATATTTGATGCAATTCAAATTCCCACCTATGTAATGAAATATTAGAAGCCTCTTAAATAGAATTCCCAAAATCCATCAATGGTCAACATTATTTGGGATGGATGGTCTGGATTAGAAATGAGATTCAGTTAGAATGGAAAGTTTCCTTATGAAAAGGAAGTCTATTGGTAAGATTTCTCAATTGTCTTCTCCTCCATTCTATTGGTAAGATTTCTCTTTTCATCTTATATCATGGCGTTGTCCTTAATGAATCTCTTCTTTTGTTCAGTCACTTCACAAAGCATTATGGCTTGTGATTCCTGTTCAAGCTTGAGCATTCTAATTTCTTCAGCTTCTACTCTATTTTTCTCCATTAGTTATGCTATTGCTTCATCAAATTTCTTGGAATCTCCATTGGAAACCACTTGGGTGGTATCAATCTCCTTGTAGTATATGGCATTTTCAACTATGGCTATATCCTTCCTTCTTTTCAAGGACTTTCTCAATTCTTCTCTGGCTTCTTCCAATTTATGTAGAGTGAGATGCACATCAATCACCTAATTGTCTATGATCTTCCCAAGTTTGAAGACTTCCATTTTCAAAAGTTTTCTCTAAGTTTTTAGGCTTCTCCTTGTGAGAACCTAAAGCTCTAATACCAATTGTTGGAATATTCAAATAGAAGTACTTCGAGGGGGGGTGGAGGGAAGGGGGGGGTGGGGGTGAACTAGAAGTAACTAGTTTTTATACTTTTTAAATCATTTTCAACACATAACTAAAATTAAACTGCATGCATCTAAACATTTAAGCAAACATGAAATAAAAGTATGCATCAACACATGACATCAACAACTCAGTAACCTCGAAACCCTCTAGGAATAAGAAGGTAAAACTGGGGCGGGGATGATACCCACAAAAATTATTGCAGCAATAATTGTTTGACCACTTCTAGTGGTCTATCCTGTTAAAGGCTTTACACTGTGTCAATAGTGACCTGGTTAAAGGATTTAAAAAAACTTTACAAGAAGTGTCACCCTCTTAAAAGATTTGCAATATGTTGGTCTAACTTTTCATTTGATAGAAATCCTTTGTCCAGTTGTAGAAAAGTCAAATTTTCATTTAGTGGTGAATAGGGTTTTTAGATAAGTCATCTGTTTGCTCCCCTTTTTGAAAATTTTATGAAAACCCTGCATTTCCTTCCATTCATTTTTTCGAGCATGAAATGTTTGAATTTTCAAAAAAGACAAATATTCTATTTCTTTTTATCCTCTGCGCCCCCGAGCTACTTTTCCTCTCAAATTCCCTAGTTGTATCATCTAATTAGATCAGTCTTTTTCATTTCCTCACTATGAAAACATGGGCACTCTTTATGTATAATGAGGTAGCGAGTGCCATAAATTTGTAAAATAGGACCGCGAAATAAAACAAGGCAATCAAAGATTTGTTTTCTAGCCGATCATTTAGTCGCAGACACCTGGCAAGTGTTGTCAGAATGAAAAAAGGAACCCAATGGAAGTAGTTAGAAGTCAGCACTGGAATGATGATTATTCTGATGTCTCACTACCTCACTATCAAAAAAAAATTACATCTCACCGTTAGCGAAGTAGCGAGGTGCCACAAAATCAAAGACACAATGGCATCAAAATTTATTAGTAACCATGATTTGTCCAGGTCACATGATTTGTAATAACTACTGTTGTCAGAAGCAGTCTGTAGGAGCAATAACAATTTGATGGGTCCTAGTATTTTATGATGTTGAGATTTATTAAAATTGCCAGAGCTCACTACATCCCTATCAAAAAATTCTAGCATCTCGCCATTAGCAAAGTAGCGAGGCGCCGTAAAATCAACCACCAGGGGGACTTCTAGTAACACAGATGATGACTAGGACTAAATTAAAATCTTGATTGGGTGCCAGTAGTACAGACTCTCCTACGCCATCAATACTATAGACCCATGCCCCACTGATCAAGTGTACAAGAGATCCTAATCATCAGAGCAAAGCAAAATCAACAGTCCTCGCTATCTCACTTTGAAAAGTTATGAGTTGTTTAAGCTAAGCAACATAACAAATATCAGACCCACCACCTTTTAGGAAACTTCATTTAGTTTCTCCACCTTTGATTCAGTCTCAGATCAATGTCCATTGTTGTCTCGCCATAAAGAATTACTCAAACAATACATATAGTGAGGTAGTGAATGAGGGCCTACCACTATTTTTCTAAGTAGTACAGTAACATATCATCTACAAGATCAAGATTAGATCGTTGGTTGTCATTGCTTCACTATAGCAAGGTGCTCGTTCTTTATGTACAATGAAGTAGCGACCTACTGACATGTTTCCTCAGTTACCAGTGGTTCCAGACAGAAGTGCCATCAAGGAAAGAGCTATGTACGTGGGTAATTTTCATTGGATTGATTGACCAACTTGTCAAGTGCAGTGCCTAGTTATTTTTCTCCATATCCCATGATCGTAGGATTTTTAAAGATCGATGGTGCAGATTTAAACACAAAATATGGTGCCACTCTATGTATTAATTACACATGAAAGCTTAACATGTGAGGAAAAAATAGAATATAATATAGAAGATTTCATCAATTCTACCTTATGAGAGCAAATATTTTGAGCTATACCTGAGTAGAAGCATTTACTGAAGAAAATCATGCTAAAGATTGACAAACTTGTGAAGCAGTTTGTTCACGAAAAAAATCTAGAGGAATACAAAGGAAAACGAGGATGTAATTCAAGTAAGTAAATCTGTTGTAATCTCTGTAGGTGTTTCATTTCTACAAAGCTTAATCAATGATGCCTCCAAAGAAGGGATTTTCAGGTCAAGTAAATTATTTGGATAGAAATGTACATGATGACTTGCTTGAGTTGTTGCCTAAGTCTACTGTAGAAATAGTCGAAGTTAAAAGGTTGACCTCATTAAACCCTAGGTTGAGAACAGGTAATGGATTGTATGATAAGGGTAATTGGGTCTAGGATGCTCAAACCTCACAAACTAGTTTAAATTTTTTCAAGAAGTGGTTTGCAGAAAGGAAATTGTATGCCCCACATGCCAATATATGGAATTTTGACCTAGGAAAGCTAGTTTTCCCTAGTGTGTTTGTGGATTATGACCTCCTTGAGGCCGTGGCAAAGAGTTATGATGAATCCACTAGGGTAGTGAGAAGAGTAGATGGTGAAATTCTAATCACCATCAGCCCAGAAGAGATTAGAGAAGTTTTCTGTTTGGGACCTCTCACTAGGTATCATGTGCCCATCGATTTGATAGAATTAGAAAAGGAATATATGTCAAAGAAGGATGTAGTTAGACAAGGTGCACTAAAGGCCCAGATTGGCAGAATGAAAACCCTACCAGCAATAACATCATCCTCTAAAGAACCTTTTAAGAAATCATGCTTCAATGTCAAGGCAGTAGAGATATATAGGACCCTGTGCAATGTTTTTTGGAGAGGATGAAGAAGAATTTATCCTTGTGAGTTTTATATATATGATCACTTAGATCTCCTCATTCGGTGTGGAAATAATTTTTGATTTTGTTTCTTATTTGGCTGATGAGATTCACAGTGGATTAGTAGGGATTGCAAAGGGTAAGGTTGAAAAGGTTTGGGGTCAATATTCCCTATTGATGCTCATGTTTTTGTTTAAGGGGGCTACATACTTCAGTAGAGAAATGGTTCTGAACAAAGAACAAGAGGGAGAAGCACTGCCATTTCAATTATGGAGTGCAGATATGACTGGGGAGGTAGAAAATGCTAGTTTTGTTAGATTTGATAGGCACTTCGCCTCCAAATTGAGATGCCTTATATTGAGTGACAATCCCAGAATTCCTAAGGCACTAATGCATCTTGTTAGGCCTATGGACATACCCCATAGTCTAAAAATTTCACATAATTGGGGAGATATCATCCCTTATTTAGTTTCAATTGTCATCAAAGTTTATGGATTCAAAGGGATACCCCATGCACTACCTTACCAAGTGCCCTTAAAGGTAGGAGTGACTGAATTTTTGTGCCAATTGGGAGGAGTGGAAGAAGCCTTTTTGCACAAAAGGGGAACAGGATCAATTTTTCACACTTGCATAGTAGCCCACAAGTTTGTAATAACCAAGGAGGGGTGGGTCTTCCTCTACAAATTTTTGGATCAGTATAAAATGGTAGTATCTCACTTTCATTTTTGTGATGCAGAAGATTTCTTTAATTTTGCTCTTAGGCATAGAATCAAGCTTCTTCTAGTTCAACATGAATTTTATTTCCCTGAAGATATAATAAGGAATGAATACTCTCTGCAGGAGCAAGAAACAAAGAAAGAAAAGTGGAGAGTATATTCAAAAGTTTTGGATTTTATTAATTGTTTTGATAAAGATTACAACCCTCTTAATAATGTTGTGACTACTATAGATGGAGTGAATAAGCTTATGAGTACATTCCCCAAAATAATGGAGGTAATGAATGAGAAGAAGCAACATTTCATTGATTCTTTTCCAGATAAAGCTAGGGAAATGATGATAAGATTGGGTTTCACTCCCAATATAGGGGTAGGCCCACTGTTTGTGCAAAGGAGGATAGAATATACTGTCATTCAGGGTCAAAGGCCCATTGTCAATAAACGAAAATAGATAGTTGAATCTACTAGTGACATTTTTAAAGAAAGGCCACCTGAATCCTCTCCTAAGAGAAGAAAGATAATAAGGGAAGAGCAACCGCATGTTAAAAGTTACTCACCTTCCCAAACCCCTATGAGAATTGAGGAGGAGGAGCTCACTGATGAGAAAATTGAACAAATTGGATCACAAGGAGGAGTTTTTGATACCCAAGCATAAATTGATGAAGAGAACCCCCAAGACCCTCCTGTGCTAGGTTTTGAATTAACTATAGAAGATTTCAGGGGAAGGGAATTAGACCCTATTTTGGAACAAGCCAATTAGCAATTTTTGTCTGATAACAGTTTTGTAAAATCTAGGGCTTTCCATCAGTTTGTGTGGAGGGAAAACATGCATATTTTTGAGGAAAGATGTAAGAATACGAAAGTAGAACATCCAAAAATGGATGAAGCCTCCATTTAGAATCAAATAAATGAATAAATGATATAAGAGTTCCAGTATATAACCCCTATAGAGGGGAGATAGATGGTAAAAGATGCAAATATTTTATTATTGCCCAATTGGGACATTGTTGATTGCTTAATTTTTAATTTTGTATCAAATAATTTGGGATTACAAGATCCAGATAAAAAGGAATTCTTGGGAACTGAATTCAATAATGACCAAGTTGCTCTTGTTATGTGGTCATTAACAAGAGGATCCAGGACTACTCCATCACAACCTGATGATTCAGGACTAATAGGGAGTATCATTGTGAGGAGAGTTGTTGATACTTCACATGTACAGGAAGCCCACATGAATGTAGATTATTCTCAATTTTCTTTGGCTACTATGGAAAACGAAGAAAAGGAAATGACTAAGCTACAGAGAAAGTATGAAATAGTGGTGGATGCCTACAATAAAGAGGTAAAAAAGAGAATTAAGCTTGAGAACAAGCTATTGGGAAGGACCACTACACCAAGAATAACATACCCTCACCCCCCGGTTGAACCTTTCAAATCCACCCCCCTCATAGAAATACCAGATACACCCCAAAAGCCACAATACTACACTGTTGAGGATTTTGAAGAAGAAAAAGGCAAACTGTGGGCCTTACATGTAGAATTGGAATCCAAATATGAAAATAAACTAAGAAAAGCTCTCACATATTTGGGGGACAAAGTTGAATGGCCACTAATTTATGATCAATTGGCTAGGGTGATTAGTATCTGGGAGGATTTGAAAGCTAATGATGAGGCTCTAATGCCTATTGTGAATAAATGGGTAAGAAGGGAGAAAGAAATAACATTTTTGTGTTTCTCTATTATACATGATTCTTTTGATCAAATTGAAAAAACATTTGATATTGTTTCTGATCTTGCTAACTTTGATAATAAAAGGATTCATTTACAAAAAGTAGTAGTAGGCTACTTGAAAAAGTACAAGAGCCAAAAATTCAATTTGTTTCCTCATGCCCTAGATAAAAAGAATAATTTGAAAAGCAAAGATGAATGGGCAAGGGAATTTGATGATTTATTTTGTTTAAGAATGAATTAAGTTATTAATGAATCAGGGCATGCATGGTGGGCCACCACAATAAAAGAAATGGTGAAGGCCCAAATATTCTTTGATTCTTTAAAACAAGAACTTGTTACCATTAATAATGATGTTGAATATGTGCTGAAAAGACAGAGGGATATTTTGTAGTTCAATTGGCTAGATGACACATTATTTGACAAGTGGATGGCAGACATGGCTTCTGGTGAACAGTTTGATGAAGATTAAAATGACAGTGATGAAGTGCAAGATGAGGAGATCCAAATCATTGACCCTATCACTACTCAGACCCAACTAGAAGAAGAAGACAAGGATAATCTGTTACCTTCAGTTGTAGACTCGAGACCACAGGATGCCAATACAACTAAAGAAAGGGAAAAGGTAGAAGTTACTCCTACCATATAGGATGAAAGTGGTGAAGATCCACAAGTGGAGGTTGGCGTATCATCATCAAAACAAACTTCATCGTTGGTTAATTTGGCTATTGCATCAAAGAAGGATCGGAATAGTAACCAACTTAGCAACATTAAAGCATGTGATAGAACCTGACCCACCAAAAGAATGTTTCAATTTAGACATCTTTTGTTACCAACATTTTTTTCATTTTGTGGTAGATGTATGTGTCTTCCTCTTGTAAAGGACACCTATCATTTTCTCAGATTAGCCTGAAGCTTGTTGCATCTCACACTATATAAGTGAGATTCTAGGGCTAGAAAAAGGGTCTGAATTCTATTTGTCTAAGTGATACTTAGTATGCCTTTGGTCCATTATTTTGAATGAATTAGTGGTGTATTTTCTCTATTAGATCTTGAGAATACATGAATATAGAATGATCTTTGTTTCTTCTGAAGGTCATTCTGAGTCTAATGTAGATTGTATACAATTTTCAAGGAAAATGAATACAAATTATGGACTATCCCCATATCAGTTCTTTTTTAATCTTCTCTCCTTTTAATTATATGGTTATCTTGATATTGTATGAGTAAAGGCTTGTGCAATTGAATGCAATCTAGTTAGGTTGTATATATATTTATCACTGTTGTTAATTTAATGGATTAATTAAAAGTTTTGGTGAATGTGATAAGGTTGTTGTAGTAGTGGAAAGGATTTTGAATGATGAGTTTTGATAAGAATTGTTGATAAAATTTTTTGTAAGGCAAAAAATTAGATCTAAGAATTTGCTATAGACTTTGAACCCCAATGGATTAGGCACTGATCAAAATTTGATCCAGCTGAAAGAGAAATATGTCACAAATGGTTGTCAAAATGCAGAATTAAATCAATTTTACTTTTATTTCCTATAGATCTTAAAAGTTGGCTAGTACTTGTCTGCATGGAATAGTTTGGCTTCAGTTAGCCACTATTGCTGAGAACACCTATAGATCTATAGAAGAATTTTTGGTCATATCTGTTATATGGGATGTGTTTATCAAGTTCTCAAGAATTGTGTATGTATTTGAGGATTTGAGATGAGAATCAAAATGAAACTAAAAATAATCCTCATACAATTTTCACAGTCTTGAATCATCCCACTATATACCCACCCTGCTTTTGTAGAGCCAAAAGAGTAGAAAACCACCCTTGGTTTTGTCGAAGTTGGGCTCAAATGCTTTGCACATGAAATTGTTAATAAGAAATGGCTAGTCTTTAGATTGTGTGAGTATTGTCATCTTAGTATTAGGAATTTTGTTTTTTAGTAGTTTTAAAACACCAACAAAATGGTGACTCTACTGGGGAATGTATTGAATCTCAATGGTAGACAAACCTTGAGAATTTAAAAGAAGAGATTCAATACAGTAGAAAAAGTGCATAAAAAAAGTTGCAGTAGTAGGTTATCTAATGTGTTTTTCAGTTTTCTTACTCAAATATCATGCACCCTAGTTGAGCTTTATTCAAGGACATCAGTATGTTGTAAAACTGGATGAAAATTGTGTGCTATGATTGTTATAGGTCTAGCTTCAATCAGTTCAGTTTGCAAGTGCTGTTGAGAAAGTTTCAAAGTCAAGAAATGATCTATAAAGTGTATTTTCTTTTCAAGGTGTTAGTGATCTGCAAGCTTTTCCTACATTGAAGGTCTGGTTCAGATTTTTCAAGTGACAAATTATGTTTTATTTCTCACATGAGTGAGTGGCAACTCTCAAATCTCTGTACTAGTTTGTTCCTATTTGATTTCATTGCAAAATCTTGAAGGACTTTCAATTGTATGGGCATATCATAAACTGTTAATAGATCTTGGAAAGGAAGTTTTAAATTCTTGATAAGTTTTAAGTGTTGCTTGCAATCTGTTGTTACAAAAAATTTAAGTGTAAAAGTAAATCATAGATGTGATTTCTTTATTCCTCTTGAAGGGAGGTGGCTACTCTATGAGATTTGATCAGTAGTGTAAAGGATTTTCAGTCTTGCACCTATGCCAAATTAGCAAATCAAAGTTCAACATCAGCACTTGAAGTATTTTGGTTTTCATGTTTTCTTTTCATGGAAGTCAATTGTTAGAATCAGTGCCTCTATTCAGTGATTTTTAGCACTAGAAAGAAGAGGTAGAAGTTTTATTGTATAATGGAGGTAGATCTCAAATCTGAGATTAGTTTACCAAATTCTGAGAGTTAAGAAACTGTGAGTAATAACATTGCTATGTTGAATAGACTGGTCTACAAAAGGATTTTCAATCTTATAAGAATTGAGGTAGGAAGTACTCAAGGTTTAAATGTTGAACAATGTTATATAAGGCTTAAGTTAGTAATCAGTAAGATGCCTTTTCATTTTAGACTTGAAGAATCTTCCCTGCCTAGTATTTTCATTGAGGTTCTAGTACCCGATTTAGTCAATTGGCCAACACCTATAAGATTACAAAGGTTTTTACAAATTGAAAGATTCATTAAAGAGATGGAAGATGATGATTACAGATTTCATGTTATGTCTTCTTATGATAATGAGTGTGCTGAAATGAATACAATGAGTCTGTAGAGAAATATAATCTATCTTTTGAATGTGAAGAGGTGGATTCAAATGTTAATGACTCAGGTAATAGCAATCAGCATAATGAAGATGGATATAAAAGAGAAGATAAATTTTGTTACAGTACATATGAATTTGAAGAAAGTTGTAACAATAGTGGATCTAGTAATTTCCATGATAAGAAAGAATATTGTAATAATGTTGATTTTCCATATTGTTACACTAAGGATCCTGTTGTTGTAAGTTCTTCATGTTATCTAGATGATAACCACAGCCGAGAGAAGATTTGTGAGTCAATCTTCTTGAGCTCTGATGAAATCTTAGAATTTTTGGCTTGTGAGTTTGAAAAGCACATAAGTATTTCTAAGGATCTTCATATTTTCTGTCATGGTATTTCTTTGTTCAGTCAAATCAATTCCCCAAAGTTTGATGTGGAAAAAGAGGTAGAATTTGAACAATCCTTACCATATTTTGGAGGTGTAGGTGATAGTTCCTCAAATGTCTTTGCACATGATGATTTACTAGGTGTAGAGAATGTTAATGAAGGGAAGTTTAATGCTGTTTTAGATTCTTTTTATGTTGATCTTGCTGAACATTGTTTTGATGTTTTATTTGATGAAGAGGAAAAAAATGAATATTGTCAACCCAAACATAGATTTTCTTCATGTGTTGATAAGTCTTGTAAAGATAAGTTCAAGATTCATTCTGACATTCAGTTAGAGGAAGAAAATGATTGTGATCAGCATAGTTTAGATCAACACTTTCAGAATGAGTTTTCATGCTTGGTAACTAATCAGTTGGTTGAAGAATGTGAAGTGGTTTCAGTGAAAGATGAATCTGATTTAGTGAATGATACGACTGCAGGTAGGTAACAATTGGATTCCAAATGCTCTTTGCATCTAGAGACACAAGGTGAGTTGCAAGTTTTTGGTACATGCAACTTCGTGAATGATGTAGATGATGAGGTTTTTGTGTTTTTGATCAGCATGCATGAATCATTGTTGGATTTTGATTCTTAGTCTAGTTTGTGTGATAATGGGCATGCTGAGTTGTTTTCTCATAACAAGCATGAGGTAGAAGCTAATGTTGATAGATGAATATATTATGAGAATGAAGGAAGTTGTTTTGTTTTGTCAAGTAATTTGTTTCAATGTGCTGATCTGATTGTTGAAACAAAGGAGAATGAGAATCATAGTTTACCTCATGAAGACAAATGAAAATCAAGTATATGATAGGGGTAAAAGTTTTTGCTAAGATCGGGGGCATTGTTTGTACATAGTAGTGTAGTTGTTGTTTGTCTTCAATAAAGTTTTTCGAGAGAGTTTTGGCTGTTGGGTGTGTGCTCTGCTTCTCCCAAAGATCTGAAATCCTTTCCATGCCTTCAAGGGACATGCATCCCTAGACAAAGCCACTATTGGCATGAAAAATTGCATGGTCAATTTTGAGAACCATTGAAAAAATCAAGCCCTTAAATTCTTTTAAAGTGCATTTGTACCTGGCTACACATTTGAGACCTAAGAGGTGTTCAATGCTTCTAGGACCTTTCATTTAGCATGCCTAAGCATTTCATAATGATAAATTGACATTCTGAGCCATTTTGTGAAGTCCTGTTTTGAGCATCCATCAAATCTGCATTTTATCCTAAGTGTCAAACAATGACAGGAGGCCATGTTTGCGATTGAATATCTCGCACCCAAAAATGTTTTAGGACTCACCTCTTTGGGAGTATTCAGATTTTGAGTTTTTTTGAGTTTGTTTGATTAGGTTTTGAATCCGTCAAAGTTGGTAAGTTACCATTTTCACACTTTTGCACTTTGAACATATTTCTGGGAAGCCCTGTTTGACCTGTAATAAATTTTGACCAATTGATCTAAATGCTAAATTTCCTTTTGCATTATATTATAGATGTCAAAGAATTGTTAAGTTTTAAGTTATAGCTCATGATGAATCCATGTGCTCAGTTTTCAAAAGTGAATCCGAATGCAATTTATAAAGTTTCATTGGTAATCAAAAATGCAAATTGATCTATAGCCCTGTTCGTGATGTTGTAACTTAAAATCTATGATGGCCTAGATCAAATAGTTTGTTTGCCTACATTTTACTCTAAAAATACTACAAGTGTTTCAGTTTTCAAACCTTGACGAATCTGTCTTCACACTTTACTCGGGTCATTCCATTCACAAAAAATGATATTTTATTGATGTCCTCTATCTTGCAAATCTAGGTAGCCAACTTTGCACCCTCACCAAATGTGTCCCATGATTCATCATGAGTCCAACTCTCAAAATTGTATTCTTCTCATGGAAAAGTACAAATACCCTAGTTTTCATAACCTCAAGTGCCCATTTGCCTAATTTTCCAGGCCATTTCCAAACACACTTTCCAATTTTACAATTTGTTTATCTACAGGTAAATTTAAGTTGGTAACTTCAGAGATCAATATCTTTTGACCCTGATGTCTTCATGCAATGAGATCTGGCAGGCCTGTTGAATATGTTAAAAAGAATAGAGATCCTGAGTCATAAAAAAAATCTTAAGAAGGAAGAAGCCACCCTTAGTGGTTCAAAGAGGCATCTCTAGCTAATGAAGAGGAAGCTCACATAGGGGAACCTTCAAGTCAAGGTGTCCACAGCCTAGGATGGAAGAATCATAAAAGTTTTAAAAATAAATTTGCATCCATCACAGCAAGCCCTACCCGAATGGAGGAATTTGATGCAATCATTTAAAAAGAGCAACCTCAGTTGAGGCTCAATGCTATACGCAGGGGAGAAGCAAGTTACATTAAGTTGCAGAGCAATCCAATAAAAGGAAAGAACCACCAAATAAAAGGAAGGAGATGTCCCATGTGAAGGAAGATGCCTATGTCCAATGAGTAGTAGGTTAAGCAAAATATCCCATATTGAGTGGGCATGGGATGTTTAAATATGTTAAATACTAATGCACACATCGACTTAGATGTGTTAAAGAGAAGGATTTTTTGAAAGCCGTAGGTTATGAAGTGGAACTTGAAGGATGACATCAGCTATGCAGTTTTCAATAATTTTTGAACAAAGATGCATACAATGAAGGGATGATGTCAGCAAGGTTGAAGGCACTAGAAAACCAAAGAATCCAGTAGCTTGTTATCTCACCACTAGAAAGTGGTGAGAAATTCCAACTAGCAAGGTAGCGAGTGACATTAGTAGAGTTCAAGATGACTGAAAAAACCAGAAATATGGCAAAGACAAATGAATGGAGATGGAGCACAATCGCGACATGTGTCCAGATCAGAGGGTCATCGCTAACTCACCAAGCAAAAGATGTATGAGAGTTAACATGGGGAAGTAGTGAGAAGATGACACATGGTGGGTGGTGTAGATCAGGCAAGCAAATCAACAAGTGACACGTGGTGCCAGTCAAACAAAGGTTGACCAGGAATTTGGAGGGGATTGAAAAATGAAAGGATTTTTAAAAAAATTATTTTCAAAAAGTGATATGTGTAGGTCCTTTAATTTTAAAATTTTATTCTCTAATGTTTAAACTTTAGAAATTTTAAATTTTTAAGAAATTCAAATTGCAGACCTTGAGTTCTTATAGCAAGGGAGGGGAGTCATTTTCATTTCAACTTTCTGGGGGTTTCCAAGAGGCTAGATATGCCTTATCGTATACCACTGGAATCGTGAGAATTTAAATTTTTTGATTCCAAAGTCAATTTTTACACAAAAAGTGATATGTTTGAATTATACGAGGTTTTCTCTCAAGTATCGAAATTGCACTTGTATTCAGGTATGAAAGTTTAGAATTGTTTCCTACCATGGTGATGACTTGAATATAGTTGAAAGGTAGTGAAAGTACAATTTGGGTCAAATTTTGATCATATTCACTTAGTAAAAACCAAATTTCACTAGCATTCTCGTAAGGTGGTTAAGATATTTTTTTGACTCACATAGCTTTCATCATTTAGAAAAGGATATTTTGCAAGTTTGTTACAGAAAATGATGAAACAAGATCAGATCAAAATGGGAAGAAAGAAGAGAGATGTTTTTTAGCTGAGAAAGGTTGAATTCTAAGTGGATAGGTGGCAGTTGCATATTAGATCTAGGAATTTATTTTGTCTATATCATTCTTTCTTTTTGTCATTGTAAGGGTTCCAATTTTTTGTGACCGAGAAACTAGTAGGTTCCAGTTCTGGGGAGAAAATTGGCACATTGCTGTGATACCAAGGTTTTGGATCCAGTTCTTGATGCATTCCCATGACTGTGACCACATTCTTCAGCAAATTTCTCTTGTATGAATAGAAGTAGGATGGTTAATACAACAAGTTCTGATATGTTAGGTGTTTTTCATGTTTTAATTTTATGCATTTGAATGTATAGTTTCAAGGAAATGAATACATATGAGTAGCAATTTCACTAGTTTCATTCTGGTTCTTGTCTCCTATCTCAGTAATCTATAAGTCTTATGTGGTCTTGGAACAAAGATCTAAGATCCATTTGCATCCCCTTCAGGTTGTATGTTTGATGTATTTTGTTGTTGGATCAAAGGGCCGAGTAAATGCTTGATATGTTTAAACAAGGTTATTGGTTATTTGAGAAGGATATTTTGTGAGAATGAGACCTGAGTGAACATTGATGTCTGAATCACAAGGTGGTTAGATAGATCTAATGTCTAGGTATACAAGATATGTCCTAATGTCACAGATGTATGTTTTGAATTCATGTAATTGCATAATGGATTAGGCACTGATCAGTTGTAGGATCACTTGTTATACTACTACATATTTGAGGTTGTGTTGAATCAACATCATTAATCAAATGTTTTCCCTTTTATGTTGAAAGTCATTCAATGTTAACCCAGACTTAGCTTGCCAGTTTCATGAGTTATATTCTTAGCTATTTCATGCTTGTGATTCCTAGTTAAGTATAGAAGATTTAGGGGTTTTTATCTACTCTATATAAGATTTAGTGTATTCTTTGATAACTGGTACCATATAAAGAATCTATATGTATACCCGCCTAGGTTTTGTAGAGCCTGAAGTGCAGGAGTATAGCCTTATAGTTGGCCCAGGTTCTCTGTGAAGTGTGTCCATTATTGGATATAGCTACCCATAGATGCATTCTTGCCATGCATACTTGGTTGTTTACACACTACTAAATTAGGAGCCAACACAATAGGTTGTTAAACCCATCTATTTCAATAGAATTTTCAATTACCTTCTCCAAAGGTTCTCCCACCTAGCTGTTAAGCTAACCTATTAATATAGGATTTCCAACATCTAATACAATGCAAGAAAGTATTAGAACAATTAACCTAATAGTATGCAATCTTTAATTGCTAGATTTAGGCACTTGATCTCCTTTCTTTGATGTGACCCTTTCTTGATCTGATCTCTAGTCTTATCCCTTGTCCTATTCTGATCAACTAAATGTGTAATTGTTGCTAAATTCTTTAAGTCTATGATGCCCCTATTGTTTGCCCTATTCTACAATTTTTTATCTGCTTAGCAACTTCCTTCTAACTTCTCTTCAACATCATAAAATTGTGGGGTCTAAGCCTCCTTATAAAGACTTCATAGACTTAGGGTTAGGTATGAATCTATGATCCATATTGAATCTTGAATTCCCACTCATTCCTTGAATTTTTCTCATTGGTTGCATACCTACTCCATTTTTCTAATTGGTTACATGCTGATTGCATAGGAAATATACAAGATTCATTCTTATCCTGGTTTTCCTTTGAAATTTTTCTATGTCAGCTCCAAAAATTGCTTACATCTGAGTTTGTGAGGGCACAAACTCATATGTTAATTTTGTGTTACTTAGCACATACTGGACTACTGGTGCTTGGTAAATATACTATCCTAGTTTACTTGGCACCTATTACATTCTATCTTGCTCAGCACATGTATGATTCTGGCTCACTCGGCATATGAAGCACTCTGACTTGCTTGGAATCAACTGTGACTCAACACCTATATATCACTCGACATCTATTACTTACTTAGCACTTGAAGTCACTCGACACCTATTGAAATTCTGGCTCAACACATACTATAGCTCAACATACATAGTGCACTTGTCATGTATAGTGAAATTGGTTGAGTGTGTTGACACTCAAATGTCAAAACCATTCTACTACCAAAAATCTCCCCTTTGACATGAGTGTCAAAAAAACTTAACTATCCATTATTGAACTGACCTTATGAGTACATTTTTCATTCTGCTCGACATATATGCAAAATTTCAATATTTTGTAAGGAACAATATACCTTATAACTCCCCCTAAGTTTATTGTGCCTTATTCATTCTTGAAACCAAAATTATGTGCTAATGTGCCTGATACTCTTTGTATTTTTTCCTATTCCTATATTTTGTACCTGTGTTCTATATCTAATCTATTAGAGCTATGGAATTTCTGCATTTTGTATTAGATCTTATATGGAATAGAGCTATCTTCCATATGATTGCCAAAAAAATTTGTCTCCCCCTTTTTGGCTATCTAAAAACTTTCCTTTTTATTCTCAAAGAATGTAATCAAAATTTATAGTACTCTCCCCCTTAATTATATCTTCATCAAAATATTATATCTCCATTATATCTCCCCTAAAACATATATCTCCCCCTTTTTGACACTAATGTCAAAGGGTTCTAAGGAGTAATACCATACTTAGCCAAAAAGTTACTATTTAGCTCCATTATTATTTTCAAAGCTACATCCCAATTCTCCAAAGCAATGTAAAGTGACTTGTGTTGGATGGCAGTCTTTGTAGAAAGGTGTATGAGTCCATCAAGTGTAGAAAGATTAGGATCTTTCTTTAGAACTATTTCTGCATATACTTGCTGATTGTGGAGGACTTCCAAATGTGGGGTGATAGGGGATTGAATTTGCATCAATTTAGCCTTTATATTGGCTTCCTCTACTATGAGTATAGCTAACTCCCTTTGTGTGTGAAGAAATTGTGCAAAATGCTTCTCACTTTGAGCTAGATTTAAGGGTAACTACATGCTATAAATCTTAAGTTTTTTCTCCAAGCTCAATATACATTGGCTAGTCTCTTGTGTGAAGTTGGAAAAGTCACATAGTTTTTTGTACAACGAGAAAGTGTTCTTAAGTATAGTTTTGAATTTTTCAAGTTTCTTAGCCAGCTCTACCTATGTTAGTGCTATATCACCTGAAATCTTTTCATTTACCTTCCCTTGAAATTTTCTTTCTGACCATTCCATGAGTTTAGCATTAGTATCATGTTCTTCATTGGTCACCTAATCAACTATATTTGATAGTTTCTCCATTATGGGCTTTGATTCATCTAGTGACTGCGAGCTGAAGGCATCCATGAAGATGTCCTTAATGTCATTCAATTTTTTCTTGTGTTTATACTCTTTTTTGAGTATCTCCTACCTTATTCTCCTATCTAGTACATTCTGCATCTTAGTTATCTACTCAATGGTTATGGTCTTGGAGTCATAAGGATGTACAATAATCTCTTCATCTAGCTTAGGATCTACATAGTGAAGTATCTTGGCAACCCTAGTAGATCTTGAGCCTAGTGTTTGGACTTGCAATGATATCATTTCAATGCTCAGCTTTTGAAGAGTTTGTGTAGGAGTGCCAGTTTTTGGTAATTCAATCAATGTCTAGATTATAGCTTGCTCCTCATCTTTTGTATTCTCCTTTTCCTATTCTAATTTACCTTTATCAATCACAATTTTTGGGGGTGTACCTATTATATGTACTATGGGATCAAATGAAGAAGTTTGTCTTGTTGTTCTTGTGTCTTCTCCTTTTTCTACACTTGGCATTTGAATAGTATCACTTGTTGTTATAGGTGGTGGAAGCATCAAAATTTTAGTGCAAGTAGCTATATAAGTGAAAGCTAGTTCTTTCGTTTTCACCTTTTCTCTTTATGATTCTACTACTACCTTTTGTAGCTCATCAACACTCACCAATACAGGGTTTGTGCATAATTGTGCCTGTAAAGTAGATTGGTGAAGGATCTTGGAGAGATCCTCTATAGTTAGGGGATTGAATTTTTGACATGATGTATTAGTAACATCCTTTACAATTATAGTTTCTACAAGTGTAATGGCTACATGAGGAGGACTAGTAGGTGGCATTTCTGTGTCTTATACACTTTATTCCTCTTGACGCTCTTGTTTTTCAGCTATTGCCATGTCTTCTCCCTTAATTGATTCATTCTCTTCTTTCTCTTTATTCTCTTCCTCTCCTTTTTCTTCCTCACCTTTCTTTTCATTCTATCTCTTTTCTTCTTCATACTTCTTTGTTTCCTTTGCCTCTACCTTCTTCTTGGTACTAGCTTCTACTTTATTTCTCTCTTCATCTTTGTCATTAGTTACCTTGTAAATTGACTTCCACAATTGCGTGGATTTATTCACTACATCCTCAATCTTGTTTTGAAGGATGCTAAAGGCTCTATACATAGGTGTAAATTTTCCACCATGTTTTCTATTTTTCTTTGTTTTTTGACCTTTTGTTAGGTCAGGCATAACTTGGGCTAAAGTAGTTTCTCTAATCTCCTTCTCCATTTTTAGAAAATAATGCCATTTATTTTCAACTATCTCATATAGTTCCTTAGGCAAGGTATTTTCAAGTTCTAGAGGTGTGTTTTTTTAATTTTTTCATCATGGCATACATAGATTCCTCTATTTTATTTTTCTCTTCTCTACTGAGATTCTTAAAATCAATGTTTTTAAAGTCATTTAAATATTCATTTCTAACATTTTCACAAATTTTGTCTAAGGTATATTTGGGAGGATGACTTACCACTCTAAATTGGTTGTGGTCCTCTGACTATGTTCTATCTTCATCATCAGTTTTTGGTTGTGCCACATACTTTCTTCTTTTCTTTACCTCTTCAGTAGGCTATTTAGTGGCTTTCTTTTTCTCTTTTTCTTCCTCTTTGGCCTTTTGTGTTGTTTCCCTTGTAGTAGCCCTTGTTATAGGTTTCTTTGGTTTTGCTTGAGTAGGCTTTGCTGACTTCCTAGCCTTTGGCTGAGTTGTAGGTTGAGTTTTAGCCTTTCTCTTCTTTTTCTCAGCTTGAGTAGGTGATTCCTTAGCTTCTTCTTCCTCAACACCTTCCTCCTTATCTTCTCCTTGGCCTTGTGTCAACTCCATAGGCCCTTGCCTTTGCTCTTCTTCTTCTTCTACTTATTCTTCTTCACCACCTACTTCTCCTTCAATGTTTGCTCCAAATTTCTTCTTTACCTTCTTCACTAATTTATCCTTCCTCTTGATAATAGAGGATATCTTCAATTCTGTCTCAACCCTTGACTTGACGAAGTCATATGTGCCAAAAGGTTTGGTAGCTTTGTCAGTATCTTCTACAAGTAGGATAGTGATTGCAGCTGAGGCTTGGTCCAAATCCAACTATTAACCTAGTGGCCTAAGCCATCTTACTCTTGGCACTACAGCTTGAATGTATGTGTAGTCAATGTCAACCAAATATCATATGTCATTGACATGTTTCTCTACCAATGAAACTAGTATTCTCATTCTCTACTTCATGGATATCTTAAATTCCTGAAAATAGCTAGTCACTGGGCCTCAAAATTATCTCCCATCTAATTAATTAACTCATTGATTTGTGTGATTGCAAACTTGTTGGAAATCCAATTTACCTTCCCAATTGAAGGGAATTCTTCCATCACATAGAAGAATATGTAGACTAAGATTAATCCAAATTTGCATTGTGCTCCCTTGAATCTTCTTATAGCTCCCAAATTTTCACTTATTTGTTGAAGCATTAGTTCTGCCAGATCATAGGTATGATCTTTCTTTACCAGCTTGTAAGCTACATCAACAGCTATATAGGGTACATTGTTCAATCTACTTGATTGGTAAAATTTGTGTGAAATCACTCTAACTACAAAGTCAAGTAGGGGTTTTGTTATAGTGTCAATGGTGATTCCCCTATTTTTCCATCTAGCTCTTGTATTCTTCTCAATGGTCTCCCTTCTATCACTTTCCAAGTTCTTTGGCTAATCTAGGGTTGGGAATCTTGTAACTCTATGTACTATCCTTTTGGTAATCTTAATAGGTCATATCTCCAGCCATAAACAACCATCATGAATTTGACTCAGAACAATGCAAATCCATTCAGTTTTAAACACCATGGGAAAAAATAGGGCATTTGTCAAACCCTTCTTCTCAACTATCTTGAATTTGTTTTTTAGTATCCCATTATCACATAACTTGTCTTAGGCTTGGAATATTTCAATATCACCTATGGCACCAATTTTTTGAATTATAACACTTTCTCACATCTTGCACCATGACTACTTTGGATGGGATAATGGATAAAGCACCAACTATGTCGTTCTTATATGCAACCTTAGGAATGGGTTTGAATTTGGGTTGTTTGACCTTGTTGCTGACTAATTTAACCTCGTGAATCTCTTTTCCTTTGGAGTTTTTGGAGCTTGATGCTATTTTACCAAACTAGGGTTTAAATATGTAATAAAATTTTAACGTTGCATAGCTCAGCACCTAATAAATACATTTAAATCAATGAATTTTTGCTGAATTGCTATTAAAATCTATACAAATGGTTGTCAGGTTGTTTCTTGATCACTTCTTCACTCTTCTCATATTTGCTCTGTGTTTGAATGTCATAAAAATGAGCAAAATTCAACATTATATGATTCAAAACCTAGCATTTATTGCATAATGCATATAGTTGTAAACTTGGCACTTAAAGGTTTCAACATAACTCGTCATCCATTGAATTTCATTCACTCAGCATCAACTATCAACTTGGCATGTAATGGAGCTTTGCTTAGCATCCAAGGGTAACTTGGTAGCTTCTTCAAAATTTTGACTTGGCATCTTTTGTCATGTTGATTTCTTCATTGCAGTACTCCTTTATTCTTTGGGACTAATGTAGGATACAGCTTTGCATACCAGTCCCATACATCTTTATTTTTCTTAGTTGGATGAAGTGTGATCACTTGACCTTTTGGGTGAGGTGATTCCTCCATTTGATGTGCTACACTCATCTTTCTTCTTCCAAGTCTTGTTTATTTTCCCTCTTATTTGTTCAACAACAACCTTCTCTTTTTCTTTGTTGACTTCTATCTTGGGTGCCTTCTCCCTTGTTGGGCAATACCTACTAATATGTCCAACCTTCAAGCAACTAAAACATGTAGTTTGGCTTAACCATCTACTATAATTCCCTCTAAAATGTGTCCTTATGCAATTTTCAAGAATGTGTCCATACTCTTGACAGTAATGAGATCTATACTTGGTGTTTTAATCCCATTTGTAGTGATGACCATGGTTGTTTCCTTTTGTAGGCTGATTGGATGTCCACATAGGCTTTGATCTACACTCAAATGTTATATGTCCATATTTTTTGCAGTTGTAGTAGTGACCATCAAATCTTGGTGTCCTAATGGTCTTGGATCTACATTCATGTGTTTGGTGTCCTTTTTTTTTGCACTTGTGAAAAAATCTTACTTTCTTGGGCTTATCATGCTGATGACCATTCTTACTCCTACACACATTAGAGGTATGTCCCTTTTTACCATATAAATGAAAAGTAGGTTTAGTGTTCTTACCTTTGTTACTCCTTTCTTTTGCAGTCTTAGATGATTCTCCTTGCTCAGTGCTGGTGTAACCAAGTCCTAAAGTGTCATTACTCACCCTTGGTGGTCTCAGTAGTTTCTCAAAGTACTTAAAAGCCTCTTTGGGTTTTTTGAATCTTTCTGCTATCTCCTTTACTCTCTTCAACTCATTCTAAAATTGTTTATTCTATATTTTCAAAATGGATATGTCAATTTCCTTCATGTTCAATTCATGATGAGAATTCATCATCTAGCTCAAGGTGTCTAGCTGCATGTTTGAGATTCTTTCAAACACAATTGTTTTCTCCTCCAGTCTATTGGTAAGATTTCTCTTGTCATATTCTATCATGGCCTTTCCCTTAATGGCTCTCTTCTTTTTTTAAGTCACTTCACAAAGCATTATGGCTTGTGATTCTTGTTCAAGCTTGAGTATTCTAATTTCTTCAGCTCGTGCTCTATTTTTCTCCATTAGTTCTGCTATTGCTACATCAAATTCCTTGAAATCTCCATTGGAAAACAGTTGTGTGGTATAAATCTCCTAGTAGTGTCTATCATTTTCAGGTATGGCTATATCCTTCCTTCTTTCCAAGAACTTTCTCAATTCTTCTCTAGCTTCTTCCAATTTATGTAGAGCGAGATGAACATCAATCACCTGATTGTCTATGATCTTTCAAAGTTTGAAGAATTCCACCTTTAGACCTTTTCTCTAAGCTATTAGGCTTCTCCTTGTGAGAGCCTAAAGCTCTGATACCAATTGTTGGAATATTCCAACGGGAAAAGTACTTCTGAGAGGGGGGGTGAATCAAAAGTAACTAGTTTGTATCCTTTTGAAATCATTTTCAAGACATAACTAAAAGTAAACTGCATGCATGTAAACATTTAAAAAAACATGAAATAAAAGTATTTATCAACACATGACATTAGGAATTTGGTAACCTAAAAACCCTCCAAGAATAAGAAGGTAAAATTGGGGTGGGGATGATACTCACAAAAATTACTGCAGCAATAATTGTTTGACCACTTCTAATGGTCTGCTCTATTAAAGGTCTACCCTATTAAAGGATTTACACTGTGTCAATTGTGACTTGGTTAAAGGATTTACAAACACTTTACAAGAAGTGTCACCCTATTAAAGGATTTACAATAGGCTATTAAACCCACCTAATTCAGTAGGATTTTCAATTACCTTCTCCAAAGGTTTTCCCACCTAGCTGTTAAGCTAACCTATCAATATAGGATTTCCAACATTTAATACAATGGTAAGAAAGTATTAGAACAATTAACATGATAGTATACAATCTTTAATTGTTAGAATCAAACCCTTGATTTTCTCTCTCTGATGTGACCATTGCTTGATCTGATCTATGTTCTTATCCCTTGTATTATTCTAATCAACTAAATGTGTAACTATTTCTCAATTCTCTAATTCTATGATGCCCCTATTGTTTGCCCTATTCTACAATTTCTTATCTACTTAGCAGCTTCCTTCTAACTTCTCTTCAGCATCACAAAATTGTGGGGTCTAAGCCTCCTTATAAAGACATTTTAGACTTATGGTTAGGTATGGATCTATAATCCATATTGAATCTTGAATTCCTACTCATTCCTTGCATTTTTCTCATTGGTTGCATGCCTACTCCATTTTTTCGATTGCATAGGAGATATACAAGATTTGTACTTATCCTTGTTTTCCTTCAAAAATTTTCTATGTTAGCTCCAAAAATAATTTACGTCTTATTTTGTGAGGGCACAAACTCATATGCTCATTATGTGATACTCGGCACATACTGGACTAGTGGTGCTTGCAACATATACTATTCTAGTTTTTGACACCTATTACATTATATCTTGCTTGGCACATGTATGATTCTGGCTCACTTAGCAATTGAAGCACTCTGACTTGCTTGGCATCAACTATGATTGGACACCTATATATCACTCGGCATCTATTACTTAATCAACACCTAAAGTCATTCGGAACCTATTGAAATTCTTGCTTGACACATACTATAACTCGATGTACATAGTTTACTTGGCATGTATAGTGAAATTAGTTAAGGTGTTGACACTCAAATGTCAAAACATTCTATGACCAACACACCGAATCTTCCTTATTATTTTTATCATCCACTTTATTAGTATTCTTGATTAATACACTAGATGGCTTGCCAATAGTATTGTTCATAGTCCTATTTCTTAGATTGTAAGTGCTATGCACTTGAGCAATCACTTCAGTAGTGATTTTTTCAATCTCCTCATTTTATGGTTTTCTCAAGTTTATATGATCCAAGTCTGACATCATGTTGCACATTCTATCTCCTTCTAGATCTTTATCATCTAAAGGAACTTGTAGATGGTGAAACTAGTATACATCTCTTTGATTTACAACATCATTTCCAAAATCTTCTATGTTAGATTCATCACCATTTTTGCACAAGTTTATCATATTGCACACAACATCCTCATGGTTCTCTTCTTCCTCTCCTTCTTCATTTTGTGCTTGCTGATTTGTTGAAAAGGATTGAGAAACTACACAACAGTCAGAAGAATGAGGTTACTGGATCACAATACACCAAGGTATCTCTTCCACCATGTTTAAAAAATTACTTTATAGTGGGTCTGGTGTACCCTTATCTTTATTTCCTCGATAAACATTTCCATTGAGTAGTATAAGGATATATTTGCAACCAAGGGTACCTATTGTAATGGGTATTAAATCGAGGTTTATCACTAGTACTTTTCTTATTGTCTTGGTTTGCTAATGGATTTAAACTCTTCAAAAAGTTTAACACTTGACCCATTGTGTCCTCTTCAAGCTTCTTTCCTAGAGTAAGCTTTTTACCTTCTTTCTTGTTTCTTGGATTAAACAATTTTGGGTCATCCCTTCTTCCCAATTTACGAGAGGCTCTTCTATTATTTTCAATATATACATCCATCTTACAAACCTCCCTTGGTGTTCTAGGATCCTTTTCCCTTAGAATATATGCCATTTTACTATCAAAGGCATCAAAGTAAGTTGTGAGGAATACATCTTCACCAAGTCTCATTACTTGGAACAACTTATACATCCCTTTCTAAAATCTCACATTAAAATAAAATGTAGACTTATTAGGGCTATTTTTTATGTTTTTAAACTCATTCAACATAAAGATAGCATTGGTTTTGTCACCATATTGCTCTACGAAAATTTTTTCTAAGTCATTCTATGAGGCTACACTATCATCAAGCTGTAGACACCTAGAAACCTTTAGAAAATAAAGTATTTTTATTTTTGAAAAAGTCTTGATGATATCATCATTTATTAATTAATTATTTAAATAATTAATTAATTAATTTTTATGCCATTAAATCGCTTTATCTTAATTAAAAATATTTAATTAAGGAATCCCTCCGAAAAATGTTTAAATCTTATTTAAACATTATTTCCTTATTTATTAATTATTAAATTAATAAATTGACCAAAAAACCCAAAATAAATAAAAAAATTATTTTTTGCCCAAAACTTGGCCAATTTCCTTAAGACCACTAACCTCTTCCAAAATCTTCTAATCCTTCTTTAATTTTAATTAAAGGCTAATCCCATCATTTCCTAACCCTAATCCCAACTCAGAATATTTAATTAAGATTAAATATTAATCCTCATGTTTATTAAAAAAGATTTAATAAATATCTCCTCAACCCAAACCCTTGAAATAAATAAAACTTTATTTATTTTCTAAAAATCTAATTTATCCTCGTCCTAAGAAGTTCTAGACTCTTCTAGAAAGTCTTCATCCTCATCCTAGGAAATTCTAGACTATTCTAGAAAGTCTTTATCCTCATCCAAAGTCTAGACTCTTCTAGAAGATTTCTTTAAACCTAATCCTAATCCCCTCCTAACCTTGTCACATTCCCTAAACATGGGTTAAGAATTACTAACCGAACCCAAAGTTAACAAATATCTCCTCCTTCACCCACCCTCATTAAATGCCATCCACTTGCCTATCCCTAAGCTAATCCTAAACCATCCTAATCCATCTTGTAATCATTTGCACAACCCTAAGCAAGCTTAAAACCCTCCTAATCAAGTCCAAGTCGAAATTGCTCTCATCACCCTCAAAATATCTCAACCATAAAACTTTATGAAGTCCACTAGGCCATAAATGACTCTTCCAAGCCCTTTTATTGCTCTTACAAGTCATTATGAGGGTCTTTATGAAGATTTTATCCATTGAGCCTCCTTTTTTGACTCATCCTTCCCCTTTCCTCCATCCTCTCACCATGTGACATGTGTCACTCCCTGATTGGTTGTAAGGAAGGACAATCCATGTGCTCTCCTCTCATGCAATCTGAGCCTTCTATAAGCTTTTTCACATCCTTGCATCCTAGCCCTTGATCCCTCAAGCCCTTTGCCTATTTAAGGAATCCTCTCCCAAGTCATTTTAACACAATCCATGAAGTAAAGTCATAATGCCATTTTAAGAAGCCATTTTACATCAAAACCATACACTCACACCCAAATTCCAACTCCATTTGAAGCCCTTTTTGAAGCATAAGCTTGAGCATACATCCTATCTATTTAGACAAAACTACTCAACAAGAGAGCTTCTCATTGAGAGAGCCCATTAATGGCTCATATTCTCAATTGAGAGTTCATCTTAGTCTATCTTGAAGTTTATGAATTTTTTTTAGTTTGTAGAAGCTTTATTTAAATTTGGTTTCTATTAGCATACTAACATTGCTCATATACATTTTGGCATGCCCGGTGGGACCCCGCATGGGTCATCTTCATTAGCTTTTTTAGTCAAGTTTTGTATGTCATTTGCTGATTTTGGCTAATTTTGCTTGTGTTTGTGATTGGTAGGATTGTATAAATTGGTTTTGTAGGTCCACATGAGCAT
The DNA here is from genome assembly GCA_028749045.1 of Cupressus sempervirens. Lineage (NCBI taxonomy): Eukaryota > Viridiplantae > Streptophyta > Pinopsida > Cupressales > Cupressaceae > Cupressus > Cupressus sempervirens. The sequence goes on along the minus strand of CM053792.1, from coordinate 108,460,095 downwards.
AAAGAAGACAAAGGAACTCATAGTATATCTCATAGTGTTTGCAGATTTTTCAAGCTTATAGGTGGACAAAGAACTTGGAATTCTTCTTCCTCTTCTTGTCTATATTCTTCTTATTCCATCTACTTCTTCTTCTTCTTCTTGTGGGAGATCTTGGCCATTTTTTTTTAAGGAAGCAAAATCGTACACACTTCTTTTTAGTACTTAAAATGAACCCCCAAATCATACTTAAATCCATTAAAAACTAAAAATTTGCCAAAAAAAAATCTTTTAACAATTGAAACTAAACCAATCCAATCATTTGCATCCTTGCAACATCAAGGTTTTATATGCATTCATGCAAAGTTAGGAACACTTCATTTTTGGGAATTTAAAAAGAACTTCAAGTTTCCATTTCAAAAGGTTCAAAATTAACACTAAAGTACACACTAAAATCTAAATCAAACTCAAAGCATCAATCAAGGATAAAATGAACCTCATTTGCAAATATTTTTAAGTTCTTTTAAAAATCTCTTGAAAACTAAGAGTCCTAAATGGTTGCCAAAATTGTCCTAAAAAGCTTTGTTATTTGTTCCAAATGAATGTCTTGTTGCAAAATCTTGAATGTTTCTTAGGTTTTTCATGCATCAAAACAATCTAGGAATATCATTTTTGGGGCTTAAAATATGCAAACTATAACACAAAATCTTGAATGAAAACCAAACTCCAAAGAGTCATTTTCACTTTTGAGTCCAAAAAAATCTTGAATGATCTAAGGTTAAAACAAAGCACTTCAAAGTTCTTAAAACGACACACAAAATCTCCATCTTGAATGCTCAAAGGAAAAAACTTGAATGTTTAACCACTTGTCTTTGAATGCATGTTGCTAAAATCACCCTTGAATGCCATGGATTAAAATCAAATTTTCTTTGAATGCATGATTAAAACAAAAAATCCAATCTTGAATGCCAAGGATCAATTAACCATTGCATTATCAAACACTTCATTTGGAGCTTCTAAAAATTGAACAAAACAAATCTCTTTTCCACATGCAATCTAGGTAAATTTTTATTTTTGGACATTTAAGAAATTTTGTTAAGTTAAAATACAAATTTGCAAAAATCAATTTGAGTAGTTCCTTGAACTCACCTCTTTTCTAATCACCCATCAAATATTAGCCATTGGTTGCAATCTCAGCGCCATTTATGGGGATGGGTCTACTTGAAAAAGGTGTTAAATGTTCCACAATCTAACTCACTCACTTGGTCTTTGAATGTTTGCTTTAACTTTATCAAAATTATTAAATGATCAAAACTCTAGATTAAATCGATCACACTTCAAGTTTGGGCACTAAAATTGAACAACAACTGATGTGGAGAGCCTCCGAGCACACGCTTGAAATCGAATCTCACACACTTTTGTTTTGGGCTTAAAACAAACTCACACTCAATCTTGAATGCCTTAAAGAAAATTAATCGATACTTGACGTGGAGGGCCTCTGGGCACGCGAGTTTGCTTTTGTTGACCCTAACTCTTCTTATTGTTTGCATTCTTCGATCGATTTACTTTGTTGGCGCTTCAAGTTGGAATTGAACATTTTCTCTTAAACATGAGTGCTTGCAAAGTCTAGATTAGCACACATAAGAGTTAGTTGGTAAAAGAACAAGCGTGTTTTTTAGCCCAAGGTCATCCAAGTCTTCTCTCCCCTTGTCGTCTTTCGAGGCCATCTTGGGTGCATAAGATTAGGATCCAAAACCTTGTTTATTTTTAAGAGGCCTGCATGGGGATTTCATCACTCCTTGGACGACCTCAACTCCAGCGTTCTGGCAGAGTATAAGAATCAGGAGGTGAATCGAAAGGCACATCTCTTGGGATCAAGATTTATTCACTTAGGCTAGGCCTCAAGGAACTTTATACCCTTGAGAAGTGAAAGAGGAGAAGTGGGTTAACGCTCCTCTCGGCTGTGTGACATCTTTTTGGTCTCATCTATGGATTTGGGCCTCACGTACCTTGGGTATATCAAGGACTCCTTAGTTAAACAAACTGTCAGCCTTGTAGACAATCATCTAGGATGTTAATGTGTTTGAGGTGACTGATTGAAACATTTGTAGAACAAACACACTCCTTGGCGTAAGTATCACTTTCTGAGAATCAAAAACTTCTATTTGGTTGTTTCTATCTATTGCTTGATCTTTTATTTGTTGAATGAATGTTTGCCAAACTTGGCCAATCCTAGCTTAGGGCATACTTAGCGTAGTCACTGCCTATTCCAGAAGTTGAACGAGTTGAAGCAAAACAACCAAGATCTCTCAAAGCCAAGCAGATTCAAGAATTGATGTCAGAGCAACCCAAACCCAAATAGAAGTTCCACAAAGTTAAACTCAAACCATCTCTAGCATACAAGGAACCTTCAGCCAAGAGAAAAGAAATAACACCAAGCCCACGAATTGCCAAACTCCACAAAGTAGAGGACAAAGCTACCGATGAAGCACTTCAAGAGGCCTGGTTAGAGCACAACATCAAATTTAGCCAACATCCAGGAGTTAACCCTGCTTATGCCTTACCAACTAGGCATGATTTCTATGATTAGACACCCTTGTTTCTCCACATCTTCTTGGATAAGCTTCACTTTAGAGTCATCTTTGTAGAAAAGCCAACCATCTTAGGTTATCCCCTTAAGCATTATTAGCTCATCCATCTCATTTAGAATCAAACCATCTAGCCAACAATCAAAACCTCACATCCAAGCCTTCAAAATTTTTGTCACTTTTGCCAAAAGTTTGCCACTCCTAAAATCTTCCAAATCCATCAATCTCACTAAGGTTATCCCTTTGACAGAGCTTTGTCTAGGGTAATCCAGCTTTGTCACTTGTTATCCCTCATCACCTTGAGCTAAATGTTGGGATCCACAAGTGGTCAATATTGTGTTCTTCCTAAAGGATGATCAGTCTATCCTTAAGTTGAAACAATCACCACCAAGCTTGCACATAGGAAAGCAGACCTTTCATGCTTTGGCAACATATCTTTGAAGTTAGAATCTCCAACCCAATCCTCCTTAGGTTTTGTCATATAGCTTTGCCTTAACCTAGGAAATCATTTGCATAGAGAAGCCTTCCCCCTTTTGCATCCATTAGCATTATTGCATCTCATCTCTAGGAGCATTTTTCATCCCACCCATCACTCGCTTAGCCAAGAAGAAAGAAACAATGGAGCCCTATCATTTGGATCGAACAGCCTCACCCCCCTTGAGCACTCAGCCATCCTTTGGCCTAGAGAAAGCTATGCCATCATCTACTGACATTGAAGCTTTCATGAACCAACCAAGAAATGCAGTATTGGTAAATGCCATTATAGACAAGAACAAAGAGACAATCATGGCTAATTTTCAAAGGGACAATGTAGGAACCTTTGACTTTGGAAGACCCCCTCCATTATCAGATCCATCTCACCCATTTTTTGGGTAGCTACCACCACCCATAGGCTCTTATGATCCAAATTATCCTCAATATATGCCAAAAGAAGAGCCTCCAGCCAATCCATATGATCCAACAGACCCAAACATACCATCATCCACCCAAGTTGAAATCTCCATGCCACAAGCCAACCCAGCCACCACCACTCCATCCTTGGTTCATACCTCTCCACTCCAAACCCCCTTTACCCAAAACACCTCACCATTCACCCCCTTCACTATTGTTGCTGTTGCTCCCCAACCTAGCCTTCCAAATCCACCCATCTCCCAAATCAGTGCTAGCATCTTTGGCCAACCTCAGTAATATACAACAAGGATGCCACCCATGGGGCCAAGTAATCAACCTTTCATTACCCCCAGCTTGTTCACCGCAGCCCAAAGCACAATCCCATCATTTCCATTAGGTCTTGGGAGCTCAATACCATTAGCCACAAATCTACAAGCTACTACCCTCACTCCACAAAGCTATCAAATCCCACAAGCTACTACCAATTTTCTACCAAGATCCCAAGTGACCCCAGCCCCTGCCACCACTCTACAAAGCTTTCAAATCCAACCACAAAGCTATCAAACCCCATCAGTTCCATTCCCAAGCTTTCAATTCCCACCACCTCCACCACCAACTAATCCATTACCTCTAATTACCAACTACTTTTGAATGCCACTTCTAGGAGGTAATCCACCACCCTAGCCAACCACCAATTATTTGCAGATACCATCCCAAATGGGGGCACAACCCACATATATTGGTCAAACCCCACAAGCCCCCCGATCCTTTCCCCAAGCCTCACAACCATCTTATACCTTACCTCCACAAAGCAATCCATTTATCCCACAGCCAGCTTATGTTCCTCAATCCCAACCTCAAATCCCATATCAACAGCAAGCCTCGCAGCACATGCAGCAATATGCGCCACCTCCCCCTCAGCAACCTGTCATCCACCATGCAGCTGCCCAAACAATGTACAATCCCTATCAAAAAATCCCTCATAGCCATCCATATTCAGTGGCCCCATCTAGCACATACCTACCTCAAGGCACTCCTACATTGGGGGCACCCCAGCCATCACCTATCAATTCAGAATGGGAGCAAATGAAGATAGCTCTGAAAGCCATCCAAGAAGAGAATGATCCGAAGACATTCAAGTTTGAGAATGTGTGTCCTTACCCATTTGATAGAGCCATTACCATGACACCATTTTCTGAACACTTTGAGGTACCCAAATTTGACAATTTCAGAGGAAAAGGAGACCCTGTCACACATATCAAAGAATTTTACATGCACTGCCAGGACGTAGCATACAATGATGTCTTCCTCTTGCACCTTTTTCCCAAAAGCTCGGCTGGACCAGCTCTTGAATGGTTTTATAGAATCCCCTATGGCACAATTAAAATTTTTTTTGAATTATCTGAGGCATTCGTAGCCCAATATGCCCATCTTGTTGAAATAGAGCTATCAATAGTTGACCTTGTCCACACTACGCAAAAAGGTGGAGAAAGCCTTGTTGAATACCTGCAAAGATGGCAAACCCTTACCACCCGCATATCCTGCACCTTGCCAGAGCACCATGTGGTGAAAATGTTTATTGATAATGGCCATCCTAGCTTGGCTCACCACATGACCATGAACTATTTGCAGACCTATAAATATATCAAAGAGAAAGGAATGATCCTTGAGGAAGGACTCATTAAAGATGGTGTGGTCAAGATTTACAAGGAAGCCAACCAAAATCAATCACATTCCAATGAAAAGTCTAGGTATTGGAACAAAAGCAAGCACATTGCAATAGATGGCATCACTGACACCAGACATGTGAATATTGTTAGTCCTTCTCAAAACCTGTCCAACCCACCATATCAACCAAACAATCAACAAGCTATCAATTACCAACAGCATAATCACCAAAGCTATCAAAATCACAATCCAAGACCCAACTTTCAAGGGTCTAGCAATCAAGCTAATGTCATCAATGTAGCTACAGGACAAAAGCCTAGATTCCAACCTACACCTAGAAACTATACACCCTTTTTGGTGAGCCATTGGATTTCATTTTTGAGAAATTAGTCAAGAAAAACCTCATCAAATTTCCTCCTACCCAGCAAATTGACCCAAGCCAATCCAAAGCTGCATGGTACAAAGATAATGAGTATTGCAAATTTCATAGGGTAAAAGGTCACACTACCCTCAGATGCATGAAACTGAAAGACTATGTGCAAGAGCTCATTGATCAGAAGGAAATTACTGTTGGTTCCCAAACTTCTCCCAATGCAGGCTTACAGATCTATCAAAATGCTTTTCCTCCACACCACATCCAAAATACTGGAAAAGCACCGATCCAAACCAACAACAACAACACCAACAACCGTCAGCCAAACCAACAGCATGGGAAGAACAATGACCACACTTCATCCTATATAGACTATGGTAGCCTTATAGGTTGTATATCCGAGAAAGAGTCTTCTGTCAATGTTATCAATATCTAAGGACCAAACAATGAGTGTGCAGTCACCACTCGAAGAGTGTGATTTAACATCACAGGCCCACTCGTTCCACCAGCACCATCAACTCCATCAAAAATCCAGTACAATATCTTGGAACACCTTGGGAACATGCCAGCCCAAATCTCAATTTTAGACCTTCTTCGCACTAGTCCTGTGTACAAGAACATCCTTGACAGTGCTCTCATAGAATCCTGTGTCCCTTCAGATATCAATGCTACTAATTTTTGTAATCTTGTTGGACACCTATCCTCCTCATGTGCCCTATCTTTCAAGCCCACCGACATACCCATGGTCGAGCCAGATCACACCCTTCCACTTCGCATAGCCATCATGGTATCCAACTTTGCTGTGAAAAGAGTAATGATAGATAATGGATCAGCCTTGAATATTTGCACCGTAAAATTCATAAAACAAGCTGGGTATACTGAGGTAGATATCATCAGTGAGGTTATCACCATCAAAGCTTATGACAACTTGGAAAGAACCACAGAAGGAACTATTTTTTTGCCAATCAAGGTTGGGCCAATCATCCAAGAGACACTCTGCCATGTTATTGATCTAAACCTACCATTTAACATCCTCCTTGGTCGCCCATGGATTCATGCCATGAAATCCGTTCCATCCACTTACCATCAGTGCATCAAATTTCTGCATCAAGGCACTGAGGTAACTATCCATGCCGATCCATAACCCTTTGCTTACTACAATGCGGTTGAAGCTTCATATACAAACCATTTCCCTAGAATTGATATCGACACATCCATCACCAGCTCATCCCACACTTATAATGACCTAGAAACCATCCTTGCCTCTACCTTGTCTACCATGAAGATTAATAACAAAGGTTGTGGAGAGTATAGTCTGTCGGATGCATTTGCTGTCAGGGCACTCCCACTTGATCCACATGCCCATGGACGACCAACATATCACAAAGCTAAGGAGATTCCACCTCCTCAATAAAAATAGTTTGGCCCAACAACCTTTGTATCCTTGAAAATTCCTCTTCATGAGGAGCTCACTCCAGATATCAACAAATGGTTACATAAGGATGCACCTCAAAGAAATCAAGCACGCGTTGATCACTTCAGCCAAAAGTATCCCCAAGAACATAAGCTCATCACTGACAAATGGAACTATCAAGGTGGTGGTCTAGGACTAGAAGAAAGAGGCATGTAGTGCCCCATCGACGCACACAAGTGGGAATCGAAGTCAGGTCTTGGCTTTGGCATACCCATAACTAGGGGCACCAATGAGAACGGTCACACTTTTTTGAACATTCACCGCAACCTTGTCAAAATCAAAGACATTCCTGAGGAAGTTGAAAAGAGAGCATACGAGATATCCTAGACCAAATCTCCCTCGGAGACTCTATTCTCCAAGAACTATCCATCCACCTCATTGACCTACCACTCACCCATCCACAACTCATAGATTGGGACCAACCAAGTGTCATACACATCGATGAGTTCACATCAGAGGAGGCACTTCTAAGATTGATGGGAGCTGAAACTCCTCACAAGAAAACAAAGCCAAATTTTGCCTATATCTACAAGCTAGATCCCAAGGGGTATTTTGGAGAAAATCCCCAACCTAGTTCTGATACACCCAAAACTGGAACTAAGGTGAATCTGAGACTAGCTAAGGCAATGAAGAGAACCCCTCAACAAGAAAATTTAGAGCCATAAGAAGAACATGAGGATTTAGCATTGCCTCCTCAAGATAATCGACTAGAGGTGTCTTCTATTCTAATTGAGGATACTCGAGAAGTCAACATTGGTTCTTCAGAGATATCCAAACTTGTTCACATTGCTGCATCCCTATCACAAGACCAAGCTGATCTCCTCTTTGAAGTCTTAAGAGAAAACATTGGTCGATTTGCATGGTCATATCAGGACATGCCAGGGCTTGATCCAAAGCTTGTAGTTCATCATCTTGCAGTCGATCCAAAGATCAAGCCCGTCAGACAAAAGCTTAGAAAAATGCACCCCAAGGTGGCATTATTGGTCAAAGCTGAATTAGAAAGAATATTAGCTGCTAAGGTTATCTGACCTATCAACTATTCAAAGTGGATCTCCAACATGGTCCTCGTCACTAAGCCTTCTGATGACATCAAAATCTGCACTAATTTTAGAGATCTTAACAAAGCTTGTCCAAAAGATGATTTTCCCTTGCCCAACATAGATATGATTGTAGATCTTATAGCTGGACATGAAATTTTGTCCCTCATGGATGGATTTTCTGGGTATAATCAAATCAAGATTGCAAAAGAGGATCAACATAAGACAACATTCACTACCCCTTAGGGAACCTTTTGCTACAACATGATGCCTTTTGGCCTAAAGAATGCTGGGGCTACCTATCAAAGAGCTATGACATCCATTTTTCATGATCTCATCCATAGAATTTTGGAGGATTATGTGGATGATATCTTGGTCAAGTCTCATACCTTCATGGATCATCTTGCTGACTTGGAGAAAGTCTTTGATAGGTTAGCCAAATATCATCTCATGCTGAATCCAAAGAAATGTGTCTTTGGGGTCACATCTGGCAAGCTTCTAGGCTTCATAGTTTCTAAAGGAGGTATAGAGATTGATCCCAAGAAGGTCAAGGCTATCTTAGACATGCCTCCTCCTCCCCAGACACTACGATAGCTTTGCTCTCTTCAAGGAAAGCTCCAATTTGTTCGGCGCTTCATCTCCCAGCTTGCAAATAATTATACACCATTTTCACATTTCCTGAAGAAGGATGAGAACTTCAAGTGGGATCCTTTATGTCAGCACAGCTTTGACCATCTCAAGTAGTATCTCATCAATCCCCCTATCTTGGTTCCACCAGTTCCTGGTCATCCCCTGATTTTGTACATATCAGCAACACCTACTGCTCTAGGGGCACTTCTAGCACAGCTTGATGACTACAATAGAGAAAGAGCCATCTACTACATTAGTAGAACCGTAGTTGGTTATGAACTCAATTACACTCCTATGGAAAAAGCTTGTTTGGCAGTTTTTTTCTCAACTCAAAAGCTTCACCATTACATGCTAAGTCATACCATCCAACTAGTCTCCAAGATTGACCCTCTCAAGTATATGCTCTCTAGAATAGCACTTACAGGCCGTTTGGCCAAATGGGTTATGCTCCTTAGTGAATTTGACATCCAGTATGTGGATAGAAAGGCAATCAAAGGGCAAGCTATAACAAATCACCTAGCTGATGCACCTCTAATAGATGCTTATCCGTTGATCATAGAATTTCCAGATGAGCATATCTGTCTAATTGAAGAACAACCCCCATGGAAACTTTATTTTCATGGCTCATACACATCTCATGGATCAGGGGCAGGAATATTGTTGGTCACACCTCAAGGAGATCAAATTCCAAAAGCCTTCAAGCTACAATTCCCTAGCACCAACAATATAGCTAAATATGAGGCCCTCATAGCAGGATTAAAGATAGCTGCAGAATGGAACATTGATGATCTACAAATCTTTGGTGATTCTCAGTTCATCATCAAGAAAGCCCTAAATGAATATCAAACCAAAGATGAAAAGCTATTACCCTACAAAGAGCTAGTTGATCAGCTAACCCAACATTTTACAAAGCTTCAGTTTACACAAGTGCCTCAAATACAGAACAAAGCAGCAGATGCTATGGCTACTATAGGCTCACTCTTGGAAATTCCCCAAGTAGCTACATAGTATGAGTTTCTAGTGGAGCAACTCCTCACACCCGCCTATGCGAATGAGGATTCAAACCATGTTTGTATCTTGGTTGGTCACCAATCCCCTCGGTACCATGAGATTTACGCTTACCTTAACAATGGTATCATATCCCCTCATCTCACACATACCCAACGCCAGAACCTCATCTGAAAATCATCCCACTATGTTATCATAGCCAATACCCTATATCGTCGGGGTTATCACGATACTCTCTCTTGAAGTTTAGACCAAAATGAGGCCGCGATGGTGTTAAAGGAAGTACACTCTGGACTTTGTGGTGCCCACACGAGTGGTATTGTCCTAGCGCGACAAATCCTTAGAGCAGGCTACTATTGGCCTACCATTGAAGAAGATTCCCATGACTTTGTCAGAAAGTGTCTCCCATGTCAGCAGCATGCAAATCTTGTGCATGCTCCAGCACAGGATCTACAGCCTATTGCACCACCTTGGCCTTTTGCTTGTTGGGGCCTTGATCTAGTTGGAACTATCACACCCCTCTCATCTAATGGACATAAATGGATAATAATAGCTACAAACTATTTCACTAAATGGGTGGAAGTAGTCCCCCTAGTCTCAGCTATAGGAGTTTAGGTCTCCAAGTTCATCTTGTACCACATTGTTTGTCGCTTTGGCATCCCATCCACCATCTTCACCGACCACGGAGGTAACTTTGAAAATCTCAACATGGAAGAATTATGCACTTCCCTCCACATCCATCATCACTTTTCTAGCCCATAATTCCCACAAGGTAACGGCCAGGCAGAGGCAACTAACAAAACCCTCCTCAAAATCCTAACAAAAGTTGTCAATGATTCCGGACGTGATTGGCACCTACAAATAAATCCAGCTCTATGGGCCTAACGAAATTCCTTCCATACATCCACAGGCACAACTCCATACTCCATAGTCTATGGTGCCGAAGTGGTACTACCTATAGAGGTTGAACTTCCCTCCTTGCGCATATCTTTGCAAAGGCAAATATCAGATGAAGAATATAGAGTAGCTCGGCTCACCCAGCTAGATCTCTTAGACGAGAAGCGACAACAAGCCTATGATCATCTCACAGTCTATCAAACTCATCTCAAAAGGAATTTCAACAAGAAGGTGATTCCATGACACTTTCAACTAGGTGACATGGTCCTTAAAGAAAACATGAAAGTCCAAGCAAATCGAGAAAAGAAAGGCTAGTTTGAACCTACTCGGCTTGGTCCTTATGTTGTCACTGCTTCCTTTGCCTCTAGAGCCTATCAGCTATCTACATCGGAAGGAGAACTCTTGAATGATCCTACTAACATCATTCATCTCAAGAAGTTCTATGCTTGAAGATCCTTGGTATACCTAGCTTTTGAAAAATACAAAAAAAAATAGTAAAGAGAAATAAGCGTCCAATGGTGAAAACTTGGCAATTCAAGTGCCTTGGATAGGTACCTTGGTGAAAACCTGGTAATTCAGGCACCTTGTGTACTAAAGACTAATCCATTATCTATCACTATCCTATCCCTCATCCATTCACCCACCATCCCATAAGACACACTTGCTTGTTCCCTTGGTGTTCCAACCAAATATCCAAAATCTGATGAAGCTTGTAAATACCTCCTGTACAGCTTGTAAATCTTGTACCAAAGCTTGTATTATACCTTGTAAATCTTGTACCATACCTTGTCTATCTAAATCTTGTCCAAGGTTTGTACCATATTCCAACCTATAAATAATCTTGTATCCTAGCTTGTATACTATCACGTGCACACACAAAACCCCATTTTCACTTAAGCTTTTCGCAAACCATCTACCTATCCACCTATCACCTATTATAGACATCCCATCTTTCACAAACATTTCCATCTCACAAAAACCAAAACATGAACAAACTTGTACATTTGTAACATATCTTGGTCCATCAGCTTGTACATCCTCTTTAGCTTAGTATCATTGTATCTATCCAGCTTTCATGTTAGTTCGTCCTTGATCAACATCTTGCACCCATCACACATCTTGGTTAGCTATTCCAACACATCCTTTAGCTAGATTTCCTGTCACCAAAGTTTTATCTTTCTTAGTTTAGCTTGCCAGACGCATCACTCATCCAAATCCACTAGCTTTGGTGCTCCCCGATAGGTCCTTGTAAGATATAGCTTTCCTCATGTCTGATCTTGGTCTGTTAGTACCTTGTCCTACCCATCTTGTTGGCAAATGGCTCTCTTTTGGATTTTCACTTTCTTTTGATTTGGGATCTTCCCTTTTGGGTCTTGAAGTATCTTTTCCAAGAAATCTCCTTGTTCCCTCCTCAAGGTTGCCACGATCTTTCATATCATGGTATGTTGCGAATGGGGCAATTAGAGCGTAAGGTCTTGATCAGGTCTTTCGTTTGTTTTTCTTTTCTGCTTGTGGGTTCTCCAGTGTCATTTCCATGCTGCTTCCTCTAGGATTCATGTGTGATGCTGGGGCAATCCTTGCATGTTTGTTTTTAGTTAGTTTTTTAGCCCTTTGGACAGTTGGTGAAAAGGCCTTGATGTTCTTGGTAACCTTGGCAATTAACCAATAGTCCTATAGCAAATCTAGTGCCCAACTACATGGTGGTACTTCTCTTTGAAGTATCCCCCCGCTCAAAAAGCTTCAATGTTTTTCCTTCATCTCCATTATCCCCCATCCATATCTAGCATCCGTCTCTCCTACCCCAGCTTATGCATCAATATCTCTTTGAATCACTCATCACTCTTAGCTTTAGGGATCTACAATCCTAGTCCTAGGGATCCACCAATCCAAATCAATCCACCAAGCCTCATCTTTCGAGATCCACAATCCTAGTCCTAGGGATCTCCGAAACCTATCTTCCACCAATCTGAGTCTTTGAAATCCTGTTGCATCAGCTTTATAATCCCCTCATCCATCTCCCTATCCTGGATTCTTTTTTATAGCGCTCTGCTCCTTCATCCTCCACCTTCCCTAAAGTCTTAAGCTTGCTTCCTCTTTTGCATCTGATTCTCCTTTATCATTCTCCTGAAGTGAGAGTTTGAGCTAATTCAGCCCCTTCTCTTTGCCAATTTGAGTTTCCTTGCTCATCTGAGATTCTTTTACTTTTCAAGAAGCCATCGAGCCTCACTTTCTCTCCCCACTACCTTCTTGAGGGGGCATCTCATAGTCCATTCTCTCCTCTTCTGCTCTAGCCTTGGGCATCTTATTTTCTTATCTTTGATGACATGCCACTTGCCGCATCACATGAAAGAGGGGCAAAATGTAGACACCTAAAAACCTTTAGAAAATAAAGTATTTTTATTTTCTGAAAAAGTCCTGATTACATCATCATTTATTAATTAATTATTTAATTAATTAATTAATTAATTTTTATGCCATTAAATCCCTTTATCTTAATTTAAAAAATTTAATTAAGGAATCCCTCCCAAAAATGTTTAAATCTTATTTAAACATTATTTCCTTATTTATTAATTATTGAATTAATAAATTGACCAAAAAACCCAAAATAAAATAAAAAATTATTTTTTACCCAAAACTTGGCCAATTTCCTTAAGACCACTAACCTCTTCCAAAATCTTCTAATCCTTCTTTAATTTTAATTAAAGGCTAAACCCATCATTTCCTACCCCTAATCCCAACTCAAAATATTTAATTAAGATTAAATATTAATCCTCATGTTTATTAAAAAAGTTTTAATAAATATCTCCTCAACCCAAACCCTTGAAATAAATAAAACTTTATTTATTTCCTAAAAATCTAATTTATCCTCATCCTAAGAAGTTCTAAACTCTTCTAGAAAGTCTTCATCCTCATCCTAGGAAATTCTAGACTATTCTAGAAAGTCTTTATCCTTATCCAAAGTCTAGACTCTTCTAGAAGATGTCTTTAAACCTAATCCTAATCCCCTCCTAACCTTGTCACATTCCCTAAACATGGGTTAAGAATTACTAACCCAAGCCAAAGTTAACAAATATATCCTCCTTCACCCACCCTCATTAAATGTCATCCACTTGCCTATCCCTAAGCTAATCCTAAACCATCCTAATCCATTCTCTAATCATTTGCACAAGCCTAAGCAAGCTTAAAACCCTCCTAATCAAGTCCAAGTCGAAATTTCTCTCATCACCCTCAAAATATCTCAACCATAAAACTTTATGAAGCCCACTAGGCCATAAATGACTCTTCCAAACCCTTTCATTTCTCTTACAAGTCATTATGAGGGTCTTTATGAAGATTTTATCCCTTGAGCCTCCTTTGTTGACTCATCCTTCCCCTTTCCTCCATCCTCTCACCATGTGACATGTGTCACTCCTTGATTGGTTGTAAGGAAGCACAATCCATGTGCTCTCCTCTCATGCAATCTGAGCCTTCTATAAGCTTTTTCACATCCTTGCATCCTAGCCCTTGATCCCTCAAGCCCTTTGCCTATTTAAGGAATCCTCTCCCAAGTCATTTTAACACAATCCATGAAGTAAAGTCATAATGCCATTTTAAGAAGCCATTTTACATCAAAACCATACACTCACACCCAAATTCCAACTCCATTTGAAGCCCTTTTTGAAGCATAAGCTTGAGCATACATCCTATCTATTTAGACAAAGCCACTCAACAAGAGAGCTTCTCATTGAGAGAGTCCATTAATGGCTCATATTCTGAATTGAGAGTTCATCTTAGTCTATCTTGAAGTTTATGAATTTTTTTTAGTTTGTAGAAGCTTTATTTAAATTTGGTTTCTATTAGCATACTAACATTCGCTCATATACACAAACAACCTTCTAAACTAGTCCCTAGCATCTTCAATTAATGAGTGTATAAATAACTTCATTATTACATCCTCATGCTCTACCTCATAGTCATTTAGCGTATCTATAAATTTTCTTAGGTACTCTTCACTAGTCATAGCATTATTTCCTAAGAACTTAGTAACATCCTATCTACAAGGAATATCCCCTATAGAAGACACATTCTTATCATGATAAACTATTTCTTCTTGTGATGGGGTGGTGAATGTTTCTCCCAATAGTATAGTAGTTTCAGATTTAGAACTTAAGGAGGATGATTATATTTCTACCACAAATTGGTATTGTGAATGGGCTAACACACTAGCCCTAGGCTTCCATGTAGGATTATAATCTATTTTCTTTTTATTTTGATTCTTCTTATCTTCAAGAGATAATTTTGTGTACAATGGTATTTTTAGGTTCGCCTTTGTAAAAGCAAGTGCATTTTTCTTCTTATCTACCATTTGTTAGAAATGTTTGAAATATATGGAACTAGCTACAAAACCTTTTTATTGAGTCACCACCCTATGAAGGGAAAGTATTTTAAAATAGCCCTAGAGACTAGAAAATATCATGGGAAAAATTTCAAAAATGAATTTGACAGAGAGTGCCAATCAAAAGATTTGTGAAGGGAAAGTATTTTAAAATAGCCCTAGAGACTAGAAAATATCATGGGAAAACTTTCAAAAATAAATTTGATAGAGAGTACCAATTAGAAGATTTTTAACATTGCACACTAGGTAATACAACTCTACACTACAGACAAGGTGTTGGACATGTATCAACAACACTAGAGATTGTAACTCTTATGAAAACATTTTGCACAATCCCCAATAGAGTCACCATTTTTTTGGTGTTTATTTTTTTGCCTAAGTACTAGCTAAATCCCATATTCAGTAGGATTAATCTCAGCTCTCAACTAAATTTAATAGATTACAAAGGACTCTCTACACTTTAGGCTCTACAGGCCAAGGTGATGCACCTAATAGATTTGAATATGATTGATTATTTTCATATACTCTTCATATACTTGCTCACTAATATTTCTTCTTTTTGATTTATCCCCTATAGCATATAATTGTCAATCTTCTTCTTAGATTTGCATTAAACTCCTTGATTACAATAGCTAGTTATAACTCAAAACGAAAGCTATTACAAATAAATGTTGACTAGCAATTTTAGTTTTTTGTTACATAAATGGAAAATTGATTTTTGATTGATATATGCATTGTGCAACCATATAAACATATCATCTTGCAACTGAATTAATTGACCAGTGCCTTATCCATTGTTATACAGAGTCAAAACTAGTAAGACTAGACCTATTTTAATGACTTGCAATTAAACTTGTCAATAGTTAAATCTGAATTTCATTCTTATGATATCCCTCCCATATATCTAGAAACCCTATCAATTATTGAAAGCACTGACTTAACTCTTTGAGTTAAAAGTAATCAATAAAAGATATACAACTTGTCCAAGCTACATTAAAATGAAAGAACTTTTTTCATTTTGATCCCAAGATTAGAGATATATAAGAATGAGACAAAACTTGACGAGACATATATGTAATACTTCATTTTTTTATTAATTTCCTTTGTAAAAAATACAATACTAATATAAACTCAAAGTGTAACTCAAAACTTTGACAACATAATCATCAATATTCATTGTATTCTCAAATATGCAAGATTCAATACATTCATACAATTGACAAAAATTGGACCAACTGTGAATAACATAAAACAAAAATTGCACACCTCTTTCTCTCTCTTCTTGATGATGGATCACGTAGTGTGATTCAAAATGTTGATGAAAAATCTCTACACAATCTATTCCAGAAACTTAGCATTATAAATCATGGATTGTGGAAATCTGATTGCATTAATAAAACACTAAATTATAAAGACTTTGGATGACTACTCCACATGTTGGAAATCCTTATATAGAAGGATTTCAACAAGCTTTAGATGGGAGGAAAAATGTCAAAACCCTAATGGAAAAAAGAAGTGGAAGATATGTCTAATAGTTACAATTATAACATTCTCTATGTTCAAACTAAAAATAGGAAGGTAGTTGCAAAGTCAGCAGTTGACAATTTACTATAGGAGATTTAACTTTAATCCCTTTTGTCTTTTATTATCTTCAGTGCATAAATCTTTAAGTATGTCCCTTTGGTAGAGCCTTAATCTCTCCCACCACTTCCCAAACATAGATTTTCCTCTTTTTAGGCCACTTGGTGCTTTTAACTTCTAATTCTTTTGTTGCATTAATCCACTTGGCATCTATTATAGCTTTTGATTCCAATGAAAATTTATTTAAGTCTATTTCAACTTCAAATAAAGAATCAATCAAGCTATTGAAAGTAATATCACTATTATCAGATCTTAGGATCTTGATTTTAACTTTGGATTCAATCTCAACTTTGTTCTTGAATATCTTGAATTTCTCAAATTCCTCTAATTTCTCCTTAAGAAAAGCTACCCACATCATTCTAGTAAAATCATCAACAAAAATCATAAAATACCTTTCTCCATAGAATCTTCTTGTTCTTACAGGGCCACTCAAATCTGTATGAACCAATTCTAGCTTTTGTGTAGTACAAAATTGCTTGCTAGGAAATGAGTCTCTCTTCTACTCAGCCAAGATACATTCCTTACAAATAGTGTTAGTGGGCTTAGTGATCTTAGTTAAATCTCTCACAACAAGTGTATTACAAGCTTTCACAATGTTATCAAAGTTAATGTGACAAAAAATTTTGTGCCATAACCAACTATTGTCAATTTCAGCTACCAAGCATGTTATTTCAATTGAATTTAACTAAAATATGTTACCTCTAATTCTTGTGCCAATACCAAGTATTTTTCCTTCGTTATTTTGATAATGCCTATGTCATTACCAAACTACAACTAGTAACCTTTGTCCATAAGTTGTCCAACACTTAACAAGTTATAGTTTAGTCCGTCAACAAAATAAACATCATCAGTGTATGTTTTACCATCAAGTGTGAAAGATCCAATTCTGGTAATGTGATAGGCTACATTGTTCCCTATTCTAACAATTCCTCCATCATAGCTTCTAAATTTGACAAGTTTTATCATATCACCAGTCATGTGATTCGAATAGCCACCATCAATGTTCCAATATTTCTTTTCAACTTGTGATATCAAATCAAATTCTTCTTTGATTTCTCTATCAAGGTCATCCTCCTTTATAGATACAAACCCTAATTCATCTTCACTCATGTTTTGTTCAAATTATTCTTCCTCTTCTTCTTCATTAGCATATAAAAAATTTCTAGATCTTCTAGATTTGAACCTTCCCTTATACTTTCTTTCTCTTTTAGGACAATTAGATGCATAATGACCATATTCATTACATGTCCAACATTTGAAGATATTCTTGACATCTTTTTATCTTTCCACAAATAGAGCTACTCCCTCTTGGATTTTTTTCCTCAATAGAATTGCTACTACTAGCAATATCTCCCCAATTTTTTGTGTTCCTTGCTCAAATAGGTTTGATATTCAGTGCACTAAATGTTGTCTCAACTTTTGCTATTTCTCTAGATTGTTTTAGATCAAATTTTGCAGCTTGTAATCTACCAAGTAATGTTTCTTTAGTGAAATTGTTAGTACAAGGTATCATTAGCTGAATCATTTGTGCTACTTTCTTGAAAGGTGGTTTCAAACTTTTTAGGATTTTCCATATCACTTTATCATCAAATTTCTTTCAATCAAGAGATGTGATTCCTGCAACAATCTAAGATATTCTGCCAACATAGCTTCTTACAAATTCATCTTCCATCATTCTAGCATCTTGAAATGCACAATAGAAAATTTTCAATTTGACCCTCTTTGCATGTGTATCACCCTCATAATTAGCCTCTAAAGTTTTCCAAATTTCATGAGATGTTTTGATTTTTTTTACCTAGTTATACTCATTTTTAGGTAGGACTAAAAATATTCCTTCTCTTGCCCTTATATTGCACATAAATACTTCTCTCTATTCCTTAGTATAGGTTTCAAGATGGTATTCTTCTACAATGTTTATCCTAGACTCGTGCACAAGAGACGAGTCTTCATTTTATCCATTAAGTTGTCATAGTTTGTGCCGTCAAATCTAGGACTTTCCTTCCTAAACAAATTTTCCATGGATCTTCCAAGGTTGTTAAACTTTCCTTCAAGGACTTGAGGCTTTGATACCAATTGTTATAAATAGTAGTTCAACAATATAATTGAGATGGGGGTGGGGGGGGCAGGGGGGGTGAATCAATTATATAAAGATTTAACCTTTTGAATCAATCTCAATCATTCAATCAAAATAAAATAGTAACATAAAGGAATGTGCATACACAATTAAACCAAAAATGTTGACTAGGAAAAACCTAGTCTGAATTATGCCCACAAAATGATGTACTAATATGAATATTCCTTGTTAGAGGATAGACTCTATTAGGAGTTTGTTAGAACACTTAGTACAAAGAGTCCTAGTTAGGAGACTTTGAATCCCTATTAGGAGTTGTGGAAGATAGTTGAACCCACTATCCAAATAGCTCCAAGATGATATCAATGAACACATTGTCCAATTGATCTCAGTATTAATCCTTTCAAAATAATAGATGTGTAAAAATATTTCCTTCTTCCTTTGTCTAGTACATCAAACTTCTTCCCTTTAGATCATGCAATTAGATTTGGAACTATGTATCCATCAACAGTAACCCTTAAGGTCACTTACATACATTAGCAAGTCACTCTGCTCTTCTGGTTCACAATTTGCAACTCTTCTCTGCTCATTGATCTCAATCATCATATCTAAAATTCAAAAAAAGTCTTTCCTTTATACTATGCTCAATTATTAAATCCTTGAACCAACTTCACACTTTACCATACATTAATTAAATTAAATACATGTTTAATTAATTTAGTCAACTCACAGTTATACCCAATCTTTCGCACATGCAACTTTTGTACCTGTTCACTTGTTGGCATCATCAATAGTCAGTGTATTACCTCCAATTAACTATGCAACCCTTTATTCCAAATAGAATGATCTATATTGATCATATAATAGAAACTATTTTTTCAATGCTCTATTTCCATGTGATTCTCTATAAATCATTAATATCTTTTGTACACTATTTTTTAAGTTTTGCGCACTTTCACATGTGATAAATACATGTTGTAGTATGTGTTGGTAACTATGCATAACAAGATACACAATGTATTGTCCTCAATACAAAAATCACAGTCTATTGCTCTATCAATCTTTTACAAACTTATTACTATGTTGTCATCAATGACAAACACAGTTGTAAATTCATCATATCAATATTCTACAATATTCCCACATAGCATTAACATTCATGCTAACAATCTCCCCCTTTGGCATTGATGGTAACATAGATGAAAGACATCTAGTTCCAGAATACCAACAAGTCTTTTTATCAATTAGATCTTGCTAGATCCACAATTGCAATACTTTTCCTCCATAGTACAAGTTGTCTCTAATGTTTTTCATATCACTCTCTTCCCCATTGACATCAATGTCAAAGATACTACATAAATGGTTCAATTTCTTGAACATACAATAATCTATTAGTATAACCAATATCCAGTCTATTGCTTTACAAATTTTGCATATAACTCTATAAACAAAACAAGTATCAAAAGATACTATTGTATACCAATTATTAATCAGTTATATAAAGATTTAACCTTTTAAATCAATCTCAACCATTCAATCAAAATAAAATAGTAGCATAAAGGAATTTTCATACATAATTCCACTAGATATGTTGAATAGGGAAATCCTTAATTAGAGGGAAAACCCCAGTGGGAATGATGGCCACAAAATGACGTAATAATATGAATATTCCTTGTTAGAGGATAGACATTTTTAGGAGTCTATTAAAACACTTAGTACAAAGAGTCCTAGTTAGGAGACTTTGAATCCCTATTAGGATATTCCAACCCTGTTAGGAGTTGTGGAAGATAGTTGAACCCACTATCCAAATAGCTCCAAGATTAGATCAATGCACCCACTATCCAATTGATCTCGACACTATTCCTTTTAGAATAATAGATGTGTAACAATGTTTCACTTCTTCCTCTGTCCAATACATTAGAATTTTTTCCCTTTAGATCATGCAATCAAATTTGGAACTATGTATTCATCAACAGCAACCCTTAAGGTCATTTACACACATTAGCAAATCACTCTGCTCTATTGCTTCAAAATGTGCAACTCTTCTCTACTCATCAATCTCAATCATCGTATCTAAAACTTAGAAAATGTCTTTCCCTTATACTATGCTCAATTATTAAATCCTTGAGTTAGCTTTAGACTTTACCATACATTAATTAAATTAAATACTTATTTAATTAATTTTTTTGGCCCATACTTACACCCAATCTTTCACACTTGTGACTTTTGTACCTGTGCACTTGCTAACATCATCAATAATTAGTGTACTACCTCTAGTTAACTGTGCAACCCTTTATTCTGAATACAATGCTCTATATTGATCATATAATAGAAAAATAAAATTCAATGCTCTATTTCCATGTGTTTCTTCGTAAATCATTAATATCTTCTGTACACTATTGTTTCAGGTTCTGCACACTTGCCCATGTGATAAATACATGTTGTAGTATGTGCTAGTAAATGTGCATAAGTAGATATGAATGTATTGTCCTCAATACAAAATTCATAGTCTATTGCTCTGTCAATCTTTTACAAACTTATTACTATGTTGTCATCAATGAAAAAGATAGTTATAAATACATCATATAAATATTTGTTAATACTCCCCCATAGCATTAGCATTCATGCTAACAATCTTGTCTCTATTTCCTCCACCTTAGCCTCATTCATGAATGAGAAGTGTTTCATGGTGTTGGATATTTCTATACCTGAGGTACCCTGTGATGTCCATACTATCATATTTCCCTCATCTATGCTTTGCACATCCATTATCTTGGGCTTATTTGTTGTAGGAGCCATGCTCCATACTGCTAGAGATTTGGAATTAGTGTTGAAACCTAATCCCATTTGTAGCCCACCAGTACCATATTCCTTATATGATATTGCATTCTCTTGTCTTCTAATTTGGTCAAGCATAAATACTTTTTCCAAATCCTAACAAGGTACCAGAAGCATACCACTTCTTTGCACTAAATCTCTAACCTCCTCAAGAGTCATCACTTCACTTTCAAGATCATAAGCATGCAACTTATCAATCAATCCTTTCTTCTCCTCATCTAACTCCCTTGGTTTCATCTTCAATACTAGTTTACTCTGCTTAATCTTGCAGAGAAAGATCTTGAACTCAGTTGATTTAATCAATTCATCATCTTCAATGAATTGATGAGCTTGGATGATCCTATCATGCATTCTTGTTGCTACTAGCTCCAAATTGGTTAGAATATTCTCTATTGCATTTATTTAGTCTTGTATGTAACTCTGTCTTAGATTAGGAAAATATTGATTCCTACCAGGCATTATTTGTAGTGTCCTCTCATCGACCCTTTCTAATATGTGGACTATATTTTTCCTTTTTTTACCCTTCATAACCCATGATGCCTCAACAGGCTCATCCTCTTCAATTTCTAGGGTTACATTAGTCTCTAGGCTATCAGGATTTACCCTTTCCTCTTTTCCTAATGGCCCCCCTTGTATTTGTGCCATGATCTCAGCATGGTTAACAACCATCTTCCTTATTCTTTGTGGATAAGGGGTATCCATATAAAATCCTTTGAAATTTGGATCTACCCTTTTTAGTTATCTCTTCACCCTCAGAATATCAAAAAATATTGCCAATTTGTTAGCAACCTCCCCCTCTACTATAATGTTGGGAATCAGGTCCTCATGTGGTAACTCTTTTGTGTTTGGAGACACATAATTTTTAATTTCTTTGAGGGTATTCCTCATCCAATCATCAGGGCCATACATTCTATAGGGGGTAGTTGATAAATTGAAATGGTGGAGGAAGGAATATATTTGATCCAAGGATTCTTTTCCAATTGAAAAGTCTTCTATCCTAAAGCACCTACACAAAAATGTGCCTCTATGAACCTTAGGTCCTAAGTATTCCATGATCACCATGAGTAACTACCACATGAATTCAATAGTGGACAATCTAGGAGGGATAAATTTGGAAAATATATGGGGTGGTTGAGGAAAACCATAACTCTCATAAGGGAAAAAATTGGGAACAAGAAGATGTCTCCCCAATTGTGATCTAATATTTTATTTTTAGGGAGTAGGGCTGGTCTCAAAAGACTTATCAAAAAAATTTGGGGCCCTAAAGTAGCTAGGATCTAACATCTTCATTTTAATAGAACTAAAATTATTGAAAAAAGAAATAGAATCATAGTAGTGATAGAACCTAACCCATACCCATTTCAATAGTTGAACTAGGAAATCTCCATTTGCATCATATGTGTGATCAATAAAATCTGCGTTAATATACCCCAAGTTCTTGTATAGGATCAAGTGCATCAGCAATGAGTAATGATGAAATTTAAAGTTTTCCATCTCTCCACTTTGTGTCATTCCAATGTTATCCTTCATCTTCTCCAAAGTATACTCCATGTAGTCATACTCTACACCATGGTAGGATTCATGTACATCTTTGGAAATAATAAACTCTACCCCATAGACTATATCAGATCCATTCTTGCCTACCACGTCACAGACACCATATATTGTCTTCACAAAATAGTTTTTGAATTTATCTAAGGGCATCTTTTTATCTATTAAAGTAAGTTATTTATTACTCTCATTTCTTTAGCTCTCTTAGGTGCATATAATTAATATTTTATATTAATTATATTGCATAAACCTAGTTTCCATTTCCCTCTAGGGTTTTGCTCACCTTTTAAGGTTGAACCTTTGTACTTTTCATTTCATAATTAGAATACATTTTTGCTCTCATATTGTTGAGAATTTCCAAGCTCTACTTTTTCTATTTTCTAGTTTCTCTTCATTGCAGGACATTTGCACCCAGGTTTTCTTGGGGATCTATGAAGTTGGTTTTCTCAACTTCTACATGGTATCAAAGTAGACCTACCACTTTTGAGTCTAAAGATTCCTGAAGCCACAATTCAGAGTCAAGAACACCAACTTTTTCAAATTTTTTTCTTCAAAAGGGAGAAGGATAACTTTTTGAGGCACTTTGGGCCCAAAAAAACATTGCCATTGGATCCAAAAGGCCGTTTGTAGTCAAGAAACATATAAAACTTGTCATTTTTGGCATCCGAGCATTTGGGAAAATGTTTTAACCCCTCTTGCATGCTATCGTATGGTCATACAGACAAAAAAAATAAAAAAAAAATTAAAAGGGCAGCCACCCCAATAGTGCTCATGTGCCATCGAGGGGCCACTAGTGCTCAGTCCACACTTTGCTTATAAGGGAGGTGCCGCCTATAGACCATCATGGCCCGTGCACTGCCAACACCTCCTCTACCAGTGGCACAGTCATAGTACCATCGACATTCACCATCCAAGCACCACCACTGCTAGTGGACCTCCCTCTTTTGCCACTCTAGCCAATCTCATCATGCCTACATCATATTTTAGCACTGCCATGTCACTTTTAGACAGTTGTACAATTTTTTCATTACTGACATCACTTTTTCGACAGTTGATGTCATCCCAGCTGTTCCTCCTACTGACATCATTATTTTGGCTGCTAACATCATCTTTCCAATTACTGATGTCACCTTTTTGGCAGCTAGATGTTTTCTTTAGAGATAGCCTAGTGAGGGCCATACGAGCGTCAATTTTAAGACAATGTCTATAATTTTCTAGAGAGCCTCTTTTTTGGAGTAGCAGTCAATTTTTTGGCCATAACTTGAGCATACAGATGTATTTTTGCAATCTGAAAGAAGCACTAAAAAGTTGACTGAGAGACAAAGACAATGGTGCTAGTTTCATTTGATTCCAAGTTTTTTTGAGTTTCCAATTTTGGTGTTGAAGTAGAAGATTCTATTTTCCTCTTCTTTGCATCTAAAATCTAGGTTCTTTTCTCAATTTTTGTGTTTTTCCATAGTTGTTGCTTTGGTTTTGGTAAATATATTTATTCATTGTGGAAGGGAGTATTTAATATTCTATAATTTACTTTAGAATAATTTCCTTTTGCTTCCATTTTTTTCTCTCAATGCTAGATCCTTCTATGATCTGGCTCATGCCACACAATTATCACACCTTAAAGACATAGATGACTAGGTTTCTCATGTCAAGAGGCTTATGGTCATGTCTAGATGCAAACCAACCTATTCTGCAGCACCCTTTTGAGGTTCTTTAGCATAGAAATAAAATGGATGAAGCCAGGGACTGATTGCATTGAACATCTCAGACAGTCTACTATTTCACTTAGATGGTTTGGCCACTCCACTGGCTATTTGGACCAAATTCCACACATTGTTTAGCATAGTGAATGAGTTTTGACCACTTTAGCTTGATGCAGAGTTGAATTATTTGACACCAACCAACTTTCCCACTATTGAAGACTTCTTGATGAAGTTCAAATCTCTATGAATAGTCTTGTAGGGATGTGGTAAAAACAAAACAGATGATGAGTGTATTTTTTTGATACTCTCAAAGTTGCAAGGACAGTATCAGATCTTTTCTTCCACTTTCTGCTCCACTATGGAAGGCTTGGGTAACAGACATCAAATGCCTTCTTTTGAGACATTTTTTGATCAGTTGACATGAGAAAAGGCTAATATCCAATAGGTGGATGCCTTTGGCTCTTCTAGCCAAGCATTGGTTGCTCAGACTTCTTAGGGGAAACCAAAATAGAAAGCCAAAGTGAAGAAACATAAATCAAAAACTAATTCCAAACCTCCAACTAACCCTTCCAAGGGTAAATCTTCTTTGAAGTCTACTAAGTCTACCTCTAAGACTAAGAAGAAATCAACTGAGACCTATAGTTTTCGTGGAAATGATGGACATCTCATTTCTATGTGTTGGAAACATTTGGAAGCTTTAGAGGAAGCCATGCATGAGCATCACATTTTAGCTCCTAAGTCTTCCTCCCCACTTACAGGGAAAGATCACACTCTTATTGCACAAGCTATGACTTATGGGCCTACTTGTATTCTTGATTCTAGTACCTCTCACCATATGAAAAACACTTAGCAGTTGGCCACCTTATTTGCCCCTTGTCCTACTTTACAAATACTTGTTGGGAACTCATCACATCTTTCCATCATGGGTTCTAGTTTTGTTGCATTAGTTGGGGGCTCTCTTTAGGATGTTCTTCTTGTCCCTAATATATCAACAAACCTATTGCCTATTTATCAGATTTTCTACTCTGGCTCTATTAAGACAGTTGAGTTCTCACCAAATGATGTGGTTATCTAGGACATACACAATTCTAAGAAGATTGTGGCTACTAGGAGTGTTGACTCTGTATCTTGCCTCTATAGATCTGATGGATTTGAGTCTTTTGATGACATAGGTTCATGCCTTGTTGCACATGTAGATTCAGTAAGAAAAATATGGCATGAGCATTTTGGGCATGTCAATTACAGATATTTTCAATAGATGAGTACATAGGCACTTGTTCTTGGGCTTCCGCAAATTTCTTGTAGATATGGTGTTTGTCAAGGTTGTACACTTGACAAACAACATAGTGATCTTTTTCCACATGGATGAGCCACTCCCACTTTGGAACCAGTAGAGTTGATTCATAGTGACCTCATGTCATTTCTTACTCCTTTTTCAAGTGCTAGATATGTTCTTACTTTCATTCATGACTTCTCCAGATGTTTTGATGTCTTCAATTCATTTTGAGTATTTAAGATATTTGTTGAGAAGTAGTCTGGTCTTTCAATTTAAAGGCTTTGCACAGATAATGGGGGGAGTATGTGAAATAAGCTTTCAGGAATTTTTGCTCTAAACATGGTCTTTAGCATAAGTTTTTAGTGTTCTACACCCCTCATCATAATGGTGTGGTTGAACAAAAGAACAGAACCCTTTGGGAGATGGCTAATTGTAGAGGAAGTCAATTGTGCAAACTATATTTAGAATTAGATGCCTCACAAGGCAATTAGAAATATGACGCTTGAGGGGGATTTGTCTCATGTCAAGCCTATGGTATCTTCATTCTAAGTTTTTGGTAGTAAAGCATTGGCTTTTATACCAGATGCTCAAAGGAGAGCCATGGAGCATAAGAGCTAACACCTCATTTTTTTTGGTTACTACAAGGATGTTAAGGCCTACAAGTTGTTTGATCTTGATTCCAGAGAGGTCCCATTTTGACAGGATGTCCAATTTGATGAGCACCTTCCTACAATAGATACCCTACCTCTAGAGTCTACTTCACTTACCACCACTCCCTCATCCTTTACAGTCTCTTTTCTAGATGATGAGGATGATGATCCTGTTGATCCCCATTTACCTCCACCACAGGATCCTCCCTAGATGCCTAAATGGGCTCAAGCAAAATTTGAGGTTACAGGATCTCTTGCTGGTGACCCTACAACTTCCTATCACACTTGTTCACATACTACAAGTTCTAGTCTTCTCATTCATGCTATTTGTGATGATCCTTAGACTTTTTCAGCAATGATAGGACATCCTAAGTGGGATAGTGCAATGGAGGAGGAGTATTCTTTTTTGATGAAGAATCATACTTGGGATCTTTGTTCTCTTCTTAAGGGAAGAAAGGTAGTTCGATGCAAATGGTTGTATCGTACTAAGTTTTTTGCTAATGGTTCCATTGATAAGTGCAAGGCCCATCTTGTTGTGAACAGTTTGTCATAGGTTGAGGGTATTGATTACACTGAGACATTTTCCCATGTTGCCAAGATGAACTCTATTTGTCTTGTCTTATCCCTTGTAGCTTCACAAGGATGGCCCATTTTTCAGATGGATGTGAAGAGTGCATTCTTGCATAGTGATCTTACTAAGGAGATTTACATGGAGCAACCTCAAGGATTTTTATAGGATTCCTCCTTAGTTTGCAAACTTTTATTCTCATTATATGGTCTCAAATAGGCCCCTCGGGCTTGGTATGAGAAGATGGACTCCTTTCTACTTTCTATAGCCTTCATATGCTGCCATTCTGATCCTATAGTCTACATTCAATGTCTTGAGGCTGAGGTTTTGATCCTTATGCTATATGTTGATGATGCAGGAGCATCCAGAGGTATAAGGGCAATCCTATGTCACCCAAAAAAAAAATGTACTTAGATTTAGTTTCTGTTTCATGTCTTTACATTTTTGGATACCCATTTGGCTCAAATAAAGGTTCCAACTCTCATAGTTCAACTATCAGTACATTTGAAAATCCCAAAAAAATAGGAGCATGCAATTTGGCCATCATTTTGGTGACCTAGAAGGTGTAACTTGGCCAGATGAATGTAATTGAGATTTAGAGCATTCCAAAAAAAGAATCAGGTCAAAAGAACCCACGGTTTGAAAGTTATTGCAGTTTTTTGGGTTTTTAAAACCTCCTAAGAATGCTTCAAAGTCAGGTTTGGGGCATTAAATGACCTTAAAAAGGGTCAAAAAATGGGGGGTGAGTGAAGATTGTCCATAGGGCTATAGAGCGCTTCGAGAGCTTTCCGAAAATGTAAACGGTTTGTCAATCGAAGCTACGGTTCAAAAGTTATGCCTCCCGAAAGTTCGACTACCGTTTTTGGATTCTTCTAAATTTGTACCGACTTCTAACGTGACTTCTGGAACCTTCTATTTTGTCAGTGGATGCCTACTAGCACTTTCTAGAATGTACTCCTAGTCCTTAACCCTTTGGGGTCTATTTAAGGAGATTTTTGGATTGGAGCTTGAGAGGAGGTGCTAAAAGGAGAAATATTCTCCACATTTATGCTATTGTAAGCCCGTAGGGCATGTTTTGAAGTTTATTTTCTCTGCACTGTTTGTACTAGCTTATTTTCTCAATTAATATAATTCCCCTTTTCTATTATCCATTCTGTTGTTGGGTTGTGTCCCCATCAAGTGGTATTAGAGTGGGTTTTCCTGAGTGTGTAGACAGAGCGCCAACTGTGAGGCAGTTTGCACCAAGACTGTGTGGTTGTGGGTTTGAGTTAGAAGATGCCTCCATGAAGAGAGCATGGTGGAAGGGCTAGAGCTATTGATCCTGAGGAGGTTAGAGCCCTCCAGATACAGTTACAAGCATTGCAAGAGGAGCTTTGTAGAGGAGCAAATATTGCTACAGATGACAATAGTGAGGATGAAAATGAAGAGGAAGTAATGGAAGTTGACGGGGAAGTTCTAAATCCTATAGAGGAAAGGCTTTTTAGGGCCATTACTAGGTTTGGGAAAAGACCTACAATTGAAGTGGGTATATTTTTGGGAAATTTGAAACCAGATGAGTTGATCAATTGGATCAATGAACTGGAAGAATACTTTGAGTATGAGGATATAAGGGACCCAGATAGGGTTAAGTTTGCAAAGGCCAAACTGAAAGGCCATGCAAAAATTTGGTGGCAAGAGGTTCAACTGGAAAGACTTAGAAGAGGAAAGGAGAAGATCACAAGATGGGATCGCATGATGGAAAAATTAAAGAAGCGGTTCATTCCTGTGGACTACGAGCTTGATCTGTTTAAGAAGATGCATGGGTTAAAGCAAGCAGGAAGATCAGTCCAAGAATATACAGAGGAGTTTTACCGACTCCTGATTAGAGCGAGGCATGCAGAAGCAAATAAGGATAAGGTTTCTCATTATATCAGTGGGTTACGACCTAGCATCCAGGAGGAATTAAGTCTGGTAAGAATGACCAGCGTTGAAGAAGCATACCAGTTTTCTCTACGAGTTGAAGAGAAGCTGAGTAAAAGGTTTGAAGGAAGACAAAGAGGGCGCGATCAAGGAGGAAGGGGAAGCGGTAGATCATCTGGAGGCCGCAATGAAACTCAAAAGAAAAATGAAGATGAGGGTACTAGCAGGAACCAGAGGAATGAGGGTTTCAACCGCTCCCATGATCAAGATTTTGGAAATCAAAGAGGAAGAGGTAGAGGACATGGACAAGGACAATCATCACATTCAGAGGATGCAGAAAGAGGAGAGACCTTGGTAAATGAAACTGTCCTACTAAGTGGTGAAAATGATCGAGGACAATGGAGGAGTTTTTTCCGTACCAGATGCAAGTGTGAGGATAATGTTGTGATGTGATCATTGATGGTGGTAGCACTGATAACTTGGTATCAGAAGAGATGGTCTCTAAGCTGAAGCTCAAGAGGGAGAAAGATCCCCAGCCCTATCGAATTTCTTGGGTAAAAGATGATCATAAGGTCCTGGTAAGTGAACAATGTTTAGTAAAATTCAAAATTGGGAGTTACCATGATGAAGTTCTCTGTGATGTTATTTCAATGGATGTTTTCCATCTATTGTTGGGTAGACCATGGCAGTTTGATAGACATGCAATACATGATGGATATGCAAACACATACTCTCTGACAAAGGATGGAGTTTGCCACAAATTGAAGCCCATGAAAAAGGAAGGTGAAAAGGTATGTAGCAGTGCTAGGATTTGTCTTGTTGATGGAAGGAATTTTTTAAATGGCATGAAACATCAGCGTATGTGCTATGCTTTGATTCCTAGGAAAGATAAAGAAGGTAGTAGTGAAATACCATTTGAAGTTTTAGATTTACTAGGAGAATTTGGAGATATTATCTCTAATAATGTTACAGATGGATTGCCACCAGTAAGGCAAATCAGTCATCAAATAGATCTGATTCCAAGAGCTAGTTTTCCTAACAAGGCTGCTCACAGGATGACTCCTACGGAAACAGAGGAGCTAAATAGACAGGTTCAAGAGCTATTGAGGAAGGGCTTGATTCGAGAGAGCCTGAGTCCATGTGCAGTACCTACAGTACTTGCACCAAAGAAGGATGGAGAGTGGAGGATGTGTATAGATTCTCGAGCTATAAATAGGATAACCATCAAGTACCGGTTTCCTTTACCAAGGATGGATGATCTTATGGACTGCTTGAGTGGAGCTCAATACTTCACAAAGATAGATCTGAAGAGTGGCTATCATCAGATATAGATTCGAGAAGGAGATGAGTGGAAAATAGCCTTCAAGACCAAGGAGGGTCTTTATGAGTGGTTAGTCATGCCCTTTGGATTGACGAACGCACCAAGCACCTTCATGCGGCTCATGAATGAGGTACTTAAGAAGTTCTTGGGAAAATTTGTTATTGTCTATTTGGATGATATTTTAATTTTTAGCAAGACTTTGGAAGAACATTTACTGCATATTCGTAGTGTCCTTGAAAGGCTAAGGGAAGAGAAACTATTAATTAATCTAAAGAAGTGTGTCTTTGCAAAAAGGGACTTAGTCTATTTGGGATTTGTTATATCACCTGAAGGTCTCAAAATGGATCCATAGAAGGTACAAGCCATCTTGGAATGGCCTACTCCAAGGTCTGCTACTAAGGTAAGATCATTTCATGGTCTGGTTAGTTTTTACAGGAAGTTTATTAATAATTTTAGCGGCATATGTGCACCTCTAACATATACAATAAGAGGGGATAGAAAAGAGTTCAAATGGACTGCACCAGCTGCGAGAAGTTTTGAATTGCTGAAGAAGAAGGTGACTAAACAGCCTGTGTTGGCACTTCCAGAGTTCAGAAAAGTATTCCAGGTGGATTGTGATGCTAGTGGTAGTGCTATTGGGGCTGTATTAAGCCAAGAAGGTAAGCCTATTGCATATTTTAGTGAAAAATTGAATGATGCAAAGAAGAAGTATTCTGTTTATGATCAAGAGTTCTATGCAATAGTTCAGGCCTTAAAGAAATGGAGGCATTATTTATTGCCAAAGGAATTTGTTTTGTATACTGATCATCAGCCATTACAGTACCTAAATAGCCAAGGTAAATTGAATCAGAGGCATATGAAGTGGGTAGAATTCTTGCAGAGTTATACACTTGTGTTGAAGCATAGAAGTGGAAAATCTAACAGGGTTGCAGATGCACTAAGTAGGAGACAGTTGTTGCTTACAACAATGCAGGTTGAAGTAGTTGGGTTTGATGAACTCAAGAATTTGTACCCCGAGGATCATGATTTTGCTGAAGCATGGAAAGCTTGTAAAGAACCTATTGCTGTAGATAGAACCAAGTGGTTAGATTATTTGATTCAGGATGGCATGTTGTTCAAAGGTAGTCAATTGTGCATTCCAAGGAGTTCCATGAGGGAAAATATGATTAAGGAGAAACACAGTGGAGGGATGGCAGGACATTTTGGTCGGGATAAGACCATTTCCATTCTTAGAGAACATTATTTTTGGCCTCAAATTTCACAGGATGTGAAGAAGTTTGTACAGAGTTGCCAAATTTGTCAAGTTGCCAAGGGGTTTAGTCAAAATACTGGTCTATATCAGCCATTGCCTGTTCCATCAAGGCCATGGGAGGACATAAGTATGGATTTTGTTCTTGGATTGCCAAGGACACAAAGGGGTAATGAATTAGTATTCATGGTGGTTGATAGGTTCTCCAAAATGGCACATTTCATGCCATGCCACAAAACTCATGATGCTGTCCATATTGCAGACTTGTTTTTCAAAGAGGTGGTAAGACTACATGGTCTTCCAAGGAGTATAGTTTCTGACAGAGATACTAAATTTGTGGGGTATTTCTGGAGGACATTGTGGAAGAAGTTGAGAACAGACTTGAAATTCAGTTCCACGCATCACCCACAAACTGATGGCCAAACAGAAGTGGTAAATAGAAGTCTGGGCAATTTGCTGAGATGTTTAGTTGGAGATAAGCCCAAGGGATGGGATTTGATTCTACCATAGGCAGAGTTTTCTTATAATAATTCTGTAAATAGGAGTACTGGAAAATCACCATTTCAAATTGTATATGGGAATAGCCCAAGGACTGCACCAGAATTGAGGAAGATAGAACAAGGGGAGAGAACAAGTCCTGAAGTTGAGGAATTTTCTGAACACATCAAGTGTCTACATGAGGAGGTTCAAGCACACATTATCAAGATGAATCAAGAGTATAAAGCTAGGGCTGATGCAAGGAGAAGACATAAGGAATTCCAAGTAGGGGATCTTGTCATGGTACACTTACGAAAAGAAAGATTTCAAGTTGGTACTTACAACAAGCTGAAAATGAAGAAATTTGGCCCCTGCAAACTTTTGAAGAAACATAAATCAGGAAATGCATATGAGGTGGAGCTGCCAGATGGTATTCACATTTCTCCCATTTTCAACATTGCAGATTTAACAGAGTATCATGATGATAGTGCAGATGAGGAGTTGGTTTTAGAGCCATGTCCAATTCCTGCTTCTAAGAAGGAGGAGATAGAAGACATTCTAGATCATCGTGTGGGTAGGAGTACCAAAAACAGGCAGTATGAAGAGTATTTGGTCAAATGGAAAGGACGACCGATCGAGGACTCAACTTGGATTTCAGCAGCTGAGGTTTCCCATTTGGGATTTCCTCTACCATCCATAAAGTGACAGGGTCA
This sequence comes from Cupressus sempervirens, assembly GCA_028749045.1. Lineage (NCBI taxonomy): Eukaryota > Viridiplantae > Streptophyta > Pinopsida > Cupressales > Cupressaceae > Cupressus > Cupressus sempervirens. The sequence continues at coordinate 108,427,224 of CM053792.1, read as the reverse complement.
CTTTTCAATCTACCCTGGGTGTCTGATGCAGGAGCATCCAGAGGTATAAGGGCAATCCTATGTCACCCAAAAAAAAAATGTACTTAGATTTAGTTTCTATTTCATGTATTTACATTTTTGGATACCCATTTGGCTCAAATAAAGGTTCCAACTCTCATAGTTCAACTATCAGTACATTTGAAAATCCTGAAAAAATAGGAGCATACAATTTCGCCATCATTTTGGTGACCTAGAAGGTGTAACTTGGCCAGATGAATGTAATTGAGATTTAGAGCATTCCAGAAAAAGAATCAGGTCAAAAGGCCCCCTGGTTTGAAAGTCTTTATAGTTTTTCGGGTTTTGGAGACCTCCTAAGAATGCTTCAAAGTCAGGTTTGGAGCATTAAATGACCTTGAAAAGGGTCAAAAAATGGGGGACGAGTGAAGCTTGTCCATATGGCTATAGAGAACTTCAAGAGCTTTCCAAAAATGTAAACAGTTCGTCAATCGGAGCTACGGTTCAAAAGTTATGCCTCCCAGAAGTTCGACTACCATTTTTGGATTCTTCTAGATTTGCACCGACTTCTAACGCGACTTCTGGAACCTTCTATTTTGTCGGTGGATGCCTACTAGCACTTTCTAGAATGTACTCCTAGTCCTTAACCCTCCGGGGTCTATTTAAGGAGATTTTTGGCATTGTAAAAGGCAGTTCGGATTGGAGCTTGAGAGGAGGTGCTAAAAGGAGAAATATTCTCCAGATTTATGCTATTGTAAGCCCGTAGGGCATGTTTTGAAGTTTATTTTCTCTGCACTATTTGTACTAGCTTATTTTCTCAATTAATATAATTCCCCTTTTCTATTATCCATTCTATTGTTGGGTTGTGTCCCCATCAGTTGACGATCTTCTTCTCACAGGTAGCTTGTCCTCTATGATTAAGGATGTTCAGAGAGCATTGATGGAACAGTTCAAGATGACTAATCTTGGACTACTACACTATTTTCTTGGTCTCTAGATTATTCAATCCCCTACTAAAATCTTTGTTTACCAGTACAAGTATTCTCTTCACATGCTTGATTGCAAGCCTGCTCCTACACCTTTTTAGTTGGGTGTTCCTTTGTCTACCTCTTGTCCTTCACCTTCAATGGATCCCACACTATACTAGTAGTTGGTTGGTAGCTTGTTGTACCTGATACACACTCATCCTAATCTCTCCCTCATAGTGGGTCTTGTCTCTCAGTTTTCACATGAGCCTCATGAGAGTCATTGGCAAGTTTCCAGACATATTTTGAGATACATTCAGGGCACATTGATGTATGGCATTCATTACATAGTAGGGACTCTTCACATTGTTGGCTACACTGACTCAGATTGTGCCAGTGATGTTGATGATCAAAAGTCTACTTTTGGCTTTGTTTTTTGTTTTGGCTCTGGTACTATCACATGGTCATGCAAGAAGTAGCATGCTCATGCACTTTCATCTACAAAGGTTGAGTATCAAGCGACAATTCTGGTTAGTCAAGAGATTTTATGGCTTTGGTAGTTGATGACTGAGTTTGATTTTCCTCCTAATCATCCCATTATTGTGTGGTGTGATAATCAAAGTGCTATTCATATTTCCTACAACCTAGTGGAGCATCAATGCACTAAACACATTGAGCTTCATATGCATTTAATTTTTCATCTAATCTAGGATGGTGTTATGTCTTTGGAGTACATTTCCACTAGTGCACAATTTTCTAACATCTTCACCAAGTCATTTGCATCACCACACTATCTTCAGTTGCGGTCTATGCTTGGGGTTTTGGAGGTTGTCCTTGCGGGGTCTTCTTGAGGCCTTCCTTCCTTTATGTTTTTTCAGTATGTTTATTCTATCTCTTTTTGGAGAGGGGTTTTTCCCACTAGGTTTTCTCCTTTCTCTCTAGTTTATAGAGATTTCCTTGTTTCGGGTACCTAATTAGGCCTTGTTGCTGGGACCCATTTTCTTGCTTTCATAGCTTTGCTAGGTTATCTTCCTCCTAAGCTTCTCTTAAGGGGGGGTGTTAGAGTAATTTATTTATTACTATAGTTTCTTTAGCTTTCTTAGGTGCATATAATTAATATTTTATATTAATTATATTGCACAAGCCTAGTTTTTTTTTTCCCTCTAGGGTTTCGTTCACCTTTTAGGGTTGTTTAGATGCTCGAAAATGGTTTGCATATATAGTTTTATCACTTCTTCATACTAATTTTTCCCATTTTCTCATTCTACTAACTTCGATCTTTTGCCCAAATGGATCATACTTTATCATTTGTATCCTCTTTCACATCAATTTTATGTCAACTCAGAATCACCCCAAATCAACTCAAAATCACTCAGAATCAGTCCTAATCAACCCAAAAGATATCAAACATCCCAAATTGATCATCACTTATCAATTCCTAGGTATTCTTGTGGCTTTCAATGCCTTGGAAACCTATCAATCTTATCAATATGACCTTTGTACTCTCGTGGCTTTTAGTGCTAGGTCAAACTACCATTCATGTCATCTAATCTTTGACATTTTTGAGGCTTTCAATGTTAGATCATGGCATTATCAACCATTTTAATAATATTGATAGTGTTTTTCAATGTTATTATGATCAAACCTTTTCGATCAATTTCAATCCTGTAGCATTTACAATGTTAGTTAAATGTTACATATCAACCAATTCATGTCATGTATCCTTGACATGTTATCAACTTCAATCAATCAATCTAACCATGGCTTTGGTCTACTTTTCATTATCTTATCTGATATCCATCGTCATCACATTTTCATCAAAGGATACAGTCGCATTCATTTAATCAATTTGGCCAATCATCTACTAATTTTCTCTATAGGATTAAAAAATCCATAATTTAATCCTATTATGCTTACTAATTTTTCTTCCTAATTATTGTCCTTGGTTAATTAATTTTATCAGTTAATTGAATCATTATCCTCAAACCATGGGAATTTTTTAATTTCCTAATTTCCATTTTCCATCATTAATTCCATTTTCTACTAATTCTTATTTTGTCCAGTAAAAAGATTTTTAACTCAAATATTCAATAAATTATTACATCATCATGAAACTTGGATATGACACCTCATGGATTCTCCTTTGACACTTGGCTAAAATTTGTCATAATCAAATATTCTTATTTCTTACACATGTCCCTATTTGGCTTATTTGTAATAGATTCTTGGCTTTAAGTGGGTTGAGGTTTCTTATGATGCGTCAATAGATTCTCTTCCACATTTAGCCATGTTTGACTTCCATGCATCACACAATCTTACAATTGACATCTTTTGTCATATGCATCAAGGATTCTCAAAGGAATCTCTTGACACATCACATATCTATGGGTAAAAAATCCAATGCTCTCACCCTCCATGCCCATTATAAAATGAGCATTCTTCCTCTCATTTCTGGTCTTGGAAGTCCTTGAATCCTTGAAGTCTTTTGAAGTCTTCGAATTCCTTAGATCCTTAGCTTCTTTGCATTTTTACACCATTTTCTCTCAAGCTTAAATCACAACTTCAAGTATTCTCATGGTATTATCCACATCATAGGCTTTTGCTTCAATTTTGTGTGCACTATAGGAAACTTTGGAGCTACAATCGTTAGGAGAAGAAAGAAGGACATGGGAGCTACAAACAAAAGAGGGGTTTTTTATTGCTTTCTTTATCAGTTTGGCTTTAATGGTAGGCTAGTGGGTGCTAATATATGTTGATTGAATTTCGTGATATATCATAGTATGTTATGCATTTAACCCATTTTCTAGGTCCTAAATTTTGGTGAACCCAACGTGAACATGCATATCTAACTTGGGTTTTCTTCTTTTGTGCTTGTAGGTGCAAGGAAGGAGCTCACTTGGAAGGGTATAACAACTATTTTCTCTTCCTTTTCACACCTAGATTTTTTAGGGGGTCTAGTAACATGATTGTATGCTCTTGTTTCATGCATAATGTTAGCTTGCTGTCTTAGGGTGCACTTTATTGTGTCAGGGTGCACTTGGGACTCCTAGGAGCAGTTTTAGGAGCCTGGAAGCGACAAAAACCCCTTTCTATTGTTTCTAACTTACCAACTACATCATAAAAATACCAACTACATCATTGACATAGTCTTCACTATTTGGGCACACTTGGTAATATAGGTGTCAAAGTTTGCAAATTTTGGGTATCATTTAGGGCACCATTTCCCCATAATTTGCACCTAGACTCCCAACTACACCCAAAAACTACTAACTATGCCCAAATGGGTTCCAACTATGTCATTGACATAGTCTGCACTATCTGGGTGCACTTGGGAGTGTTCTGAGCCATTTTGGCATTCTAGAGTGCCACTTGCTCTGTTAGAGCACACCTAGTTCACAGTGAGTACATACATCAATCAGAATCTACACATAAGGTTTACATTTCCTTCTAGAACTTAGATTAGATTTTTTTTTTGTTACTAATGGTCTACTTGCAGCATGTGGTAATCATGGGATGAAGACATGATCATAAGAAACTACTAATGTGTGCTTTGTAGAACATTGTCGAAGACTTTGTGTGTCTTTCAAAATTGTGCATGGATTTCCTAGATTAGCTAACACTTCGTTTGGTGCTTAAAATGAACTTTTTCTTTTCTGCCTGGTGTGTCTATAGTGTTTAAATCTCTAGGGGTTACATTGGATGTATCCTCTCCCCTCGCCATTTGCAGATCTTGGGTGTAAGAGAAATCCATATAACTTCTATAGGAGGCCTACCTTGGACCAAGATACTCGATATTAGGTATGCCAACAGATGACCTCAGAGCGGTAATGGGCCAAAGCCAAGTAATTTTTCTAGCTGCTATATAAAATTTGATTATGGTGAAAGTCATGTCGGTGGTATTGCTATGTGACAACTCTCCTCTAGTACCCTTGTGGTGTGTCAAACCCCAGTTCTTGGGGTTGGGATACCTTCTATGGAAGTTTATCATTCACTTGTCAAATGGAATGCCCTTACCAAAAATTGTGTTTTAGTTGCCAAAATCCTTTCTATTCACTAACTCTAGGGGTCACGCATGCCCATGAAGACATTCTACATTCTCTTGGTCCTTAGTAGAGGCAAAAATCCCTTGGGAAGTCATGCCCCTTGTGAAGTGGATCTTGGTAGCCCATAGAAGTGAGTGCATTGTAAGGGGGAGCCTATGGTGCCAAGATCCTAGGTTTTCTACTCTAGATAAGCATGGCTAAACTTCAGTTCAAGTAGGAATTTAGCGAATACAGTCCTAAAAGCCTAGGTTGTGGTGTGCTTGTTCACTTTTAACAATAGCTACTCTTGTCTTAATGTGTCTTGCATGTGTGTAAAACATAATCAAGATAATAGCCAACATACAAATTTACACCTTGAACCTTGTCAAAACATCACACATTGCCAAAAAATTTCAGCCCTTGTCAAAACTTTGCAAACTTTGGTTCAACACACTCAAACCTTGGAAAACATGATGACGTGTGCTCAAAAACATGCTTGGCAAAATGTAGATCTCACACTTGAATAGGCTTCACTTGTATTCACAATAGTATAGGCCTCATTCATGCATCATATAGACTTCATATATCACATTTTAGTCCTCATTTAGTATCTATTACCTTTCATAATGCATCCATTTAGGTTCAGTTTACCTCCCTTAGTCTTTTGCATTCCCATCTCAAAATTTGTACTGTGCATTCACCACTTTGCATATTTGCATACCTATTCATCATATTGACTGATTTATCCATCATTATAGGTGTCCTAACCATAATTTTGAGAATACATACTAGTATTAACATTTCCCCCTATTGTTTACCTCTTTGTGACATCAATCTAGAAATCATAGCTCCCAGAATTGCCTTAGTTTTAGCCCAGATTACCAATTGCACCCTGAAACTATAATTTGCATCATAAAACTACCAACTACATCATTGAAATAGTTGGCACTATCTAGGTGCACTTGGTGGTCCTCAAACCTAGTTTTGGATTCTAGATAGCACTTTGGGGCTTCAACATTGTCCTTAGGTACCTAGTTAGCTCCACTTGCATTAGCTTGCCCAGATCTGCATTCTACATCACCTAGTCTTCATTACCTTCACTTAAGAAATCATTCCCTAGGTCATAACCTCTATTTTTCACCTCCCAATCCATGCTAACATCAACCCCAACATCTTAGCTTCTTAGCATATTAGTTTGGCAACCATACCTTTCAGACTCAGCAAACATTCTTCCCAGCTTATCTACTGCACCCAAAAACTACCAACTGCACCCAAACTAGCTCCAAGTGCATCAATGAAATATTTGGTACTATTTGAGTGCACTTGGCACTGTTAGGGTGCACTTGGGTACCTACATGACAATTTTGGGCCTCCAAATTGCACTTTAGGACCCCAAAACTGCATCTAGGAGCCTCTACACCCCCTGTTCTGCACTTGACCCAAAACCACATCTTGTAACAAAAATCCCTTTTTGCATCATAGGTATTGTCCATATTACATATCCACTCAGCATCACCATAATTTTGAGTCCCCAAAACATCATTTTGAACCCCCAACACCTTTGAATCTATTCAAAAATCTAGACAAAGTATCAGTCTTAGAGTATCTCCTAGTGTTGATGGATAATGGATCTTGACTAGTCTTTTTATCTTTTCTTATCACTTTATTTGGTAAAAATCTATCTATGTCTTGATAGATTTGACTTTGTCATCTTTTATCAATCTGATCTTTTCATCTTTTATCAGTTTTTGGTCAAGATCCAAAGTCCTTTAGCACAAGGTTAAACTCCTAGAAAAAGAACTTTCTAAAGGTTTTATCTAAGTTCAAAACCTTCCATATACCATTTCCATAGCATAATAATATCCCTAAACATAATTTTTACTTACCCTAGTTGCATATCCCCATCATCTCGCATTGTTCAATATCCTAGCATAGTCAAACCCTATTAAATTGCCCATCAACCAAATTGCCTTCTTGAGCATTTACCCTCATTTTGCATGTCCCAAACATCATTATCAACACTTGGAAACCATCATTTTCATAGTATACCTTTCATACACCTACCTTTAGTGTCATTAACAAGTCCAAAACATAACCCTAATTGTCATTTTGCATACCTTATAATCATTTTCATCCCCTCTAGTCAAGCTTCAAAATGACACCTTGCATTTGCATTTGTATAAAATCCCTAGGACATTTACACTTTGCACATCAAACCCCTCATTCATTTAGCACTTACTCACATTTCATAACATCCCTAAACACCTAAAAATCCCAAAAACACTCATATTTTGCATACCCACCACTCTAAATCACCCAAAACACTCAAAATTTCCATTGCATCTGCACTCTTAGGTATCATGCTAGAACTTACTAGGACACAATCAGCCTAGAGACACAAGGAACTTTATCAACCTCTATTTTCTAAGGCACAAACACAACCAAAACCTCATCCAAGATATAAGAAAAGCAAGAGAACCCAACAATCCATTGACTAAGAACAAATCAAGGCATCACAACCTTTACTAGCAAACCCCTTGAACATGTATCTGCAAGATCCTCATAATCAAGCTATGATGCAACAAACCTTAAACAATGCACCTACCATGAGATTTCATCCAAATACTTCCCCCACACATGGGATGGTTCTGTGGAGTCCTAACTTTGAACCTATATTTGTACCAATACCACCAAGAGGAGGAAGTGTGCCAACCACACCCAAGGATGATAAATCACATTCCTTCAAATTCAACAAACCTAACACAAGTACCTTCAACTATAACACATCAAACGTACAACAAGGTACTATAAACCTCAGCTATGAATCTAACACTAATTATGGCATCACTAATGAGGAAATGGCTAGGGCATGTCAAGACAAAATCATTCATAAAAACTTCAAACTTCTGGCAGCCCAAGAAATTGTCAACTTCAACCCAAATGTGGAAGGACCTACGTCCAAACACCAAACCAACACAACCATTGAAAACATACAAACCATGATAAATTTTGACTTAGATAAGGGAATACAATTTTTGGAGTTTTCAAATGCAATAATGGCGCCTATAAGGTCCCATCAAGAACCAACAATTGAAATCCTCCAAAGTACATTTGAACACATCAATGTTAATCCCTTGTTCAATGAAATACTACCAATTCCTAAACACCCCAAAAGGACATTGAGACTTGATTTTAGTCACATGATGCAACAAAAAGATGCACCTAAAGGGACTTGTACTCTAGGGATGTCAAGCATACCTTCTTTGGAGGTAACTCAAAAAATTACACCTTTTCTCTTAACCATGCCAAGTGGTATGACATCAAGTATTACAGAGCCTCCCATGAGTGCACTATGTGCAACATTGTCTACAATAGTCCCTATTGACATACAAAGGAAAATTCTTATTAACATTACACCAATTCCCAAAAGGAATGAACCTCATTGTCAAGTCAATATGATGTCCCAAGTAGAAACCTCCAAAACACAAAGGAACCAAAAAAAAAATACCAAAATGATGATCACTTCCCAAGGACTTAGTCAACTCCCACAACAACATCAACCAATGGTGGTGCAAGGACTTAACACGTCCAACCCTCAACCAAGTATACATCCACTTAACACACATCCCACATATCAAAAACAACATCAACCACAATGACAACAACCTCAAGTTGGGCAAACATCCAACATTCCTAATATGTAGTCCCATGTGAACCCACTTGACTTACATGCAATTTATCAACAACAATTTCAGCAACATTTCCAACAACAACAAACCATGTTTGCTAAACAAAAAGAAAAACTCAAACAAAAAATGGAATATCGAAGACACCTTGAGCAACAAATTGCATACCAACAACATTTATTACAACAACAAAATGTGCCACAACAACCTCAATAGATACGTCTACAACAACACTTACATACATGGTCTCACATACAACCAACAAAGGTATCCCAACAGCAACTGCCACATATGGCACAACAACAACACATGGTACAAAAATCGTAGTCAATCCCATAACAAGTACCACATAAAATACCACAACAAGTACCCCAACAACAAGGACCCTTCTATCTTCAAGGTGCCAACATACCTCCACCACCTAGCAACACTTCACAAGATTCATCAAATATAGAAATTTTAGAATTGAGTAGACATAGCCTCCATTCCCAAAACAATTTGAGGCTCCAAGGTTCAAAAAATATTGATGGAAAGGAAACCCTATTGATCACATCCAAGAATTTTGTGCTTCATGTACCAAACTCAGTTATGAGCCCACCTACCTCATGAGATTTTTCCCTCATTCTCTAGGTGGGCCCACACTTGAATGGTACTCAAAACTTCGTGGTAATATCAAAACTTGGTCAAAGCTAGTACACAAGTTCATCTCCCTTTTTTCCTTCAACATTACAAATGAGATGACACTTTCTTATTTGTGCTCAACTAAACAGAAGATGGGAGAACCATTCATCACATTCTTATTACGTTGGAGAAGCTTAGTTAGTCAATGCTCACTAGACATTCCTGAAGAACAACAAGTTAACTTGTGCATTGAAAACTTATTCCTAGACTTAATGTATGAACTCAAAATGAAGAGCCCAAGCACCATTTCTAAACTAATGAAAAAGGGGCTAGTATTGAAGATGCTCTTATCCATAAGGGAATACTCAAGATAAAAAAAGAAAACACAAGCACCAACTCATCTAATGACAAGCAAAAAAATTTCTCCAAAAAAAAGAACGTCACTAATGATGGCATTGTGGATTCCCACACAATTAGTACACCACAACCTCAATTGACTTTGAAAGTCACAAACCCTACAAATTCACAAACTCCTAATCAAACAACACCTCAATAATAGAAAACTAAGACTTCCACATAAGACAAACCTCAAAGACATCCTAGAACCAAGGACAAAAAATTCACACCATTGGGGATACCTCTTGAGACTACATTACAACAATTACTAATTAATAAATTCCTACAATTACCCCTAATCAAAGATGAACCATTGACTAAAGATGATTGGTGGGATTACAAAAAGTACTATGATTACCATCGCACCAAAGGACATAAGACTTCATCATGCTTCCAATTGAAACATGCAATACAAGACCTTATTGATCATTTTGTAAGCATGGTTTATCCATCACTATTAGCATCCAACTCTAACCACACCATATTCAAAGATCCTTTGGGTAATCATGACAAAGATAAGCCCTTTAGTTCAAACTCAAACTCACAACCTAATGTGAATTATACATACACAAGATATGACTACACTGTCAACTATTTTAATGAGTTAGATTTCCACATATCCACATTCACTTTGAAGGATGAGGACCCTCATTGTGTTGTCACTACACACCATACCAAGATCACCCTACCTGGAGCCCCATCTAGACCTATTGCTTCTACTAGACCCGCACACCCTAGTAGACCTGTTGCCCCTAATTTTTTTGATTATAGCATCATTGAAGAACTCAGCAAGACCCCTACACAAATATCCATCTTAGACCTACTGTGTGCATCTCCCCAACATCAAAAGATCTTGGAACAAACCCTTAAAGAGTCAATAGTCCTAGATAACATGGATGTTGCCCAGTTCCAAGCCATGGTTGGCAACTTATCTGCCTCACAATATATCACCTTTTCCCCTTGAGATGTTCCTAAAGAAAAAACCAACCACAATGATCCCCTCCACCTCAAAGTCTTCATCCATGATGCCAAAGTTAAATGTATCTTAATAGATGGAGGAGCAGGACTGAACATCTGTACTCTTAAGGTGGTCAATAGTTTGGGTTATTTTGAAGACAATGTGGATCGCTCTCAAAGAATCACAATAAAAGCCTATGATGATGGTGAACACTTCTCCAAGGGTGTCATCATATTACTTGTTAGAGTTGGTCTAGCTACTAAAGATACATTATTCCATGTCCTAGATATCACAATGAACTACAACATGATACTAGGATGCCCTTGGCTTCATGCTATGAAAGTAGTGACCTCTACATATAATCAATGTCTAAAGTTTTCCAATAATACCATGGAGGTTACCATCCCTAGCAATCCAGATCCTTTCTAGTTTTGTGCTAATCTAAGAGATGCTACTACATACCAAATCCCAGCAAATAATGAAGCACAACCCACAAATTATTCTAAGTATGTGGATACTAATATACTCCTTACTAAGTTCAAGGAAATGATGAAGATTGAAGACAATGGGTGTGGAGATTATTTTTTGTCTCATATATACCACATCAGGGAGTCACCACTTTCTCCCATAAGTACACAAAATGCCACTTCTATCAATAAGAATATGTCCATATGTATTGAGAAATAAAAAGTAGAACAAGAACCCACTTTGATATCTTCTAGCAATTATGGACTTGGGTTTACTATCATGTAGAAACAAGGCTATGATGGCTATAATGGTCTTAGATCTTAGAAATAAGGAATCATTGAACCTATCACTACAAAAGGACAACCTCCTAGTTTGGGGCTTGGATTTAAACCATTATGAATAGGTCCTCCTAGTACTACAGTACCTATATGTAAGACTATGGATGTTTTGAATGATGAAAAGGCATCTAAGGATATCCCACTTGAAACCAATAATCCTCTAGCTTCTAAGCATAACCCCAATGACCTAGATGAATAAAATACCCATATATCTACCTTCAACCAAAGCCCATTTAGTACTGATGATGACATCCCCTCAAGTTATCCTGAACTATTGGATTGGGACCAATGTGGACCACCAATTTTTGATCAATTCTACAATGATGACACTCTTATAATAGACTTTAAAATATATGGAGGCATTATGGACAATAATCATAAAGAAACAATTTCTCCTAAAGAGAACACATTGGCATATTGTTGGGAGTTAACTCCATCTAACAACAAAGAAAAAAATAATGAGCATAGGTCTCTTGGTGAAAACCGAAAGGCACCATTAGCCTATGAAAAATCAAAAGCTAAGTAGCTCCCAAGGATACAAAATGGAAAACATGATGCCATGAATATCAGGGTTCCAGTGTTCAACATGCCAAAAAGTCTTTTGGAGCTCTCTCAATCAGCATTCATGTGGAAGGTCATTGTTCTCAACCCTCCCTTATATCCAATTGTTTATCCCCACATCTAGCTACCTAATTTTCCCAACACCCAAGATCAAATCTTTATCCAACAAGCCTTTTCATATGTCATCATCAGTGATATTCGATACACAACATCCTTTGACCCAATTATCCTCAAATGCCTTGATTCACAAGAGACAGACATTGTCTTACATACGGTACATGATGGTATATCTCGAGGCCTTTTTGGTGGTTTGATTTTAGCTACAAACTCAGAACAAATCTTGCGTAGTTATGGTTAGTCATGGATTTAGAGCTCATTAGCTAGAAGCACCAAAAAAAGATATCTTCTTAGCATTTGTCAGTGACATTCTTGATTCCATCTAAAAGTCCTTTAAAAAATATCAAAAAAATAGCAAAAAGTCATGAAAAAAGTCATGAAAAAATGGATGCCTTGATGAAAACTTGGCAAACAGGCATCTTGGCAGAAAAATTTGAGTCAAGAGAAAAATCATGTCCAAAAGTGAAAACCTGGCAAATAGACGCTTTGGGAAAATACCATGGTGAAAACTTGGCAAACAGGCACCATGTGTAATCAGGTGTTTCTCCTCCATCTACTAGGATTCCATCTGGTCTTTTCTCCTCTGTCATTCCTTGATCATATTCTTCCTATTGCAAGAAATACTTGGTTCCTTATCATGAATCACAAACTAGTTAATGGCCTTTGTTACCTTACCTAAGTATCACCAGTCTGCACATACTTTGTCATTGACCTTTGTACATAGTTTGTGTCTTGTCTGGGGTCATATTACCTACATGGTGCATGAGTTTGAATTCGAACTGGAGGCATATCCCTAAGGACTTTTTGTCCATTGGACCTATCACCTAAAAAATTGGTGCTAACACCTATATATCCTTTTATGATCCTGAAAATATCCTTAGAAATTCAAATACGATCCTAAAAAAATCACTAAAAATCTCAAAATGTCCTGAAAAAATCCTAAACATTCAAATACAATCCTAGAAAAATCACTAAAAATCACATAATGTCCTAAAAAAATCCTAAACATTGAAATATGATCCTGAAAAAATCACTAAAAATCATAAAATGTCTTGAATAAACCCTAAAAATTGTAAAATGGCTTGAAAAAACTAATCACACAAAAAAATAAAATATCCTTAAAAACCCTAAAAATCACAAAAACCCATCAAAAATTTGCAATAAACCTTGTACATATTCACTATGCATAACCATCCCTTTTGTGTACACACCTACACTTTGTAGACTAAAATTCAAAGCACTACACATTCAAGACAATCACACTATCCGGACAACATGAACCAACACTCAATCCAACATATCACTATGAACCTATCAACTGAATCCACAACCAGGGCTATCACATTATCAACATGTAAAACACTATCTACACACCTAAAAAATTAACAACATAATAATGGACAAGAATAGCTCTTGGCTCATGCTGTTTAGTGATTGATTTATTTTTTCTTTATTTTTCTTTGATCATGTTCCTATGCTACACGATGATATAAATTGATCTATGAGAGTAGCTAGGATGGTTCATGGTCATCCTTTTCTATTTTTATTTGTTAAAATGTACCTTTGAGAGTCTGGGGCATGTACATATGGCTCAGGAAGGACAAGGTCATTTTCTGTTTGCATTGTGCTTATTTATGCAAAAGGTTTGCACTTGCACTCTTACCCTTTATGCCATGATGCATTGCATTCCATTTTCCATATCAAAATAAAGCTTTATTTCACATATAGTGCACTTTCTAGAAGAAAAAGTCTCTCCATCATACTAACATCTTCTTGTCTCATCTTTCTTCTTCATCTCATTCTCCATCACCATGATCATGTCTTCTGATTCCCCAAATCATCTTCATCTAGCATTCATGCCTTCCTGCATCATCCTATTCTGTCAATCAACTTTCTATGGCTTTCCACTTGGTTCAACCTTAGTCTAACATTTTTTTCATCATATGTGACCAAATCTGACCATTTTTGATGATTTCACTCATGCTATGACATCTTTCCATCATTTTGGGCATGCATGCAAAGTTTCAAGTCATTCTAAGTCCGTTTGCACCCTTTCGGGCCATTTCCCAAATTTTTTGTTAGCATTTACCCAAGTTTGACCTACATATGCCCTATGTTTTGTATACAAGGATTTGTAATGCAAAGAACACTAAATATACAATCAAAAACTATTCATAAAACTAAATAAATGTAACTTCAAGATAGACTAAGATGAGCTCCCAATTGAGAATATGAGCCATTAATGGGCTCTCTCAATGAGAAGCTCTCTTGTTGAGTAGCTTTGTCTAATTAGATAGGATGTATGCTTGATTCTCCAAAGGCTTCAATTGTGTTCTTGATGGATTTTGGCTTGGGTGAATGGATTTGATGTAAAATGGCTTCTCAAAAATGGAATTATGGCTTTACTTCATGATCAAAATGGCATTACTTTGTTACTATGGGTGATTGTGTTAAAATGGCTTGGGAAGGATTCCTTAAATAGGCAAAGGGCTTGAGGGATCAAGGGCTAGGATGCAAGCATGGGAGAAAGCTTATGGAAGGTTTAGATTGAATGAGAGGAGAGCACATGTATTGCACTTCCTTATAGCCAATCAGAGAGTGACACATGTCACAAGGTCATTGGTTAGAGCAAGGGGGGTTGAGGGGTCAACAAAAGAGGCTCAAAGCTCATAAAGACCCTCATAATGGCGTGTAAGAGCAATGAATGGGCTTGTAAGAGTCATTTATGGCTTTGTGGGCTTCATAAAATTTTATGGTTGGGATATTTGTGAGAGAGATGAGATATTTTGACTTGGGTTAGATTAAGAAAGTCTTAAGCTTGACTTAGGAATGTGCAAATGATTAAGGCTTGGATTAGGCTTGGGTTAAGATTAGATTAGGCTTGATAGAGATAGGCAAGTGGATGGAATTTAATGAGGGTGAGTGAAAGAGGAGATATTTTTTGGCTTTGGCTTGGGCTAGAAAGTCTTAACCCATGTTTAGGGAATGTAACAAGGCTAGGGGGGGATTAGGATTAGGGTCAAAGATAAGGATTGACATCTTCTAGAAGAGTCTAGGCTTTGGATGAGGATGAAGACTTTCTAGAAGAGTCTAGAACTTCCTAGGATGAGGATAAATAAGGCTTTTAGGAAATAAATAAAGTTTTATTTATTTCAAGGGTTTGGGTTGAGGAGATATTAATTAAAATATTTTTAATAAACATGGGGATTAATATTTAATCTTAATTAAATATTTTGAGATGAGATTAGGGGTAGGAAATGATGGGATTAGCCTTTAATCTAAATTAAAGAAGAATTAGAAGATTTTGGAAGAGGTTAGTAGTCTTAAGGAAACTGGCCAAGTTTTGGGAAAAAAAAAAAAAATTATTTATTTTGGAATTTTTAGTCAATTTATTAATTCAATAATTAATAAATAAGGAAATAATGTTTAAATAAGATTTAAACATTTTTGGGAGGGATTCTTTAATTAAATATTTTTAATTAAGATAAAGGGATTTAATGGCATAAAAATAAATTAATTAATTAAATAATTATTTAATTAATAAATGATGATGTCATCAGGGACTTTTTAGAAAATAAAAATACTTTATTTTCTAAAGGATTTTTTAGGTGTCTACATGTTTGACCAAATTATAAGCATTTTTACAACCTTTGACTACAATTTATCATGTTTCTAACAATCCCATAGAGTTATGCTAACTCGTATCAAGTTTCAGCTCGATCTGGGACCATTCAGACCCCAATCAGAGCCCCGGAACATCCTAGGGCATAGTTGGGGTTCCCAACTATGTCATTGATGCACTTGGTCATACCAACTACATCAGTGAAGTAATTGGGAATAAAAACTATGTCAATGACGCACTTGGGGACCTAGCGTACCCAAAACTGCTCCGGAAGCCCCTATGTTGCACTCTAGAGGCCATAACTATTACGTTTCAACTTTGATTTAGGAAATGTCAGTTGCATTTGACTCACATCTTTCTTGTGAACATAATGAGCTATCATTTTCATTATTTGACCATTGTATGGAGTGGTAATCCTTGAAACTACTCTTGGGCTCCTGGTTGTCCCCCATCATGTTAATTTTTGCCCCTAGAGCCTTCTCGGGCACATCTTGCTCTCTCCAAGTCCACTTGGGCTTCCCAAGTGCATCATTGATGCACTTGGTATTATCATGATGCACTTGAGCTTACCAACTACATCATTGACACACTTGGGCTTACCAACTATGTCATTGACACACTTGGTTGAGTTTTGGGTACACTTGGGACAGTAGGATGTCCAGAATTGCTCCTAGAGCTCCTATGTTGCACCTTGGAGCCCATAACTTTTGTGTTTTAACTCAGATTTGCAATATGTCAATTGTGTTGGATTCATATCTTCATTATGGACAAAATGAGCTATCATTTTCATCATTTTCTTTTTCTTGAGTGGTAACCCTTGCAATCACTCTCGGGCTCCTAGTTGATCTTGTTCTGCACTCTAGGCCTCATAACTTTCACATTTTAGCTCTGATTTTCATTCTATTTGTTGTTATGGTTTTGTCTTCTTGTTGTTAAAAAATTGACTTATCATATTCTTATATTATTTAATTTCTCAATGGGGCACCCATATATATCATCCCTACTAGGGCATGTTGCATCTTTATCATCAATTATTCTTTGATACAATGTTCTAAATCAAATTGTATTAAAGAGGGGCAAAATGTAGATGCTCAAAAATGGTTTGCATCTATGGTTTCATCACTTCTTCATAATAATTTGTCCCATTTTCTCATTCTACTAACTTTGATCTTCTGGCCAAATTGATCATACTTTATCATTTGTATCCTTTTTCACATCAATTTCATGTCAACTCGAAATCACTTCAAATCAACTCAAAATCACTCAAAATCAGTCCTAATCAACCCAAAACACATCAAACATCCCAAATCAATCATCATTTATCAATTCCTAGGTATTGTTGTGGCTTTTAGTGCCTTGGAAACCTATCAACCTATCAATCTTATCAATCTGACCTTAGTACTATCATGGCTCTCAGTGCTAGGTAAAACTATCATTCATGTCATCCAATCTTTGACATTGTTGAGGCTTTCAATGTCAGATCATGGCATTATCAACCATTTTAATAATATTGATAGTGTTTTTCAATGTTATTATGATCAAACCTTTTCGATCAATTTCAATCCTGTAGCATTTACAATGTTAGTTAAATGTTACATATCAACCAATTCATGTCATGTATCCTTGACATGTTATCAACTTCAATCAATCAATCTAACCATGGCTTTGGTCTACTTCATTTAATCAATTTGGCCAATCATCCACTAATTTTCTCTATAGGATTAAATAACCCATAATTTAATCCTATAATGCTTACTAATTATTCTTCCTCATTATCATCCTCAATTAATTAATTTAATTAGTTAATTGACTCATTATCCTCAAACCATTGGAATTCTTAATTTCCTAAGTTCCCTTTTCCATCATTAATTCCATTTTCTACTAATTCTTATTTTGTGGAGTAAAAATATTTTTAATTCAAATATTCCATAAAATATTGCATCATCATGACACTTGGATATGACATCTCATGGATTCTCCTTTAACACTTGGCTAAGATTTGTCATAATCGAATATTCTTATTTCTTATGCATGTCCCTATTTGGCTTATTTGTCATAGATTCTTGGCTTTAAGTGGGTTGAGGTGTCTTATGATGTGTCAATAGATTCTCTTCCAGATTTAGCCATGTTTGACTTCCATGCATCATAGAATCTTACAATTGGCATCTTTTGTCATATGCGTCATGGATTCTCAAAGAAATCTCTTGCCACATCACATATCTATGGGTGAAAAATCCAATGCTCTCACCCTCCATGCCCATTATAAAATGATCATTCTTCCCCTCATTTTTGATCTTGGAAGTCCTTTAACCCTTGAAGTCTTTTGAAGTCTTTGAAGTCCTTAGATCCTTAGCTTCTTTTCATTTTCACACCATTTTCTCTCAAGCTTAAATCACAACTTCAAGTATTCTCATGGCATTATCCACATCATAGGCTTTTGCTTCAATTTTGTGTGCACTATAGGTAACTTTGGTGCTACAAATGTTTGGAAAAGAAAGAAGGAAATGGGAGCTACAAACAAAAGTGGGGGTTTTTATGAATTTCTTTATTAGTTTCCCTTTCATGGTAGACTAGTGGGTGCTAGCATATGTTGATTGAGTTTTGTGATTTCTCATAGTATGTTATGCATTTAACCCGTTTTCTAGTTGCTACAAGTTGAACCTTTTTACTTTTTGTTTCATAACTTGGAATAAATTTTTGCTCTCATATTGTTGAGAATTTCCAAGCTCTAATTTTTTTATTTTCTAGTTTCTCTTCATTGCAAGATATTTGCATACATGTGTTTTTGGGGATCTATGAAGTTGGTTTTCTCAACTTCTACATTATTGACCTTCTTAGGGTAGTCACCCACCTTCTTGAGGTCCACTGGGATGTGTTGTAGCATAGACTTCCCTATATAAGCCTTGGTATTCCTTTCAATTTTTTCTTGAAGGTTAATTAGATCCATTGGCTTGCTCATGGTTCCTTCCAATCCAAAAGGTTCAATGCAAGAAGCATGGTCCAATTTACATAGAATGGTCCCATCACATCTATGGAATAATTTGGTAGCTGAATTGTATGATTTAATAAGGGCTTTCATCAAATCAACATCCACAATAGAAAGATGAGCCTTTTTAGATTCTTCTTCCATGGGTTGCAAATAGGAATCTTATATGTTTCATTGTGGTAAAATATCTAAAAATTTCATACCTATTGACACTAGGGTATATAGCATCTATACAAAATGCATAGGGGTCTTCGAAATCATGGTCATTCACAAAAATGGCATTTGAAGATTTAGGGAATAACTTGATCCATTCTTCTTTAAACTAGTTTGGTTTCTTTGACCTCTTTCCTCCTTTTGCAGTAGAGGTCTTTGCAAATTCCATGTCTGGAGCTTGAATCTCTTCTACTTCCTTTTCATACATCTTGAATATAAACTGAAACACCAAAAAACTCTATAATTAGAACTAAAAAAAAAATCTATTTACATTGAAAGCCCTGCAACTGCTGGAAATCTCTTCTCTCTACAAATGGTAACCTATTACCAGCTTAGACAATGTTTTTATATTGTGTGTACTTCATCAACCTTTTTTGTGTATTGATATCATGCATGCTTAAGCCTTAAATTCAAAGTTCTATGTCACCTCAGATGGAGCATCCATATAACTATCTAGCTTAGAACTTCTTGTACGTTACTCAAACTTCATTAGCAAGGGGTTCTCTATCATTTTCTAGCTTAGAAAGAAAAAATTCACTTTTTCTTGTCAAACATAGGGTTTGTGATCTTACGATAAATTTTGAAATGTAATCCCTTCACATCATCTTAGGTGTGAAAATTTGACTTTATGGTCTTACAATCATCTAGAAATAAAACTCTTAGCATATTCTTGTAAGCCAAAAAAATAGCCTTCATGATCCTACGATATACAATTTATTGTGTCTTTAGAGCTCACCCTTAGGTCTCTCATGATCTTACAAGATACATCTTATCTTAAGATCAAATCATTGGAAACAAAATTGCCATCTATAGCCATGAACTTACCTTGAACAACTAATAGACCCTATCAAAGCATCTTATCTCACCTTTCATTTGATTTACTATCTTACAATTGTGGTTAGCTGAACCTCTTTATAACTTTGAAAGTTACCTCACAAACCCTTACAATCTTGTAAGCATAGCTTGGTATAACATTGAGCTTCAATTTTTCTGACCTTATGATCTCATGATCATTATTAATTAATTGACATCATAACTTTGAAAGTTACCGTTAACTGATGCAACTAACTTACAACCACAAGTTGGTGGTTATCCTTTCTTTATCATAGCCTTAGAAACCTAAACCTTTATTTTTACTCTCTTACGATATAGAATTTCTTTGTAGCTTCGTAAAGCTTATGTTTTTCCCTTGAGATCTTACAATCTACTACTCTTCATAGCATCAAAAGATACCAGTTTCCAAGTGTCTCAAAATTTTATGTTGATATACCTAGCCCCACTTTTTATTACTAGATCCCTTAACATTTCCTTCCTTATGATCTTACGATCACTTCCTTATCATGTGATCAAAAACCTCATAATTTTCTCTTGTGATCTTATGATCATAGCTTTTCATATCTTTGGAGGTCTCCTGGAAAATCCTTTATGATTATGTGATCTCCATTTATTATAAGATCAAAACTCTCCACAACCTTTGCACTTTATATCCTTGTGATCTTATGATCCTCTTATTATTGTATGGTCATGGGTCTTCCTTTTTCCCTTTACAATCCCATGATTATGTACTTGTCATAAAATCATATAACTTAACTTCAAACTCTTCTCATAATTTGTTTAAGATGACACAACAAAAGGGTAATCATAAGATTAGAAACTTCATTTTAAACACCCATGATACTACGACCATATAGTATATCTTAAGATCAGGAGACTCGATATTTTACCCTTATGATCCTATGCTAGTCTATACATCATAACATCAGGAGACGGAAATCTTAAGCTCATGACTACATGCCTAAAACCTTGATCATAAGATCATATCACGTGATGAAAATTTTGAAAATGACATACAATCTCCTACTTGAGAAGAAAAAGTGCTCAAAGTCCTTGAATGTATCAAAGGAATTGAAGAAAGGCTTCATGATATGCTAGTCTCCTTAAATCAAGAGACCAACACCCTAAAATAAAACTTGAGCACACAGGACCAAATTTCAAAGGCTGATTTTGATGTTTTAATCACATACATCATTCTATCCATGGACAAATTGATTACAGATTTAAAGAAAGTCTTTCCATGATAGGGTAAAGACATAATTCTTAAGACATCAGACTATCCTACTAGGGCAATATTTTAGACTGGGCTAGGGAATAAATTGATTAGGTTAGGGTTATTTCCTAGAGAACTGATAAAAAATTAAGAATGGCCCTGACAAAACAACATGCTTCAAAGTATTTTCACAATAAATTTCCAAGGTTTTGGCATAGTAAAATATAGGGTTATCACGTCCTACACAGCTTCTTCTATAGAGCATGTTTTCTTGGAAGACATTGTTAGATTTTAGGAATCCCTCATCAAATCATATCAGATAGAGATCCAACATTTACTTTAGCACTGTGGACATCTCTCTAGCATGCTTTGAGCATATAGCTCAATTTTAGTTCACCTTACCACCCAAAGACAAATGGTTAGACACACAAAGTAAACTGAGTTCTAGAAGACATGGTTCACATGTATGTGCTAGACAAGCAGGTAAAAAAGGAGGATTATTTATACCTAGTTAAGTTTACATATATCAATGAGTATAATAGTTCTCTTGGAATTTCACCTTTTCAGGCCTTGTACGGTAGACCATGGTGTACCCATCTAAGTTGGGACCATTTGGAGGATTGGGTACTTTTAGGTCCAGAGATGCTTCAGGATATAGAGTAGCAGGTTGTTCATATTAGAGAGAGTTTGGTTACTGCTTAGAATAGATAGAATAAGTATGTAGTTGCCCGTATGTTGGATAATCACTTTTATATTGGTGAAAGGGTATTTTGGAGAGTGTGTCCAAGCAAGAGCCCCATTCATTATGTGAAAGGCTCTAAGTTGGTGCCATGTTTTTTAGACTATGGTAGATCCTCAAGAGGATCGGTCATGTTTCTTATCAACTAGAATTTTCACCTATCCTATCATGCATCCATGCTATTTTCCATGTTTCTATTTTGAGGTTGTATATTCTTGATGTGACACATGTTCTTGATGAGGGTGCTTTGTAGGTGGAGGATGGAAAAATTTCTTCGGAACCCATTCATATCCTTTAGCATTAGAGGTTTATCCTCAGAGGTCGAGTGATGAGATTTCTTCTACTTGGGAAGATGCTACACAGTTGATAGATTTGTATCCTTATCCTTTTCTAGGCTTCTAGGAGCATGCAGTGCCTCTCGTGTTTGCATTATGTACCTTGTTAGATTTTGATTTTGAGAGATACTCTAACACTCATGTCGGATGACATTCAAGATGATCTGATGGTCAAATACTATATTTTGATTGCTAGTATCATAGATGCTAGAATCTATGTTGTTCAATTTGATCATATCTACATGATGATGCATATTGATGTGACATGATGCTTTCTGATGATATTTGGTTATTTGTATTTAGACATGTACTCTATTTATTTTTATATGATGGACTTTTTGGATTTTGGATACTTGGATTTGATGTTATGGTTATCTACTTCAATCTTTCTTTGTAATGCTTTATGTGAAAGTGAGTGATATAAATGGATTATTTTAGTATAATTAAATAAATGGTTATTTAATGTGATTTAATGCATTATCACTTTGGCTACATTATTATATACAATTTCACTTGATCATGTCATTTAGTGCATAGGATTTATGTCCTTGGTACTAGCACATGGAGTTAATGATTTAACTATTCATATTTAACCAATGTCTTCCATATATGGTTGACGTATCCTATTTAATTTTTTAAATTACATCCTCTAGTGATTTAATAAATTTTAAATCAATTGTATTATGTAATTAGATCTATGAGCATGTCTATGCATTTATAGGTTCATATTAGTCATGAAAGTTATTAAGGAAGTTCTCTGATTTTGGTTCAAGGTAATTTTTGACTTTTTCATATTTTATTTTATTTCCCTCGAGCTTTTTCTTTGTTGAATTCCAATTACTTGGAATATCATATTTTCATTTGGATTGATTTGGGGTATAACTAGGTGACCATGTTAATTACACTAATCCTTTATTCACTCGAAAAGTGAATAAATATCCAAAACAAAATTTTATTTTTCACTTCTCACTTTTGGAAAATAGAAATTTGAGAGAAAATTTCCAAATCCTCTTCTATAGGATTTTTGTTTCTATTCATTATAGGAGCTACGGGCATGGGATCATCATGATATTGGTCTCATTGGATCCATCTTGGGGAGACCTTAGATTGTCCTAATTTTTTGCAAATTCTGCAAGATTTTATTTTATTGTTCAAATTCTAATTTTTGTCCTTTTGGCTATTAGGTAGGGCTCTCCTATTTTTCTATTTCAGCTCCATTTTTTCTTCCATTTTTTGTATTGATATGTTAGGAGGTTGAGAATTAGTTTTCCTCTCCATTTCTGAGTGCTAGATCTACCTAGTTAGGCAGGTATGAGCGTTTCCCTATTTTCCAAGATGGGGGTTTGGGGTTTTACAGCATTATGCTGGTCAATTTTTCATATAGGGTTCAAACCCAATTTTTATTGGATTTGTGTGGCTTATTTTCCCTAGGGTAGAATGGGTTTTATTTTCATTGATTTTCATCAATGTTGGGTTTTTGAGGTTTTCACATCGATTTGTGTCACCCAATTTTCTTGTGTTTTCTTGACATGGTGTTGGTCGTGGATGTAGATTATCCATAGGATGTCAATCTAGACACTATTAAATCTTTATGTTGTATTGGGATGTGTGTCACATCTATACCCCTGAACTTGTATTTGGTTGAATGTTGTAATGCTTATGTTCTGATGGGGACACAACCCAAGAATAGAGTGGAAAAAATAGAAAAGGGAAATTATATTAACTGAGAAAATAAGCTAGTACAACCAGTACAGGAAAATAAACTTCAAAACATGCCCTAAGGGCTCACAATAGCATAAATCTGGAGATAATTTCTCCTTATGGTACCTCCTCTCAAACTCCACTCTGAACTGCCTTTCATAATGCCAAAAATCTCCTTAAATAGACCTCGGAGGGTTAAGGACTAGGAGTACATTCTAGAAAGTGCTAGTAGGCATCCACCGACAAAATAGAAGGTTTTGGAAGCTGCATTAGAAGTCGGTGCAAATCTAGAAGAATCCAAAAACAGTAACCAAACTTTCGGGAGGCATAACTTTTGAACCGTAGCTCCGATTGACGAACTGTTTACATTTTCAGAAAGCTCTCAAAGCACTCTATAGCCCTATGGACAAGCTTACTCATCCCCCATTTTTTGACCCTTTTCAAGGTCATTTAATGCCCCAAACCTGACTTTGAAGCATTCTTAGGAGGTCTCCAAAACTCCAAAAACTGTAATAACTTTCAAACCGTGGGGCCTATTGACCTGATTCTTTTTCCGAAATGCTCTAAATCATGATTACATTCATATGGCCAATTCACACCTTCTAGTTTACCGAAATGATGGCCCAAATAGATGCTCCTATTTTTTTGGGATTTTCAAACGCACTGATAGTTGAACTATGAGAGTTGGAACCTTTATTTGAGCCAAATGGGTATCCAAAAATGTAAAGACATGAAACAGAAGCTAAGTCTAAGTACATTTTTTTGGGTGAAAAAGGATTGCCCTTATACCTCTGGATGCTCCTGCATCAGACACCCAGGGTAGATTGAAAAGTGACCCTGTCACTTTATGGATGGTAGAGGAAATTCCAAATGGGAAACCTCAGCTGCTAAAATCCAAGTTGAGTCCTCAATCGGCCGTCCTTTCCATTTGACCAAATACTCTTCATACTGCCTATTTTTGGTACTCCTACCCACACGATGATCTAGAATGTCTTCTATCTCCTCCTTCTTAGAAGCAGGAATTGGACATGGCTCTAAAACTAGCTCCTCATCTGCACCATCATCATGATACTCTGTTAAATCTGCAATGTTGAAAATGGGAGAAATGTGAATACCGTCTGGCAGCTCCACCTCATATGCATTTCCTGAGTTATGTTTCTTCAAAACTTTGCAGGGTCCAAATTTCTTCATTTTCAGTTTGTTGTAAGTACCAACTGGAAATCTTTCTTTTTGTAAGTGCACCATGACTAGATCCCCTACTTGGAATTCCTTATGTCTTCTCCTTTGATCAGCCCTAGCTTTATACTCTTGATTCATCTTGATAATGTGTGCTTGAACCTCCTCATGTAGACGCTTGATGTGTTCAGCAAATTCCTCAGCTTTATCACTTGTCCTCTCCCCTTGTTCTATCTTCCTCAATTCTAGTGTAGTCCTTGGGTTATTCCCATATACAATTTGAAATGGTGATTTTCCAGTACTCCTATTTACAGAGTTATTATAAGAAAACTCTACCTGTGGTAGAATCAAATCCCATCCCTTGGGCTTATCTCCAACTAAACATTGCAGCAAATTTCCCAGACTTCTATTCAGCACTATTGTTTGGCCATCAGTCTGTGGGTGATGCATGGAACTGAATTTCAAGTCTATTCTCAACTTCTTCCACAATGTCCTCCAGAAATACCCCACAAATTTAGTAGCTCTGTCATAAACTATACTCCTTGGAAGACCATGTAGTCTTACCACCTCTTTGAAAAACAAGTCGGCAATATGGATAGCATCATGAGTTTTGTGGCATGGAATGAAATGTGTCATTTTGGAGAACCTATCAACCACCACGAATACTGAGACATTACCCCTTTGTGTCCTTGGAAATCCAAGAACAAAATCCATACTTATGTCCTCCCATGGCCTTGATGGAACAGGCAATGGCTGATATAGGCCAGTATTTTGACTAAACCCCTTGGCAACTTGACAAACCTGGCAACTCTGTACAAAATTCTTCACATCTTATGTAATTTGAGGCCAAAAATAATGTTCTCTAAGAATGGCAATGGTCTTATCCTGACCAAAATGTCCTGCCATCTCTCCACTGTGTTTCTCCTTAATCAAATTTTCCCTCATGGAACTCCTTGTAATGTACAATTGACTACCTTTGAACAACATGCCATCCTAAATCAAATAGTCTAAAAACTTGGTTCTATCTACAGCAATAGGTTCTTTACAAGCTTTCAATGCTTCAGCAAAATCAGGATCCTCGGGGTACAAATTCTTGAGTTCATCAAACCCAACTACTTCAACCTGCATTGTTGTAAGCAACAACTATCTCCTACTTAGTGCATCTGCAACCCTATTAGATTTTCCACTTCTATGCTTCAACACAAATGTATAACTCTGCAAGAATTCTACCCACTTCATATGCCTCTGATTCAATTTACCTTGGCTATTTAGGTACTGTAATGCCTGATGATCAGTATACAAAACAAATTCCTTTGGCAATAAGTAATGCCTCCATTTCTTTAAGGCCTGAACTATTGCATAGAACTCTTGATCATAAACAGAATACTTCTTCTTTGCATCATTCAATTTTTCACTAAAATATGCAATAGGCTTACCTTCTTGGCTTAATACAGCCCCAATAGCACTACGACTAGCATCACAATCCACCTACAATACTTTTCTAAAATTTGGAAGTGCCAACACAGGCTGTTCAGTCACCTTCTTCTTCAATAATGAGAAACTTCTCGTAGTTGCTGCAGTCCATTTGAACTCTTTTCTATCCCCTCTTATTGTATCAGTTAGGGGTGCACATATGCCATTGAAATTCTTAATAAACTTCCTGTAAAAACTAACCAAACCATGAAATGATCTTAGCTCAGTAGTAGACCGTTGAGTAAGCCATTCCAAGATGGCTTTTACCTTCTGTGGATCCATTTTGAGACCTTCAGGTGATATAACAAATCCCAAATAGACTAACTCCCTTTTTGCAAAGACAGACTTCTTTAGATTAATTAACAGTTTCTCTTCCCTTAGCCTTTCAAGGACACTACGAATATGCAGTAAACATTCTTCTAAAGTCTTGCTGAAAATTAAAATATCATCCAAATAGACAATAACAAATTTTCCCAAGAACTTCTTAAGTACCTCATTCATGAGCCGCATGAAGGTGCTTGGGGCATTCGTCAATCCAAAGGGCATGACTAACCACTCATAAAGACCCTCCTTGGTCTTGAAGGTTGTTTTCCACTCATCTCCTTCTCGAATCCGTATTTGATGATAGCCACTCTTCAGATCTATCTTTGTGAAGTACTGAGCTCCACTCAAGTAGTCCATAAGATCATCCATCCTTGGTAAAGGAAATTGGTACTTGATGGTTATCCTATTTATAGCTCAAGAATCTGTACACATCCTCCACTCTCCATCCTTCTTTGGTGCAAGTACTGCAGGTACTGCACATGGACTCAGGCTCTCTCAAATCAAGCCCTTCCTTAGAAACTCCTGAACCTGTCTATTTAGCTCCTCTGTTTCAGTAGGAGTCATCCTGTGAGCAGCCTTGTTAGGCAAACTAGCTCATGGAATTAGATCTATTTGATGATTGATTTTCCTTAATGGTGGCAATCCATCTGGAACATTATTAGAGATAATATCTCCGAATTCCCCTAGTAAATTTGAAACTTCAAATGGTATTTCACTACTACCTTCTTTATCTTTCCTAGGAATCAAAGCATAACACATATGCTAATGTTTCATGCCATCTAAAAACTTCCTTCCATCAACAAGACAAATCCTAGCACTGCTACATACCTTTTCACCTTCCTTTTTCATGGGCTTCAATTTGTGGCAAACTCCATCCTTTGTTAGAGACTATGTGTTTGCATGTCCATCATGTATTACATGTCTATCAAACTGTCATTGTCTACCCAACAATAGATGGCTAGCATCCATCAAAATAACGTCACGGAGAACTTCATCATGGTAACTCCCAATTTTGAATTTTACTAAACATTGTTCACTTACCAGGACCTTATGATCATCTTTTACCCAAGAAATCTGATAGGGTTGGGGATGTTTCTCCCTCTTGAGCTTTAGCTTAGAGACCATCTCTTATGATACCAGGTTATCAATGCTACCGCCATCAATGATCATGTCACAACATTTATCCTCACACTTGGATCTGGTACGAAACAAATTCCTTTATTGTCCTGGTTCATTCTCACCACTTAGTAGGACTCTTTCATTTAACAAGGTCTCTCCTCTTTCTGCATCCTTTGAATGTGATGATTTTTCATCCTCATCCACATGAGCAACCCTAGCTTGGCCCTCAGCTCTCCTATCTGTCCTTCCTTGTCATTGAGGGCATTCAAAGGCACGATGACCTTCTTCATTGCAATGGAAATAGGTACCACGAAAGCCTCCTCTTCCTTGTCCACGTACTCTACCTCTTCCTCTTTGATTTCCAAAGTCTTGATCATGGGTGTAGTTGAAACCCTCATTCCTCTGGTTTCTGCTAGTACCCACATCTTCATTTTTCTTTTGGGTTTCATTGTGGCCTCCAGATGATCTACCACTTCCCCTTCCTCCTTGACCGTGCCCTCTTTTTCTTCCTTCAAACCTTTTATCAAGCTTCTCTTCAACTCGTAGGGAAAATTAGTATGCCTCTTCAACGTTGGTCATTCTTACCAGACTTAATTCTTCCTGGATGCTAGGTCGTAACCCACTAATATAACGAGTAACCTTCTCCTTATTTGCTTCTACATGCCCCACTCTAATCAAGAGTCGGTAAAACTTCTCTGTATAGTCTTGGACTGATCTTCCTACTTGCTTTAACGCATGCATCTTCTTCAACAGATCCATCTTGTAGTCCACAGGAATGAACTGCTTCTTCAATTTGTCCACCATCCGATCCCATCTTGTGATCTTATCCTTTCCTCTTCTAAGTCTTTCTAGTTGAACCTCTTGGCACCAGATTTTTGCATGGCCTTTCAGTTTGGCCTTTTCAAACTTAACCCTATCTGGGTCCCTTATATCCTCATACTCAAAGTATTCATCCAGTTCATTGATCCAATTGATCAACTCATCTGGTTTTAGATTTCCTAAAAATATACCCACTTCAATTGTAGGTCTTTTCCCAAACTTAGTAATGGCCCTAAAAAGCCTTTCCTCTACAGGATTCAGAACTTCCCCATCAACTTCCTCTTCTGGTCCCATTACTTCCTCTTCATTGTCATCCTCACTATTGTCAACTGCGGCAACATTTGCTCCTCTACGAAGCTCCTCTTGCAATGCTTGTTCCTGCCTTTGGAGGGCTCTAACCTCCTCAGGATCAATAGCTCTGGCCCTTCTGCCACGCTCTCTTCATGGAGGCATCTTCTAACTCGAACCCACAACCACACAATCTAGGTGCAAACTGCCTCACAGTTGGCGCTCTATCTACACACTTAGGAAAACCCGCTCTGATACCACTTGATGGGGACACAACCCAAGAACAGAGTGAAAACAACAGAAAAGGGAAATTATATTAATTGAGAAAATAAGCTAGTACAACTAGTACAGGAAAATAAACTTCAAAACATGCCCTAAGGGCTTACAATAGCATAAATCTGGAGATAATTTCTCCTTATGGTACCTCCTCTCAAACTCCACTCTGAACTGCCTTTTACAATGCCAGAAATCTCCTTAAATAGACCCCAAAGGGTTAAGGACTAGGAGTACATTCTAGAAAGTGCTAGTAGGCATCCACCGATGAAATAGAAGGTTCTGAAAGCTGTGTTAGAAGTCGGTGCAAATCAAGAAGAATCCAGAAACGGTAATCGAACTTTTGGGAGGCATAACTTTTGAACCGTAGCTTTGATTGACGAACCGTTTACATTTTTGAAAAGCTCTCGAACCGCTCTATAGCCCTATGGACAAGCTTCGCTCATCCCCCATTTTTTGACCCTTTTTGAGGTCATTTAATGCCCCAAACCTGACTTTGAAGCATTCTTAGGAGGTCTCCAAAACCTAAAAAACTGCAATAGCTTTAAAACCGTGGGGCCTATTGACCTTATTCTTTTTTTGGAATGCTCTAAATCATGATTACATTCATCTGGCCTATGCACACCTTCTAGTTTATCGAAATGATGGCCCAAATACATGTTCCTATTTTTTCAGGATTTTCAAACGCACTAATAGTTGAACTATGAGAGTTGGAACCTTTATTTGAGCCAAATGGGTATCCAAAAATGTAAAGAAATGAAACAAAAACTAAGTATAAGTACATTTTTTTGGGTGACACAGGATTGCCCTTATACCTCTGGATGCTCCTGCATCATGTTCTCATCTAGTCATTTTTTTTTATGATCTTCGTGGAGTTGGTGTGCCCACAAAAGAACACATGCACATGTATTTGTGAGTTCTTCTAAGACACAAACTCTTGAGTGATTCTAGTAGATTTATTTCATTAGGGTTGGTTTTGGAATGTACATTGCCTATGGTCACTCATCATGTGATGAGCATGCATATGTAGGGTAGATAATAGATGAGCTTCTCTCATAACCTTGGTCTCTATTTCTGAGTTGGTTGGCATGAAGGAGTTTCTAAGTGATAACTAAAGAATAAACTATGTAATAAGACTAAGATAATTAAAATGTGATGCATGTATAGTTTTTTTGAGGGTGAGTGTCTTGCAGTTCGATTTTGAGGATACAGTGATGGCCTCCAATGGAGTACCTTGAGAGAGTTTTTGCACTAGTGTGATGGCCTCCAGGGGAGTACCTTGGGAGAGTTGTCACACTATATTTAGCTGAGGAGTACCAAGCATATTACTCTCCTCTATGGTACCTACATAGTTGAGCCATAAAGTGTCTAACCAGGACCAATTATAACTGCATTATCTCGTGATCTTGGTTTTAGTCCTCCTTATTGTCTAGCCTAAGTGTTAGCAATGGACAGTTGTTTTATGTGTTTTTTTGGTTGGATCATTATCTTCATCAGCATGGTGGGAGTAGGTCTACAAGTTCCATGAGTTTGGGAGGCATAGCTACCTATACCACTATTGGGGACCAGTGTA
This sequence comes from Cupressus sempervirens, assembly GCA_028749045.1. Lineage (NCBI taxonomy): Eukaryota > Viridiplantae > Streptophyta > Pinopsida > Cupressales > Cupressaceae > Cupressus > Cupressus sempervirens. The sequence continues at coordinate 108,396,410 of CM053792.1, read as the reverse complement.
TAGAGATAGTCTATTTCTAGTTGAGACCAATGCTTGATGTTCACTTGGTATATTCATGTTTCTGGAGTATGTTTCGTTATGAGTTATGCTTTAATTGGGATGCTTTGATATCATGTTTAGATGATTTTAATTCATTGATACATTCCTTTATTATGATTTTTTAGCATATGGTTAGATGGTGTGATTCATTTTTAGTTGGAGTACCTATGCTTTGTTGGATTAGCATGTTAGATCTTCATAATATTATGTTGTTATTATGTTGTAATAGTAACACCCTCATAAGATGGATCTAATTATCTAGTTGGTAGTTTGAGATGTTACGCTCGAGGGTTGGCTAGGGCCCTTGAGGTCTCATGATGCTATTTCAGTTGGGAGGAACCGATCACGAGTTTTAGTTGTTTTGGTGCGTCGTTGTCTATGTTTTCTTCATATATTTTCTCCATATTTTGTTTGATTTATGAACCATGTATGTACATTGTGATGTTTCCTTAAACATATTTACTAGATATTATGGATTAGATGTTTAGATAGATGTTGCATCCTTTCTATCTTGTTTTGGAGTCATTTCATGCTTTCGACACTCCCTAGTGTGGACTTTCTTACCTTGTTTTCTTCTAAACTTAGGATTTTTCCATTTGGTTTTGAACTTGGGTGATATTTTTTCAACATTCGGTGATACTCAAAAATTATCACACCATAGTAGTGATAAATATCATACGATGTTGGTAAAGTGTCACCTAGCCATATTGAGAATTATCGCTTGGCCATATTGAGAATTATCACCTGGCTATAGTAAAAAGTATCGCCTAGCCATACTAAAAAGTCTCACCTGGATCTATGAGTAGATGTACTTGGGAAACAAATGGGAACTTTTTGACTTGACCAAAATTATTTGAGAGGTTATTTGGCTACCCTTTACAAACTTATAAAACTCTAATGTTTGACTTTTCAAATTTGGGATCTTTCAGATCTAAATGTGGCTGTGACTTTTGTAGCATTGTCATTTTGGTTAGTAGTGTCACTTGGAGATTCTTTGGTTGATTGGATTGGTTGGTTAATTATTTCATTGTGATCTTATGATTGATTTCATGTTGATGTTTTTTAATTCTATGCTTTAAAAAAATGGCTATTATTGATCCTTGTTCCAAGGATCTCCGGATGGGGCATTGCATGATAGATTGAGTGATTTCACTTTATGTGCATATACTAATGTGGATTTGGAAAGTAGTATGGGTGATAGAAACAACACCAATGGTGGAGAATTTTTCCTTGGAGGAAGATTGGTTTCATGACTAAGCAAGAAACAAGATTATATTTCACAAAGTATGGCTAAGGTAGAGTATGTTATAGCAGAAAAAAATTGTGATAAAGTGATGTGGATAAATAGATGTTGAAGGATATTTAGATTGAGTTTGTAGAACTTGTTATCATATACTGTGATAACACAAGTATAGCGAGTATGTCTCAAAATCATGTATTGCATTCTAACAGTAAGCATATATTTATTAAGTATCACGTCTTGAGAGAGAAGGTGGAGAAAAAAGAGATTAGATTGGCATATGTGAGTACTAAATATGAGATTACAGATATCTTTATGAAGCCCTTACCTAAAGATACATTTGAGTACTTGAGAGGTATGCTAGGGGTTATGTCCTTTCCTACTTCTAAGTAGATGATGCAAAGAGTGCATCAGTCTAGTGGTACAGAGCATTACTATTAGATTGGATTGAATGTTGATGCTTCCTATATGGGGGAGTATATGTGATGAGTTGAATCATTGAGGACTCTTTGTATTTTGTCTTGAATGGTGTCTTTGGACACTTGGGATGGATGAAGACTTGGAGCAATTAATTGACATAATGAGGCTTTTATCATTGATGACAATGGGGGAGAATATTCATGAAAAATACCTCCTAAGTATGTATGGTGAGAAGAGTGCATGAGAAATCTCTACTTTATTAGGGAGATTTAGGAAGATTCATTTAAACAAGGAGGAATATCTCTATGGGGGAAATATGCAACATGAGGAATTTTGATGTATTGTGAGTTGTTTAGTAGGAAAAATTATTGCTGATCCTAAAAGAAGAAGAAGAAGAAAATAGTGTTCTAGAATATTTCAGATTTGATTAATGAAGAGGATTTGAGAATATGAAAACAATAGTAGCAGGAGCAAAGTGCTATTTGGTATTCTTTGAACTTAGATGTTTTACATCTATGTTTCCATCAATGCCAAAGGGGGAGATTGTTAGCATGAATGTAGATGATACTGCATTGTGGAAGTATCTTAAGCATTGGAGAGTATTGACATGATGCATTCATGATAGTGTTTGTCATTGATGTTAGCATAGCACTAATTCTATGAATACTGAGAGAGTAGAAGATAGAGATATTAGTTATATGAACAATGCTTTTATTATCTAGTTATGTGTGTTCATGGAATTGTTTAGTACAGTGTCTTGATGTGAAGGTTAAATGCACAACACATAATTCAAAGACATACAAAAGTTATACCTAATTTACATAGAGCAGTACAAAGACAAAGTACCTAAGAAGCAGTTTCTAATGTTTGCATTATATCCTTTGATAGTGATATAATCTATTGATGGGTGGTCAACCAGTGACTAATAATAGTTTGATGATGACATCAATGAATGTGCAATCCCTAATGTTGCACATATGAAAATTCATATAGATTATGAGCCGGCAATGCTACTGTGATTGTAAATTAATTAATTATCTTATTATAATTAATTGGGAAAGCCTCAAAGCCAACTCAAGGAATTATTTTGAAGATATGGTATAAAGGAAAAATGTTTTCCTTATTTGTAAGATGTACATGGTGTTGTGATCATTTAATGAAGTGTGAAGTGCAAAAAAGAGCAGAGTGTTTACTGGATGCGAGCAAGAAATCTGAGGGATTATTGGATGTGAGTTTTGTGATATGGTTACAAGATTAAAATGAGTAGAAGTTTGGTTGAAAGGAAAAAAAGAGGAAGGAGCAGTACTATTCATTTCTATTATTCTACAAGGAATAATAAAAAGATCATTTTGATATTGGGTTCATTGGTCTTGCCCTTGAAGTTGTTTGGGCAATGGGTCTAGCTATCTTCCAAAACTCCTAACAAGCTTGGCACAACTTCTAATAGGGTACATCCTCTAACAAGGAATATGTTTATTAGTAAATCATCTTGTGGGTACCATCCCCACTAGGGTTTTCCCTCTGATCAAGGGTTTCCCTAGTTAACATAGCTGGTGTTATTGTGCATGAGTATCTTGTTGTGGTTTATGATCATATTGCTCATATGGTTAAAGTTTTATAAGGTTGATAATTGTGATATTAGTTTGCTAACTAATTCACACAACCCCACCCCCACTATCCCCCTCTCCCCCCCCCCCCCCACCCATTAGTTATATTAGTAGACTATATACTCTTACATGTCATTACAAGAAGAGCACAAACAAGAGACTATATAAATTGAGGTAAGGGTCAAGCTTTACTCAAATTCATCATTAAACCTAATCAATAGATGGATCTAGAACTATATAATAAGAAATATAGCCTTAAATGATGCACCATTGTCTTTGTTGCATTAGATATTAATAAGTTACATTCCTTAGTGTTTAAACAAAATATTTTGGACCATAAAATGAGTTATCAACATGCGATTCAAAAGTGGCTTTTGGTTTTATTTTTCTTAACCCTAATTCTTAGAAAGAATTTATTGAGAAGACATTTTAGAGGGTTAGGAATTATGAATTTAGGGCTCTCTAGTGGTTTTATAAATCTTCAAATGAATAATCCCTTGCACTATCTATCCACATATGGATTACAATTGGAAATCCTCCCCCATTCTTATGGGGTATTATGTCCCAGTTGCTACAACTTATTGGTTAGGTCATAAAATTTGACCAGTTGAACACATTAATCACTATTATATATATATATATATATATATATATATATGGTTTTTAGTTTCAATCTACTCTGGTCTTGATGTTCCTCAAAATTATTTTCTTAGAATTAAAGACTCCGTGATTGTGTACCCTATCACATGCATGGGTGGGATTAGCATCTAGTACTTGTACAGAAAGGAAGGTAACAAGAGGATTTAGCTTGTACTTTGTTGAAGAAAAAACTTTCCTTCCTTTATAAAGTCTTAGATGTTAACTATATTTCTAAGCTTAAGTTTGTTCTTATCAAACCATCAACTCATCTGGATTCCTGCCATATTTTTATAGACTACTCTCCCTCTCATTGGCTAAAGGATGTTGAGAATATTTGTGCCTCCTTGGTAATTTGAGACATAATTTTTTCAGTAATACCTCCCATGCCCTATTCCTTTTTCTTCTTCCCTCAAAGATCTTTCAACTTATTTGAAGGTCTAGAACACTAATTTTGGAATCACTCTTACCAACCCTAAACATTCTCCTTGCCTACTAAATTCCTAAAAATTAACTTTGCAAAAAATCAAAAAGAAGGATAACTCTATCAAATTACATCCCCCTCCTCCAACGTGGAAGATTTACTCCTTCCCCCTTAATAGGAATGTTTTTGGTGCATATTCACATCTTGTAGATCCTTTTGTGGATTATAAGCTCTTCTTGAAACCTTGAATGATCACTCTCTAGCACACACATCTTTTGATTCAACACTTGTGTAAGAAAAGAGGAGAAAATCAATGGGTTTTTGGTGGAGGTTATTTTGGCTTTTCCTCCATTACCTTCTCCACCTAATTTGTGGCATTACAAACCTAAATCCAAAATTGTAAGAAAAGATCCTCTAGATTTTAAGTAGGAATATTCTATTCAAGATGATAAAATTAAGGGTTTCGATTTCCCTATGAGGGATGAAGAGGTCCATTCCATTGGTTAAAATCCTATAGAAGATGAAGCCTTCATATTCAATTTCAAAGCTGATAAAAAGAGGAGGAAAGAAAAAAAAAACCTCTAATATTGGAAGAAGGGTAAGTGGTAGAAGGAAGAGAGATAGACTCCCCAATCAGGTCACAACCTAGAACCATCTAAAATTTCTAAAAGAAATCTCCCCAATCGCTATAAGGTATTCCAAGCTCTCACAGAGATATACAAATAAATCAAGCATCATGAAACTAAATTCTTGCCTCCTATAATGTTAGAGGATTTGAATTCTCTTGGGAAAGACCGAGGGTCTTAAGTTTAAATGGAAGGGTAATGACAAATTATTTTGGAAAATAATGATTTGGAAGCTCAGTTTGATAGATATCTTGTTTGGGGAGAATAATATCTCCAAAGGAATATGGTACACCTAGTCCAACTTCTAAAAAGGGCACTAAGAGAATCTATAGTCAATTGGATAGAGACTACTTTAATAAGGATGTCTCTAGTTGTGTCAAGCCTCCTAATGACAATGGTGTCAAGGTCCTTCCTTTTACTATGTCCAATCACCATCCAATGATAACTGAAATATTTATAATTGATCACCAATGGGAGATACACATATATCCTAAGGGATTTACTCTTAATAGTTCACTACCCAAAGATCAAGAGGTTCTAGTAGTTATTAATATGAAATAGTAGTACAAAAATAATATCAGCATATGTGTTAATCCTATTAACATATGGGTTCAAAATACTCAAGTCTAGGAAACCATGTTCAAAATTATGGGGAGGAAAAAGAATAAGGATGCTAGAAGCCAAGAGCTCTCCTTGGTCAACTCTCTCCAAAAATTTTGAGTCATCATTGAAAGACTGTTCTTCTAATTGAATTTCTCTTGATACTGTAACTAAAGTGAAAAATGGTCATAGAAAGCTCCAAAATAAGAAAATCAAAGGAGAGAAGGTTAGAGCTAGAATAAACTAGATGAATCTATGAGACAAATGTTCTAAATTTTTCTTTCAAGTCCTAAAAAGAGAAACTAGGGACATAATAAAGTGAATTTGCAAAGATGGGGAACATCTTACCTCCTCTAGTGATATTTTAAGAGTTTTTACTCAATAGTACAACAAATTATTCTTGTTGGAGGATTATTGTCTTATGATGAAGGAAACAAGAGCTAGGATTGAGAATATTATTCCTAAGAAATTTTCTTTTAAGGATGTAGAGGACCTTAACATAGTTATTTTTGTTGAGGAGATTAGAAATACTATTCAAAAAATATGCAATGATAAAGTTGCATACTAGATGGATTACTAGTGGAATTCTATAAAACTAATTTGGGTTTGATCTTTTTTGAACTTTCGGAGATGTATGAAGTTTCCTTCAGAAAAGGAACCGGTGGGTAGGATCTTAATGTGAGTCTTATCGATTTGATTCCAAAAGCTATTGAAAAAATACTTATTAAGAATTGGCATCATATTACACTTATGAGTCTGTCCTACAAAATTCTAGCTAAGGTTTTAGCTTCTAAGGTGGAAAAAATTCTCCCTAAGATTATTAACCCCACTAAAACTGGATTTTTCAAGTGTGGGTATATTCTATAGAATCTAATCACTTGTTGAGAGATTCTTAATTAGGCTAAAACCTCAAGGAAGAATATAGGAATATTACTGATTGATTATGAAAAAAAAAATGATCAAGTTGAATCCAGAGCTTTATCCAAATGATGTTGCATGCCCTATGTTCTCTCATCTATTCTTTCATATGGTATATACCCTTATGATTGGATCTAGAGTTGTTGTATAAATAAATGGTGTTAGATCTAATTTTTTCAAACTATCTAGGTCTATAAGATGGAGGTTCCCCCTTTATCCTTCATTTTTTTTATTGCTATAGATTCTTTACACTACCTCCTTAGAGATATCTCCTTATCATCAATAGTACAAGGGCCCTCCTTTCGAAATAACAATGATATTTCTAATGTCCAATTTGTTGATGACACAATAATCTTATGTCTACCTAGATGATAGTAACATGGAACATCTCGTAGGAAAATTGAATCTTTTTTGGAAAACATAGGTAGTAAGATTTATGTATGCAAATATATTCTATTGGGATGGGATGATCATCCTTCATATTGGTGTTTGATGTTTTGTATTGGCTAGATTGTCTCATCCATTTTGTGAGGCATTTAGGGATTCTATTTTTGATTAACCCAAATATTAATGCAATGTGGTAATGGATCAAGGAGAAATCATTGTAAAACTAAATAAATAGAACTCAACTATCTCACCATGGATGGAAGATCTCAAGTCCATTAGAAAACCATCTCCTCCTATTATATTTACTTCCCTACTTGTCACATTAATATGAATCAATCTAAAATCTGTCCTTAAAGTCATTAGAGACTTCCTAGTTTCAAATGGTAAAAGGAACATGAAGTCTTATGGGACTGGTGCTAAAAAAATAAGGAGATTGGAGGCATGGGATTGAAAGATCTAAGGACTCAAGGAATTTCTCTAACAATTATAGCCAAAGCCACTACAGGTGAAAAATCTCAAATGGTGTTGATAAAAAATAACATTTCCAGAGCACACCCTTGCATAGCTAAATCCTAGAGTGGTTTGAACATGTTGGACCTTGTTACTTTGGATTTCAATGTCGATGTGAGAGGATCCAATATATTCAAGTAAATTTGGAAAATTTGGAGATATGTAAGACATTTTTTTGGTAATAAGTTGAGGATAGATTAGGGGAACATATTATGAGGACAAAGTTCTATATGGTGGAATCTCAAGCATGGGGACAACTAATCGGCCCTTATACATGTTGGTGTAAATAAGTATTTACTTATTACACTTTACTTAAGTTTACTTAGATCATTGTATTATTTTATTATTTATTAGTTTGACACCTAGGAGTTTGCATACTCTTATGAGTTTTCATGTAGACAGCAAAAAAGTAAGAAACTCTAATTTAGCACATGGTGTCTACAACATAAATTGATGTGCTACACCTTTGTAGACTTATCCACTCATCATTGCACTAACTCCTATTCTTAGTGGAGGATAATCCACTCTTGGTGGACATGTGCTTGGTTCTAAGACTTATCAGTGTGCTAACTCCTAGTCAATCTAGAGGCCTTTATATTCAGGCACTCCTAATGTTTATTTACTTGAAATCACATCAATTAAATATCATATTGTTTTTCTAGTCATACTTTGGTCCATTATGTGCCTATGCTTGAGTTCTTTGATCTTGGGTGATTTTTCCCTAAGGCAAATTCTTACATGGTATCAGAGGTGAGGGAATTTCTCTTTAAATAGTTGTTGGAGACCATTTTCTTGCTTTACCTCTTGGAAGACCTTGACCCAGATCTAGAGTATCACAATCATTGGGAGTGTTTAGAACCAAAGTGGACCTCACCATTGCATCTGGAACATCGATTCAATGAAACTTGACTATAAATTTGCCAACCCTAGGCCATAGTCAAATTTGAGGCAAATTTTTTTTTGCAAATTGTCACCCCGAGGCCTGATTTACAAATTTGGTGTGATCATTTATTAGATATATCTAATTAATTGTATAGATTAGTGTTATTTTCTTAGCAATTTCTATCAAACTTCTTCTGCCATTTTTGGAGTAGTTTTTTCAAAAAAAATTAGGCCATTAGGCCTACAGAGAAATTTATTTTGCAAGAACTAGGTAGTGAAACCCTAACCCCACAAGGAATATTCTTTGTGAATTTTGTCAAATATTCCTTTTTTCTAGATCATCACAGCAAATTCTATCCTACACAATCGTGGCCAACTCACCAAATCTGGTAGAACCATTCACTAGTTGAACATACCTTCAACATCTAATGACTTTCATTTCTTCTCTATCAGTTGACTCTTGTATTTAGATACATGTTTGCACTGCGGTGGGTTGAATGTGGGATTAAACACCCACCCCACCCACCAGCAACTTAGCCTTTCTAACCTTGGCAATTTCTCGGCAACGTTGAAACCCTTCTTCAATAGTTGTGTTTTCTCCTCTGGTAGTGGCCCCTATTTTTTCTTTACCATCTAAATAACTTCCCACCAACTAAAAATTTTGGCCCCCCGTCGCTTTCAAATACTAGTGACATGTGGCATCCACGATGACTACCAACATAGACTCTACATCACAACCCCTACCCTGTTAGCGCATCTAAGCCATCACACATGTACTACCACATTAGCTTGACTACCATATCATCAAGCCACTGTACAAACATGTTACCTTGCTGATGTCATCAACCATATAGTCTATATATTGATGTCATTGTCATGTCACCCATGAGTTATTTTTGTTGTGTTAGTAATTCACGGCATTAAATTTGATAGTCATTTAACCATCATTTGTAGGCTAGATTACACTTCCACAATAGTCATTTGATCATCAAATTTAGCCTTGCATTTGCTACCTAGACCCATCTCTAGATTTAGTTTTGATTTGACAGTCTAACTATGGGAGGCCATAACTCAATCATCTGGACTCCAAATCAGGTGCGATGTTTTTTAATTTTGTGTAGAATTTCCTAAACTTTTTAGTGGTGTTGTACTTTTCTAGTTTTGGTGCATAGATTTTTCAGAAATTGCATTTTTTGGTGACTATACCTATCCAATCCTACATTTTGCAACTTCAAATGCTCTTTACGGGCTCATCTAGACACATTTTCAGGTTCCATTTTTTTTTTTAAAGTGCTTAATTTTTCATCTACTTTCTAGATCTACAATCAAATTATAGGCTTATGTGGATAGAAATATCACTTTCTGAATTAGGTCTTTTTTTGCATTGTATTGCTTTGATTACTCTTCAAAATTGTTGTACATCTAAGCTACATTGTTAAGTGCCAAATTTGAAACTCAAAAAGTAATTTTAAATAGGAAAATTAGAAGTCCACTTTGTACATTTTGACAAGTGGCCTATTGTAAATGCACTACATATAAAGTGCCAAAAGCATCTTTATTGGGGGGTTCTTTAATTGAGTGAATTGGGGGGATGTGTCTTGTGTTCTTGTGTCTTTCTTTCTTGTTTATGATCTTTTAATTTTTTGCATCATGGGTTCACCTAAAACTCCATTTCTAACTTCACATAATAATGCTACATGGAAAGATATTATATGGAGTAGATTAATGGAAAAATGTTTAAATCTATATGTAGATGTACAATTACCAAACTCATTGATGCTATAGCACTAGTTGATTGGAAAATTGAAGATAATTAGGCTTTAGGAATCATTCAAAGTTGTGTTCATAGAGATCTCTTCTTCCACATTTCCAGCTTTAAGGAAGCCAAGGGTGCCTAGGGTAGACTTGAAGGGTTGAATGGTAAGGTGGATGAGGAAAAGGGATTCTAGATTGAGGATGATTAACTTCACTTGGATCCTAAGAATTTTGACACAATTCAAGATTATCTCAACAAAGCCAATAAATTGAGAGCACTTCTTAAGGATTGTGGTAATCCCATGAAGGATGATCAATTGGTTCATCAAATCTTGAAGAGGCTACCTTCAGAGTATGCATCTTTTGTGTCAAGTTACAACACTCACAGGTTGACCATGTGAAGTACACCAAGCCTTCATTTAATTCATTTGCATAAATGTTGATGTTGGAATAATCCAAGTTGATAGATATGAGAATTCTCAAGTCATCGAAGACCAAAGCATTGGTGGCCACTAATGAGAATCAATGAAATCAAAGTGGCAAAAGTTCTACCAATAACAAGAAAAATTAGAGGAAGGAAAAATTACAATTAGAGATACAAAAATCTACCTCCTCATATCAAGGAAATTCTTCTTCCAACAAGAAGGGAAATAGTGATAAGAAGGATAAACTATTTTGTGCATCTTGCAAGAAACCGAATCATGATGAGCATAAGTACAAGACTAAGAGAATTGATGAGTTGGAAAACTTACTTGGAAACAACAAAATCAATGTGGAAAATACTTCCAAGGATTCAAATCCATCCACTTCAAAGGGAAAAGGGCAAGCACTTATGGCTGGTTCAAGTTCTTCAGGGGAAAGGATTCTTGACTCAGGTGCCTCATATCATATGGGTTCTTCAAAAGGAGACTTTTCTTCATTGAAGTAGTCTAAGGTACCACTCGTCTTTGTAGGGGATGATGCAAAAATGGAAGTTGTAGGGAAAGGACAAGTTGACATGGAAAATGGAGAGTTCAAAGAAGTTCTCTATGTTCCCAACCTTAGCATTAATCTCCTTTCAATCTACCAAATTACTCACTATGGAGATGGCAATAAAGTTGAACTCCTTCCTGATTCAGTAATCGTGCCCAATCTAAAAGATGATTCATTGTTTGCAGTGGGTAAAGTTAGTCATTACACATGGCTTTATTCCTTCTCCCACTTTATGTGTAAGTCTCCTTCACATGCCTTCTTGACTCAGTATCATTCACAAAGAAAATTATGGCATGAGTGGTATGGACATCTCACCTTCAACTATCTTCATCAACTTTGCTCAAATAATATGGTCAAAGGTCTACCTGCAATTAGCTTTTCTAAGGGTGAATGTTCAATTTGTTCTATTGATATGTATCTAGAAGATAAGATTGATAAAGGGAAGTCTTGGAGAGCATTAGTTGCTCTTGGGTTATCTCACACAGTTCTAGCAGGTCCTTTTGCAGTAACATTAGTTAGCAAGGGTTGCTACATCCTCACTTTCATTGATGACTTCTCATGCTACACATGGGTCTACTTTCTTGATCACAAGAATGAAGTGTTTGATAAGTCTCTAGCCTTCAAGAGTCATGTTGAGAAGCAATCAAGTAAAGCCATCAAGGTTCTTTGTATGGTCAATGAAAGTAGATATGTGAACTCAAGACTTAGAGAATTTTGTGAACTTGAGGGTATTGATCTTTAGAATCTAGTAGCATTCAATCCACAAAAGACAAGTGTTGCAACAATGAGGATTAGAACTCTTAAGTCTATGGAAAGTTGCATGATTCAAGCCAAGTCTCCCAATCCATCACTTGAAGTCAAAGCAATAAGTAGTACCAATCACATACTTAATATGTCTACTCATTACGTCTTAGATGGAAAAACTCCTTTTGAGGCATGGTGTGGCAAAAAACCAATTGTGAAACACTTCAGAGTCTTTGGTTGTCTAGCATGGGCACATATGTCTTCACAAGAATGTAAGGAACCACCACCAAGGCCTTGTACTTTCATTAGATATGAAGACAATGTTAAGGCATATAGACTTATGGATCTTGAGACTTATGAGGTTTTTATAGAGATGAATGTTCACTTTGAGGAAAGTTCACCTAGCTTATTCTCTAATCCTCTCCGCACTTCATATATTGTGGAAACTGATAGTGGCAATAGTAATAGTGATTCAATAGATTCAAATATGCAGGATCCTATTGATAGATACAACACAACATCACAATGTTAGCATATTCCACATGCATATATTGCTATAGTGATAGGTCCATGCAATTTAGTATAGTTGGGTACACCTTTTCTTCCAGCTCGAGCATCAGGGGATGAATACATAATAGATATTTTAGGTTTGTTTGTGGATTCATACATAGAATATTTGGGAGACATCATTGATGATATACATCTTCTCTTTGATGAAGAATATCCTTCTTCAGTTATTGTGAGGGCTCACTTTGACCCTCCTATCCATTCTCTACATGATTAGTCTATCTAGGTTGATATGATTGTGGATCCTTATGTATAGAAGTTGTAGGAGGTCTCTTTATCATTTGAGAAGACAATTGGTTCTTTGGGATATGTTCTATGACCATCCTTTCTAGATCTTCACTTGTTCTTTTTAGCAGTTTTGGAATGGGCAACTATCAATATCGACATAGGGACAATTGAGCAAGTTTCAGAGACACCATTCATCATTGGGATTCTTTCTACACATTGGGGAAGCATCTCATTTGTACCTAAGATATTGTCTCTTCTGAATGGAAGGAACATTATTTAGCTAGGGAGGTAGACTACCTTGTCTCCTTTCTTCTTCTCTCTTGTGGGAGGGACCTTTTCCTCTATTGGGATTGTGTTCTTCTCATACTTCTCTATTGTATATATTTGATGTATGTCATAATGGGGGGGTCTTGATTACTCCATCCATACATGCATCTTTTTTTCTCATATCTCTTTGTGGGGGATGGTTTTCCCATGAGGTTTTCCCTCTTTATCTACTTTATGAGAGATTGCATTTCATTTGTACATAGGTACCTAATATGGCCTAGTAGTCGGGACCCATATTGCATTTTCATCCTAGCTTTTGTGAGCTTAAGTGCATTTCCCTAAGTTGCACTTAAGGGGGGGTGTTGGTGTAAATAAGTATTTACTTATTACACATTACTTAAGTTTACTTAGGTTAATGCATTATTTTATTATTTATTAGTTTGATACCTAGGAGTTTGTGTACTCTTATGAGTTTTCATGTAGACAACATAGAAGTAAGCAACTATAATTTAGCACATGGTATCTACAACATTGGAGTTTGTATATTTATCTGAGTTATCATGTTGACAACACAATTATTCACACTCCTATTTTATCACATGGTATTTACAACATAATTTTATGTGCTACACATTTGTAGACTTATCCTCTCATCATCACACTAACTCTTGTGCTTAATGGAGGATAATCCACTCTTGGTGGACATGTACTTGGTTGTAAGACTTATTAGTGTGTTAACTCCTAGTCAGTCTAGAGGCCTTTATATTCAGGCACTCCTAGTGTATATGTACATGACATTACATTAGTTGAATATCATATTGTTATTCTGGTCATACTTTGGTCCATTCTATGCTTGTGCTTGAGTTCCTTGATCTTGGGTGATTTTTGACTAAGGAAAATTCTTACAATGCAATGGTGTTCTATTAGGAGATAGGTTGAAAAAGGAATTAAAACCTTCAAAGAAATTCTTAGTAGTGGATATCTTGTACAATATTCAATGCTCAAGGAGTATGACTTTCTTGATTATCAATGGAGAGCCTATTGTAAGTTGAAAGGAGCCTTGGATAACCTTCCTATGAAGATTGAATGTTTCTTTATTCATTATTGTTCTTCTTAGCTAATGTAGCCAGATTCTAGCCCCTGCCACCTTGTCAAATCAAAATATGTCTAATCTACTCTTATTTATAGCCGATATATTATTTAACCATTTGAACTCTAAATGTAACCTCCACTATGAGCTAGCTAACTAGAAGAAGATCTTATCCAAACTTTGGGCCAAACCTATTGAGCCAATGCTTTCTCTTATTTCTACAAATAGTTTGAATATGTCCATCATGGCTTGTTTGAATTCATTTTGTGAAGGAAATATGTGATGTAGGAGCATCCTGGGTTGATGTGTTATCTTTCTCATTTGTGTTCATTCTACTAGTTGTTGCCAAGTTTCAGTCATTGTTGAGTTGCAGCAATTGTTCAGTGACAGTCATTTTTGTAGTTTAAGCTGAGCTGAAGTAATCCCACATCATGTTAACACTCAATTTTGCATGTTATCCCATCTCATGACTAGAGTGTACTATTTTTTAATGATATAGAATGATCTGTAAGTCATTTTGGCAAGTATAAATAGAGTGTCTAGACTTAGAGTTAGGGAGTTTTCAAAGATTTTTAGTAGATCATTTTAGAGAAGAACTAGAAGTTGTGAATTTGAAGCTGGATCTTGGATTTGGAATACATTTTGCATCTGGTTGTAACCTAGAAGGCCTTATAGCTAGGCATGTATGTTGATCATTTAATGAATCAATAAAGAATATTGTTCTCTCTCTCTATGGTGTTGTTCTCTTTGTGTGTTTTCTTTCATTGTATTAACTTAGCACTGTTGTTTAGGATTATTGGGTGTGCCTTTGGCCCTAGTTATTCCTTTTCCTCCTTATGCCAGGTGCTATCAGAGTATAATTGTTCCTAAGTTTACAAGAAGATCATCGAAGTGTGAGGCAATTTGTACTAGGACTTTGGATCATGTAGAACCCAATTTTATATTTGATTGAAGGTTGCAGATCTATGAATTCGACCTATAACTTGTAGAGGGTTATGATCTTGTAGGAACCTAATTTGTAAAGATGGTTTATGGTAGAGAAAATATCGATAATGTTATGTTAGATGCATTGAGACAAATTATAGCTAGATTAGATGTTGTGGAGACAGCCCAATGGAGAGGAGTTCATCTTGAGGATGTGAGTGATGTATTGAAGTTGATGAACAATCAACCCCACAACTCCCAAGAATCACCTACATGTGAACACCTATTACAAAAGAGAGAAGCAAAAAGCTATGGAGGCAAAAATTACCAGATCCATAGATGAGACATTTTTTATGAGCAAAAAGAAAGATTGCTATAATCAAAATTGAATGAATAAGTCACAAAGAGATCAATCCTTACAAAAGGAGATCAAAACCCTATAAGGGTAACATAATAAGTTACAAAGGGCAACCTAAAGGTGAAAACATAAAGTGAAATCTTAAGAAAGGAGAAAAGGTAATTTAGTAAATGAAATTAAATTATCCTTTTTCTCTAACACCCCTCCTTAAGATGAGCAACAATGCATTTACAAATAATGCATAAAGAGCAAGGAAACTACAACGCAATGTTGAAAGAAAACTTGGGTCCTAGGAACAAGGCCTGATGAGGTACCAAATAACAATAAAATCTCTATGAAATTGAGATATAGAGAAAACCCAATGGGAAAAACTCTACTCCAAAAAGAGATAGCTAAAAACCTAGTCAAGGACTGCAGAAGCCTCTAACTAGAGGAATGTTTCAGAAAATGGGAACAAAGAGAGATCATGAAGAAAACCACTGAAGCATGAAGAAGCTACAAAAAATATCAAAAATAAATCATTGATCTATAGAACATCCTTTGAAATAGAACCAAGGAATGTTGCAACCAAAGTATGAATGAAAAGAAGAGTGTCTATATGGTAGATGATCTATCTCACCGAAATGCATAATTATCCAGCCATTACAATCACTTAGTACATAGGATCAAATACTATATATATAGCTCACTCCAACAAACCAAGGAAGTATTAGAAAAAATAGAACCCCCCCCCCCCCCCCCCCCAATGCAAACAAGGGTGAGGTGACATGTAGCTAAGAAAGTGGGTCAAAAAATCTCCTGCAAAATAGAAAGAACCAAGAATATTGAGAGTGAAGAAGAGATACAGACACTTATATAGGCACATGTCACTGACACATCATGGGGCTAATGTCATGGAAGGTACACTCACTTGACAAAGGAAGAGGGCACTAAAAGGCAAACAACTATCCCCCCCCCCCGCCCCCCCATGGCACTTTATAATATAGTGTGAGTGCAATAAATCAAAATGATGAAAAAGATCTTGAAAAGAAAGGAGTGGCACTTTATCTCAATAAATTTGCATTAAAAATGCTTACAAATGATATCAACAATGATAAAAAAGGGCAAAAAGATGATACAACAGAAAGTACAACCCAAAAGAAGAGATCCCATGCCATGAAAACAATCCCCAAACCTGAAACATCCAAGATGTCCACCATAGTACAAGAAAGAAAAAGATTGAATAGAATGTTTCTAGTGAAGAATTTGGAAAAATAAATAGCAACATTGGAAAGATCTTGGAGATACCTTTCCAAAAATATAAATAATTCCCAAATCAGAGAACGGATGCTCAAGATGTGTCTCCTAAAGTGAAAAATAGAACTTCTAGATTTGACTACATAAATAGGAATTCAAAAGTCCAAATAACCTATACAATCATGATGAGCTCAAAAAGAGCTTTTTGATGATATAAGATTCATCAAAAAATACCTTTGTATGACAAAGATATGGCCAATAAACCACAAATAGCTTTTTAAGACAAAACAAATCATAGAAGTGATGTTTTTAAAGCTATCAAATTTTGGCCCAAAAAAGATGACATCAGCACCTACGCTAGGCCTGCAATGTCAGTACTTTTCTAACACCCTTGCTATGTCAGTACTTTGCTAATGTAGGCATCCTTTTTTGGAAGATTTAAAAAGGTTTTTTTTAAAACAAAACAAAACTCTTTGAAGAATTTAAAAAAAAAAAAAGCATACACTTTGTTTAAAAAAATCATGAGCCTTTTTTTAATAAAGTCTTTTTTTTTTTCATTAATTCTTTTCAATAAAAATAAATAAATAATCTCCTCGTAAAGTGTGCCCAAATCTGGTAGCAAATTTTTTTGCCTTAAATTTCAACTATGTCCAAAAAAGATAAATTTTATATGGAAACAGGGGTTTTTGGGTGCTATGAATCCAACAATGAGGTCCGTTTGGGCTCAAAATGTACCAAAATAATGACCCCCCAAATCCAATACAAAAAAATTTTAAAAATTGAAACCATCTAAAATAAAAACAAGTATAGATCTGAAAGCCAAGAAAAAAATCTCATAAACTGAATAGGGGCATGAAGATTTGGAGCTTTGATACCATGTTTAAGTTGATGAACGATTAACCCCATAGCTTCCAAGAATCAACTACATGCAAACACTTATTATAGAAGAAAGAAGCAAAAGGTTATGGAGGCAAAAATTGCCAGATCCATATATGAGACATTCTAGATGAGCAAAAAGAAATATTGCTATAATCAAAACTGAATGAATAAATTACAAAGAGATCAATCCTTATAAAAGGAGATCAAAACCATAAAAGGGTAACATAATAAGTTAAAAAGGGTAACCTAAAGGTGAAAAATATTTAGTAATTACAAAATAAATTCTAAATAGAGAAAGCTAAAAATACATAAAATGAAATCTTAAGAAGGGAGAAAATGTAATTTAATAAATTAAATTAAATTATCCTTTTTCTCTAACATGATGATGAAGCAGTAACACCAAAACCTAATCTAGAACTAGAAGAAGATCAAGATGAGGAAAGATTGCTAAGAGTATTGTCTAGGGTACATTCAAAGCGTGTTGTAGAAGTTGTTCCTTATGATGGAAAGTTGGACACTAATGTTGTGATGGATTGGATCTTTGATATGGAGGAGTTCTTTGAGTATGAAAACACTCCTAATAATAGGAAGGTGAAAATTCTAGTTACTAGGCTAAAAGTTTACGCTTCACTATGGTGGGAGCATTTGCAAACTAATAGACAAAGGAGAGGAAAGGAGAAGATTAGAAATTGGCTAAAGATGACGAACAAAGTAAAGAACAAATTACTTCCTATTGATCACCAAGTTAGCTTGTTGAAAAAGATTCAAAATTGAAGACAAAAGGACATGGTTGTGAAAGACTATACTGAGGAATTTTATAGATTGGACATTAGATCTAGACATGTAGATGATGATGTTGACAAAATTGCAAGATACATAAATTGATCAAGATTTGGAATTCAAGATGAAATAGGTTTTGTAAAATTGGAAAGTGTAGAAGAAGAATACCAGTATGCCTTGAAAGCTAAGGAGATCTTGACAAAGAAGCATCAACAAAGACAAAGAGGTAGAGGTGGTAGATTCCAGAGAGATAGAGGAAGATCTTATGGTGAAGGTGGTAGATCTAATATTTTTGTGCAGGATAAAGAAAAATCTGAGTGGAAAAATGATGTTAAAGACAAGACTAAATGGAAAGGTAGTGGTTCATATTGAGGAGGTATTAGTTCTTACTGAGCAAGAGGCAATTCTTATCTTAGAGGTGGTTTTTGTGGTGATAATTTTAGATGTCGTAAGGAAGGGCATAGATCCTTTGAATGTAGATCCTCTAAAAGTGGGTAGAATAATAGAAATGTTGTGATTCAAGGAGACATTGAGAGTTCACCAAGTGGACCTAGGACTAGAGAAAATATGATGGCGAGAAGAACCTTATGTAATAATGGACATGATGAGGAACCTATCCTTAGAAGGAGTCTTTTCAAGACTAGATTTAAGATGGTTGGAAAATACTGCAAGATGATCATTGGTAGAGGAAGTTCAAAAAATTTGGCATCAGAAGAACTGATAATAGAGTTGAAGCTACAAAGACTGAAACATCCAAAACCCTATCATGTTTCATGGATCAAAGATGAGCATAAGATATTGGTAAGTGAGCAGTGTGTTGTTAGGTTCAAGATTGGACATTATTTTGATGAAGTTTTGTGTGATATTATGCTTATGGATTGTTTTCATATTTCATTGGGTAGACCTTAGTAATATGATTGATATGTTGTACATGATGGAAGATTGAATCAATATACTCTTTGGGTGAATGGGAAGAACCAGATATTGTTGCCTTTGATTGAAAGTCCAAATAAGGTTAATTGCACTGCAAAAAAAAATTGCATGATCAATGGGAAGCAATTTGAAAAAGAAGTGAAGAAGTATCAAGTTGTTTTGCCATAGTTCCTAGAGGACCGAGTGTTGATAGTAATGACCGAGCAAAAAAGTTGGTAATGACTAAGTGAAAATAGATAGTGGAAGCCGAGTACCAGAAGAAATTACACAATTTTTGAATGAGTATAAGGACATTATTGCTGAAGGTATTCCTGATGGTTTATAGCTAGTGAGAAGTATCAGTCATTATATGGATCTAATTCCTAGAGCTAATTTTCTTAACAAAGAACCATATAGATTAACACCTACAGAGAATGAAGAACTTAACAGGCAAGTGCAGTAGTTGTTGTAGAAGGGATTAATCAGAGAAATTTTGAGTCCATGTGTTGTACCTATTGTATTAGCACCTAAGAAGAATGGAAAATGAAGAATGTGTACTAATTCTAGAGTTATGAACAAGATCACAATGAAATATAGATTTCCTATGCCGAAGATGGATGACATAATGAATTGTTTGAGTGGAGCAAAGTATTTTACAAAGATTGATTTGAAGAGTGGCTATGATCATATCAAAATCAAAGAAGGTGATGAATGGAAGACAAATTTCAAGACAAAAGATGGTTTGTATGAATGGTTGGTTATGCCTTTTGGTTTGACTAATGCACCTAGTACTCTCATGAGGTTGATGAATGAATTTTTGAAAAGGCTATTGGGTAAGTTTGTGATTGTTTATCTAGATGACATTTTTATATTTAGTAAGAATAAGGAAGAACATCTTGAGCATGTTAGACAAGTATTGCAAAGATTAAAAGAAGAGAAGTTGATGATTAATCTGAAAAAAGTGTTCTTTTATGCTAGAGGAGACTGTGAATTTGAGATTTGTGATTTCAACTAATGGTTTGAAGATGGACCCCGAGAAGGTTAAATTTTTTTTGGAATGGCCTACACCTAAGAATGTGGATGAGGTAAGATCATTTCATGGTTTGGCTAGTTCTTACAGAAAGTTTATAGAGAATTTTAGTGATGTATGCAATGCTATGACTAAGACAATGAGAGGAGATAAAAAGGAATTCAACTAGACACATGGAGTTGATAAGAGTTTTGAGACTTTGAAACAAAAGGTTGTTGAGTTACCTATATAGGATTTGCCTAATTTCAATAAGGTATTTCAAGTTTAATGTGATGCAAGCGGTAGTGCAATAGGAGTTATATTAAGTCAAGAAGCTAAACATGTTGCTTTCTTTAGTGAGAAGTTGAATGATGCTAAAAAGAAGTATTCTATGTATGATCAAGAGTTTTATGCTATTGTTCAAGCTTTAAAGAAGTGGAGACAGTATTTGATTCCTAAGGAGTTTGTGTTGTATTCTGATCATAAATCTTTACAATACTTGGGAAGTCAACATAAATTGAATCAAAGACATATGAAGTGGGTTGACTATTTGGAAAGTTTTACATTTGTGATTAAGCATAAGAGTGGAGTTACTAATGGAGTTGCTAATTCATTGAGTAGAACACGTTCTTTGTTGACTGAAATGAAGGTTGAAATTCTTGATTTTGATGAAATAAAAGAGTTGTATGATGTTAATCCTAATTTTTTTGAGGTGTGGAGAGAGTGTAGAGCACCAAATCTGATAGATCACATCAGTAAGTATGATGAATATTTTATTCAAGAAGGTATGTTGTTCAAAGGTATTCAGTTGTGTATCTCTAGAAGTTCTATGAGGTTGAATTTGATTAAGGAAAAGGATAGTGGTAGATTGTCTAGACATTTTGGAATTGATAAAACCTTGAGTTTTCTGAAAGAGAAGTATTATTGGCCACATATTTATAAAGATATTCAAAAATTTGTGAAGAGTTGCAAAGTTTGTCAAGTTGCAAAAGGAGTAAGTTAGAATACTAGATAGTATACACCTATTTTTATTCCTAATAAACCTTGGTGTGATATTAGTATGGATTTTGTTCTTGGATATCCTAAAATAGCAAAGAGGTATGATTATATTTGTTGTGGTGGATGGATTTTCTAAAATGGCTCATTTTATACCATGTAAGAAGACATCAGATGTTGAACATGTTGCTGAAATTTTCTTCAAAGAGATTGTTAGATTGCATGGTTACCAAGAAGTATTATATCGGACAGAGACAATAAGTTTGTTGGTTATTTTTGGAGGACTTTATGGAAGAAGATGGGTACTGAGTTGAAATTTAGTTCTATATTTCATCCGTAGATTGATGGACAGATATAGGTTGTGAATAGAAGCTTGGGTAATTTTTTGAGATGCTTAGTTGGAGATGAAACACATAATTGGGAAATGGTATTAGCACAATCTGATAACTCTATGAATAGAAGTATAGGAAAGACATCTTTTGAGATTTTTACTAGAATGAAGCCTAGAGGAGTATCAAATTTAAGAGATGTTGCTAGTGAGGAGAAGAGAAGTGTTGTAGGAGAAGAATTTTCTGATTTTATGGAGTCTTTGCATAAAGAAGTGAAACAAAAGTTGGAACAAAGAAATTAGAAATACAACGAGCATGTTGATAAGTCTAGAAGATGTTGTGTTTTTGAAGTTGGTGATGAAATGATGATTCTTTTGAAGAAGGAAGTAGAGGTTTGACAGTGGAAATTCTTATGAAGTTGATTTACCTGATGACATGGATGTATCTCCTATTTTCAATGCTGTTGATCTATATAAGTATCATGACTCAAATGATGAAGTTTTTGTACTTGATGATTATCCTAAGAAGTAGATTAGAGAGGTTGAACAGATATTGTATCAGAGAGTTGGTAAAAGAACAAGAGGAAAAGAATACTATGAATATTTAGTGAAGGGGAAAATAGACCAGTTGAAGATACTACATGGATTTCTCAATCTGAGTTGGATTCAGCTCAGGTTGTGACATCTCAATGATTCAGGAGAATAATTTCTTTCCACCCTAGTTTTCTAATGTAGGATCATCCTAGGTTGATATGTTATCCTGCTCATTTGTGTTCATTCTACCAGTTGTTGCCAAGTTTTAGTCCTTGTTGAGTTGCAGCAATTGTTGAGTCCTGGTAATTTTTGTAGTTTAAGCCTAGTTGAGGTAATCCCATATCATGTTACTACTCGGGTTTGCATGTTATCCCATCTCACCACTGCAGTGTGTGTCGAGTTCCACAGTGTGTGTTGAGCTATTCTTCATGTGTCAAGTTACCTAGTGTATGTCAAGTGACTCTTCATATGCCAATTTTTCTTGTTTATGTGAGTGTCAGCATTTTGGATGTGTTTTCTACATTTTTGGTGCAAGCTAACTTCCAGGATTTATTGTGATTGTGACATTTATGTTAAGATATTTTCTTGGGATGTGTCCAGACCATTGTTGGGTCAGCCTCTCTATTATGTAATGATCTAGAATGATCTATGAGCCATTTTGGAAGGTATAAATAAAGTTTTTAGACTTAGAGTTAGGGCAGTTTTTAGATATTTTTGGTAGATCATTTCAGAGCAAAACTAGAAGTTGCAAATTTGAAGCTGGATCTTAGATCTAGAATGCATTTTGTATTTGGTCATAACCCAAAAGGCCTTACATCTAGTCATGTATTATGATCATTTGATGATTCAATGAATAATATTATTCTCTCTCTCTATGGTGTTGTTCTCTTTATGTGTTTTCTTTCATTGTGTTAACTTTGCAAGGTTGGTTTGGATTGTTGGGTGTGTCTTTTGCCCTAGTTATTCCTTTTCCTCCTTGCATCAGTATGAAACCTTTTTGGGTTAAATCTTTACAATAACTTCTCATTTTATTGCATTATTATAGGTTCTTCAGTTTATAATAGCAAGTGGTGCAATGTTTTTTGGTCTATTTTTCATTTATCTTACTTTGGAAGATTTAAAAATTAAGGAATAATGATATTTTTTGAGGTAAAGCTAGACACCTTACTATTTCTCTATAGAGGCTCTCATATGTTGATGTTCTTGTTTTAAAAAAATATTCAATTGTATATTTTCATTGATGTTACATAAATGTTACATTCAAACAAAGAACTGCCAGTAGTAACCAAGCTTAAAAGGCTCTAGTATCAGCCGAGATTTTTTTTAAAAGAATCCAAGTTCAATGATCAAGTGAAAACTAAGCTAGGTTGGTTATTAAATGATTCCTATGTAAATAGAGTAAGGTTAGTTACCAAAGGGGTACTGTGTAAGCTGAGGCGGGTTAGTTGCCAAGGAACTCAGTGGTAATTGGGTGACCCAGTTTCAGTGTCTACCAACCTATAGTAGAATATTTTTATTTATTATTTGGTTTATGCAAGTTGACTTAGTGGATGTTAATTGTTTATTTGTAAGGGTATTAAAGATGATATGACATTGAATTTCATATATATGAAAGGCCAAGTTGTGAATTGAAATATGGAAGTTCTGGAAGAAGATAAGATGAAAATAAAGAAGGATATCTAAATAAGGGAAGAATATCTAAGCTGCAAAAGAATATTCTAGTCAAAGATGATCCAAAGGATAAGCCAAAACATCAACCTAAATATTCAAATTATTTGCTTTGATAATCAAGTCAATCATTATTACTCTCTAACAATTGTAGCAGTAAAGAAATTTTTTAATAGAGTTGGCTTAACAGTCATTTTGTAAATCCTCTAACAAGGTGGAATTTCTAGATTGAAGTTTCTTAAGACCTCTAACAAGGTCACTTCTAACAGGGTGATTCAAATCCTTTAACAGGGCCACACCTAATAGTGTGTTTTTTAACCTTTAATAGGGCTCACTTCAAAAGAGTGAAAAGTTGTAACTATTTGCATTGGTGGTTTTTCCAAATTGGGTTTCCACATTAAATCTCGGTGTCTCATGTGTTCATGTTATTTTCTTACTACTTTATCTTTCTAAAACTAAGTTACTAAAGGTTAATACACATTAATATCTCAAGATTTCTTTGTTAACTGGGTTATAGTGAATATATAGTTCTAACCGAACTGTGTAAGGATTTAAATAAGAAGTTTGTATTGACATCTAAGGGATTTAGAATTATTTTAGAGGTAACTAATTCACCCCTCCCCTCTTATTTACTCCTCTTATATTTCCAACAATTGGCATCAGAGTTGTTGGTGCTTACAAGAAAAGTTTCAAGGACCTAGGCTAAAGATCAATATGTCTTACAAAAGAGAGATTCCTAAGTTAAATAGAGAAAAATTCAAAGCATGGCAGGAACTCATGAAGCAACATTTGGGAACCATTAGAGATATAGGCCTACGCTTCTTGTACATTTACTATGTGGAACCTCCTAATCCTTTGACTATGGATCAGATGGTAGATAAAAAGAATCACAACACAATGATGATTGACATTGCTTCTACTCTCAATTATTCCAAATTTGATGAAGTCAAATATTGTCCTACTACTCATGAGATGTGGAACAAGATAGAAAATATCTATAGAGGAGATGACAATGTGAGGAGAGCCAAAGTAGAAAGTCTAAGAGGCCAATTTTATTATAGGAAAATGAGAGAAGATGAAAACATTGCTAAATATAGTGAAAGAATCAAAGCAAGTGTGAGTGTATTAGAGCTATAGGAGGAAAAATAGATTATGTGATAGTAGGCAGCAAGGTATTAGAAACTCTTCTTCCTGTTTATACAATTAGACTTTCAGTTATTCAAGAGATAAAATGTGATTAGAAAAATGATATAATTTTGGATGCACTAGTGGGAATGTTAACATCTTTTGAGTTGGATAACTTTGATAACTATCTTCTTGGATCTCACAACATAGAATTAGCATTCAAAGAAAAAATAACACTTGGTAGGGAGGAAACTCAAAACTCAAGCAAATTGACAGTGAAGAAGAAGAAGAATCTGATGATGACCTTAAAGCTATTGAATCCCTACTTGCAAGAAGTTTACCTAAAGGCAAAGGTAAACATAAAGACAACATTCCATTGATTTTTTTTTCTTGTGAAGAAGTTGGTCATGTTTTTGCAAGATGTCCAAACAAAGAGAACAAAGATGGCAAAAAAATCAAGAAGTTCAAAGGAAAAAAATATTTCAAAAGCTACAAAGACTACAAAGATAAAGGTAATAAATCTTGTTATATTGCTAAAGATTGTGATAGTGATGATGAAGATGAAATGATATATATTGCTATTGAAGATGAGTCAGATGATGATGATAATGAAAAGATGGTATGTATTTCTCATGTTAGCAAAAATGACACATGAATAATAGATGGTGGTTATTCTCATTACATGACTAGTGATAAAACTCAATTTTAACACTTGGAGCACTATGATGGTGGAAGTGTTAAATTTGGAAATAATGAACAATGTTATTGAAGGGAAAAGGATGCATTTTTGTATCTCAAAGGAAAGGTAAGGGTCATTCCCCTATCTGATGCTCACTAGAGTATAGATCAGTGATGCATCATCATAACTACATTAAAGATCTATCAAGGTGATGCAAAGAAATCAAATCTCATTGCATATGAATCATTACATTAGGTACATTATAAAATCATTGTATCAAGTCTTTTGCATTTGATGTCAAAAAGAGAGATTGAATATGTCATATCAAAAGAATTAAAGAATAAGAGGAAGAAATTTGTATATCAACAAGAGGGAGAACTTAATCAAATGGAGTCTAAAGATAAGATGTCAAAGGGAGAATATCGGAGGGAGTTCTCATAGATGAAGAATCAAAATGAAACTAAGAATATTATAAAATCTTATAAATAATTTTTGTTCTCTAAGTTTCTTTTTCATATGACATGTTCTATTGCCATCATATATTTTTTCATTGATGTTACACAAATTTTACATTCCAACTGAGCACTACTAGTACTAACCGAGCTTAGAAGACTCTAGTATCAACCGAGAAAAAGTTCAGAAGAAGTCAAGTTCGGTGATCAAGTGCAAACCAAGCTACAAAATTCATTGAAGGATTGTTGTGTAAACCAAGTTGGGAAGGTTACCAAAGGGGTTCAGTGCAAACTGAGTCAGGTCAGTTACCAAGGAACTCAGTGGTAACCAAGTGACCCAGTTCTAGTGTCAATCAACCTACAACAAAACAATTTTGTTTATTATTTGGTTTATGCAAGAAGACTTAGTGGATTTGAATTATTTATTTGTAAAAATATTCAAGTCAACTTGACATTTGGTTTCATATATATGAAAGGTCAAGTTGCCGATTAAAATATGGAAGTTGTGGAAGAAGATAAGATGCAAAGAAAGAAGGATATTTGATTAAGGGTAGAATATCCAAGGAGCTACAACGAATATTTTGATGAGGGAGGATATAGAGGATAAGCTAGAATAGTGATCTAAATCTATAAATGATTCACCCCTCCCCTCTCAGTTACTCCTCTTATATTTCCAACAGTTGCAATGTCAGTTACAATGGTTATTAAGATGAAAGAAAGTAAGTTCCTACATATCCTGAGAGATGGTAAGGCAACTATGGAAAAAATAGAGATAGTTCATAGATATGACACCACTAAAGAGGAGGATGAGTTTGATATTACATTGGTAGAGTTTATTCAGCAACTCAAGGACAAAGGAAAATGGAAAGGAAATGCCTAGATCAAGGAGGAGCCTACTATTCACATCAACCCTCTTGTATATCCCATCACCAATTTTAATTCCAACTATGATTTTCCTAATTATGTGGTTGAATATTCTGATTTTGATATGTACTTTAAATATTGTTGTTATGACATACTTAAAACTTAGAAATATATCTATCTAATGCTATTTTAAGAATTGGGATGGGTTATGTGGGTTTGCACTCATTAGGTTGAGTGGAGTTTCATTCAAATTATGGACTCTTTATTTTGTTATAGTTTAAATGATATGCAACAAAAAAATATGCATCTTTCATCAAACTAAAAAAACAAGTTAACCATGAAAATGCTATTAAATACTTATCATAATGTTTTGTAATATTAAGCATAAAATTCTATGTATTACTCCCAACATTACTACTTAATGTTTATTTTAGCAAAATTATAGATATAAAATTTATTAAAAACACAAGAAGAGTACTTAAAATGCAAGCCCAAAAAATTCCAAAAATGGTGATAATCAATGCATAGCCACATTTTCCTTAGATGACTCTCAATATCTAGATTGGAATGTCATCTTGTAGAATTCTTCAATATAATCCTTATTCATCAAATATTTTTATTTCATATTTTGTGACCTCTTGAACAACTCCAATTCATAATCCTAAGCTATGAACTTGGCCTTAAGTCTAGAGATCATGAACTTCTACCTAGTGATCTTTGGTTTGCCATTATCCTCTTTGTCCTTTTATAATTCTTTCCACCGTAAAGAAGCATGGCCATTCAACCTAGTATGTGCTAACCTAACCATCTATGGATCCTTCACATATTTAAGTTCAAATTGATCTTCTATCCCATTAATCAAATCCATCAAATCTTCAAAATGTATAGAATCAAAAAAGCATGCAACATCCATTCTATGAATCTAACCCATTTGTGTCATAGATCTCAATAATATGTGTTCCTCTATAGGAATCTCAACTTCAACTCTTTCAGTATCTTCAATACCTTCTTCAAATTCATCTTTCATCTCAAGTTTCCTCTTAACCCTAGTCAAAGCTTTCTAGTTCCCAATCCTCATCTCATTCCTACATTCCTCCATCATTTTCTATAGCCTTATAGGATTTAGTCTTCCAGGTGGAGTCCTTGCAAATATTTGAAATCTCCTACTTAATTTCCGTTTCTTCAGCAATATGATCACAATGTTATTTTTCCTAACAACCAAGAAATGTACCAAAACCTACAACTTTCCTCAAAAAAATCTTCTTGAGATCACAAACTTTTCCTTCAATTGATACACCAACTCTTTGTAGTCCCTTTGTGCAACCCTGATGCAGGAGCATCTTGGGTGTCAGAGCAATCTTGTATCACCCAAAAATATTTCCTTTCTATTCTTGAATAAGGGTTTTCTAAATGCATAGGTGTTATCTGTAGAGGCTTCCTACTTAGTAAGTTGGTCCTACAAGCTTGGAATGTTCTAATTTAAAAGGTGGAGGTTCATGTTTGATATATCAGCCTGCCAGTTAAGTCCCAATGTCATATCATGAGTATTTGTGAAGATATTGTGATTTTTTGTTGTGTAATTTTGGTGAAAAATCTTTAGGATTGTCTTTTAAAACCTTAGGGGCTCTAAATGTGCTTTGAAATGAGGCCAACTACAGCTTGTGTAAATTCAGCATTGTAGATCAAAAGATGGGGATTCTGGAACAAGGTTATAATAGACAATCATATCAATGGTTTGCAAGTTATGGTCTTCTAAAGTTGGGCCAATCAAAAAATTTAAACTAAATTTCCTAATTGATTTGAGCCAACTCTATATTTAATTTTATGGTTTTCGGCCTCAAGGGTTGGGGTTTGATGTCAAGAAATTTCTCGAGTGGAGTAAAATTACCTATGTATGGAAGGATCGTAGATTGTCTAGGACAACTTTATGTAAAAGTTTGTAGCTTTATCTTGTAAACTATTATAAGGAAGGCACCCATGTGGGTTTTCATATTCTAATTATGAATTCTATAATTCTGTATTTGTCGAGATAATAAGAAGCTCATGGTTTTTTCTTACCAATTTTTGTTGTTTCTTTGTTTATGTTATGTATTTGTGGGATTAAGGGGATAACCCTTTGTCAAAGCCCCTCTAGTAGGCCAAATAGATAACTTCTTTTTCTCAACATCCAAGATCTCAAGGCTCAAAAACATTGAAACTTTTCCATTTGCTAAAACTTTATTTTTCACGCACAATGAGAAACAAATCCTATTTTGAACAACCTTGCACAAGACTTTTGTTGATGTAGGTAAGGTCCTTTATTCTTCCACCCTACAAATAAAAAATATAAAACTCTACAAGCTCGGGAACTCGGATCTAGAATCTCAAGATCGCAACCACCTCTAATACCATTTTAACACAGTCATGGAAAGCAAAATTCCCTATAAAGATTTCTAACCTTGCAACTAGAGATCACATAGGAGAAATTACAAAAGAAGACAATAAATAACACTGACAAATGAAGAATAATAAATTTCAATTATCATCAAGTTGGCCTACAATTGCAATTATAGATTTTCAACTAATATTCCTCATTGCTAAGGAAATCAACCTTATTCTTGATCTTCACTAATAAATTTATTGCCTAATCTTCCTACCACGAAGTTCTCCCCCTCAAAACAATAACTACTTTCTTACTTATACACAAGATGATGCAGGACCATCCTAGGTTTCCTTACGATCCTACACTTTTGTTGATTCTGATAGTTGCTACCAAGTTCTTAGTATTTTTCAAGCATTCAGTGGATAATGAGTCATTCCTTTGGTTACCAAGTCATTTCTTTGGTTACTGAGTGATCCTTTTGGATGCCAAGCTTGTACTTGCTACTGAGTGATTTCTTTGGGTCTCAAGTAGTTCCCTTTGGTAGTTAAGTGATCCTTTAGTCGTTGAGTCCTTCATGGTTTTCGCGCATTGGAGGATGTCGAGTTTGTAGTTGATGTTGAGTGATTCCTTTGGATGTCGAGTGATCGTTCAAATGCTAAGTACCAATATTTTGTGAAATCTTTGTTTACTGAGCTCTTCGTGTTTGGTTCCCATGTTGGGCCAACTTTTCTTACATTTAATTTTAGTATAGGTAGTTATATCTGATGTGAACCGAATTGTAGTTGCACATGCATTTAATGTAGAATTTAATCTTGTAATATGTTGACCTATGGCCACGCATCTATTTAAGGAAATCTAGGATCGAGTTTAGGTAGATTTTAGGAAGAACTTAGAGGATTGTAAAATAAGAGGGATATGTGCCTATAAATGTGAACCTGAAGTTGGATCATGAATCTGGATTTGGAATGTATTTGTAATTGGTCGTAACCCATAAGGCCTTACAACTAGACATGTATCTTGGATATTTGAAGAATCAATAAGTATTTCACTTCTCCCTCCTGTGTTTGTTGTTCTTTAGTTGTGTTTCCACTGTGTTATCTCTTGTAGGGTAGTCTGGATAGTTGGGTGTAGCCTAGGCCTTAGTTATTTGTATCTCCTTGTGTCGGGTGGTATTAGAGCTTGAGGTTCATTCTTGTGGATATTGGGTCATGTAGAACCCTAATTCAAATTTGGTTGTAGGGTTGAAGATCTACATATTTCACCTATAACTTGCAGAGGGTTACAATCTTGCAAGAACCTGATTTAAAAGATGGTTTGAGGTAGAGGAAATGTTGATAATGCAATATTAGATACATTGAGACAAATTGTAGCTAGATTAGATACTTTGGATACAACTTAGAGGAGAGGAGCACATCTTGATGACGTAAGTGATGATAAAGTAGTAGCATCAAACCCTAATCCTAAACCTAAAGAAGACCAAGATGAAGCAAAGTTGTTAAGAGTATTGTCTAGAGAAAATACAAAGCCTCCTATAGAAGTTGTTCCCTATGATGAAAAATTGGATACCAATATTGTGTTGGATTGGATCTCTGAAATGGAGAAGTTCTTTGAGTATGAAAATACTCCTAATAATAGGATGGTGAAGATTGTAGTTAGTGAGTTGAAAGGTCATGCCTCACTATGGTGGGAGCATTTGCAAACTGATAGACAAAGGAGAGGAAATGAGAATATTACAATTTGAGTGAAGATGGTGAACAAGGTAAAGAATATATTCCTTCCTATTGATTACCAAGGTAGATTGTTGAGAAAGATGCAAAATTTGAGACAAAATGACATGACTGTGAAAGAGTATACTAAAAAAATTTATAGATTGGACATCAGATCTAGACATGTGGATGATGATGTTGAGAAAATTGTTTAAATGAATTGAGTAATGGAATTCAAGATGACATAAGTTTTGTGAAATTGGAAAGTGTGGAAGAAGCATATCAATATACCTTGAGAGCTAAGGAGATCTTGACAGAAGCATGAGCAAAGACAAAGAGGTAGAGGTGGTAGATTCTAAAGAAGTAGAGGTAGATCCTATGGAGAAGGTGGTAGATCTGATAGTTATGTGCAAGATAAAGGCAAATCTGAATGGAAGAGTGATGATAGAAACAAGATTGAATGGAAAGGTGATAGTTCATACCAAGTAGGTACTGGTTCTTATCAAGGAAGAATTAATTCTTATTCTAGAGGTGGTTTTCATGGTACTTGTTTTAGATGTGGTAACGAAGGGCATAGATTTTTTGAATGTAGATCTTTTGAAAGTGGACAAGGTAACAAAAATGTTGTGATTTAAGGAGATGATAAGGGTTCACCAAGTGAATGTGAGACTGGTGAAAATCTGATGGTGAGAATAACCTTATGTAACAAGGGAAGTGATGAGGCACCTGTTCTTAGAAGAAGTCTTTTCAAGACTAGATGTAAGATGGCTAGAAAATGTTGCAAAGTGATCATTGATAGTGGAAGTTCTACAAATTTGGCATCAGAAGAGCTAGTTACAAAGTTGCAGTTACAAAGGCTGAAACATCCTAAACCTTATCACATTTCATGGATAAAAGATGAGCACAAGATATTGGTAAGTGAGAAATGTATTGTGGAGTTCAAAATTGGATATTATTTTGATGAAGTTTTGTGTGATATTATGCCCATGGATTGTTATCATATTTTGTTGTGTAGACCTTGGCAATATGATATATATGCTATACATGATGGAAGATTGAATCAATATACACTTTGGGTGAATGGGAAGAAAAAAAATATTGTTGCCTTTGATTGAAAGTCCAGATGACGTTAATTGTACTACAATCAAAGTTTGCATAGTTAATGGAAAGCAATTTGAAAAAGAAGTAAAGAAGAGTCAAGTTGGTTTTGCTATAATTTCTAGAGGACCAAGTTTGAGTAGTTATGGTCGAGCGACAAATGATATTATCGACTAAGTACCAGAGGAAATTGTAGAATTGCTTAATAAGTATAAAGAGATTGTTACAAAGAATATACCTGATGGTTTACCTCTAATGAGAAGTATAAGTCATTGTATGGATCTGATTCCTGGAGGTAGTTTGCTGAACAAAGCACCATATAGATTGATATCTACAGAGAATGAAGAACTTAACAAACAAGTGCATGAGTTATTGGAGAAAGGTTTGATCAAAGAAAGTTTGAGTCCATGTGTTGTACCTACTATACTAGCACCTACAAAAAATGAAGAATGGAGAATGTGTATTGATTCTAGAGTTATTAACAAGATTACAGTGAAATATAGTTTTCTTATGCTGAGGATGGATAACATAATGGATTTCTTGAGTGGAGCAAATTGTTTTACAAAAATTGATTTGAAGAGTGGCTATCATCAAATCAGAATCAAAGAAGGTGATGAATGGAAGACTACTTTCACTTGAGACAAAAAATGGTTTGTATGAATGGTTGGTTATGCCTTTTGGTTTGACTAATGCACCTAATACTTTTATAAGGTTGATGAATGAAGTTCTAAAAAAGTTCTTGGGTAAGTTTGTGATTGCTTATCTGGATGAAATTTTGGTATTCAATAAAACTAAGGAAGAACATCTTGAGCATGTTAGACAAATATTGCAAAGATTGAAAGAAGAGAAGTTGATGATTAATCTGAAAAGGTGTTCTTTTATGCAAGAGGAGACTGTTTATTTGAGATTTTTGATTTCAATTGATGGTTTGAAGATGGATTCTGAGAAGGTTAAAGAAATTTTGGAATGGCCTACACCTAAGAGTGTGGGTGAGGTAAGATCATTTCATGATTTGGCTAGTTTCTACAAAAAGTTTATAAAAAAATTTAGTTTTTTTTGTAATGCTATGACTAAGACAATGAGAGGAGATAAAAAGGAATTCAAGTGGACACATGGAGCTGATAAGAGTTTTTAGACTTTGAAACAAAAGGTTGTCGAGTTACTTGTATTGGCTTTACCTAATTTCAGCAAGGTATTTCAAGTTGAATGTGATGCTAGTGGTAGTGCAATAGGAGCTGTATTAAGTCAAGAAGGAAAAATTGTTGCTTTCTTTTGTGAAAAGTTGAATGATGCTAAAAGGAAATATTCTGTGTATGATCAAGAGTTTTATGCTATTGTTCAAGCCTTGAAGAAGTGGAGACATTATTTGATTCCTAAGGAGTTTGTATTGTGTACTGATCATAAAACTTTACAGTACTTGGGAAGTCAACGTAAATTGAATTAGAGACATATGAAGTGGGTTGAGTATTTGCAAAGTTTTTCATTTTTGATTAAGCATAAGAGTGGAGTTACTAATAGAGTTGTTGATGCATTGAACAAAAGATGTTCTTTATCGACTGAGATGAAGGTTGAAGTTCTTGGTTTTAATGAAATGAAAGAGTTGTATGATGTTGATCCTAATTTTTTTGAGGCATGGAGAGAGTGCAGAGCACTAAATCTAATAGATCACATAAGTAAGTATGATGATTATTTCATTCAAGAAGGTGTGTTGTTCAAAGGTATTCAGTTACACGTATCCCTAGAAGTTCTATGAGAATTAATTTGATTAAAAAAAAGCATAGTGGTGGATTGGTTAGACATTTTGGAAATGATAAGACATTGAGTTTACTGAAAGAGAAGTATTATTGGCCACATATGTATAAGGATATTCATAAATTTTTGAAGAGTTGTGGAGTTTTTCAAGTTGCAAAAGGAGTAAGTCAGAATACTAGATTGTATACACTTATTATTGTACCTAAAAGACCTTGGAGTGACATCAACATGAATTTTGTTCTTGGATTGCCTAAGATAATAAATGGGTATGATTTTGTATTTGTTGTTGTGGTAGATTTTCTAAGATGGCTCATTTTATACCATGTAAGAAGACATCTGATGCTAAGCATGTTGTTGAACATTTCTTCAAAGAGAATGTGAGATTACATGGACTACCAAGAAGTATTGTTTCTAACAGAGATAGTAAGTTTGTTGGTTGTTTTTAGAAGACTTTGTGAAAGAAGATGGGTACTGAGTTGAACTTTAGTTCTACATTCCATCCACTAACAGATGGACAAATAGAGGTTGTGGATAGAAACTTTGGTAATTTGTTGAGATGTTTAGTTGAAGATAAGTCAAGTAATTGGCAAGTAGTGTTAGCACAAGATGAGTTTGCATATAATAATTTTGTGAATAGGAGTGTAGGGAAGACACCTTTTGAGATTTTTATTGGAATGAAGCCTAGAGGAGTATTAGATTTGAGGAATGTTGCTAGTGAAGAAAAGAGAAGTGTTGTAGGAGAAGAATATGCTGATTTTACGGAGTCTTTACCTAAGGAAGTAAAATTGAGGTTGGAACAAAGTAATCATAAGTATAAGTAGAATGCTGATAAGTCTTGAATCATGATTTTGAAGTAGGTGAAGAGGTGATGGTTCATTTGAAGAAAGGAAGATTTCCTATTGGAACATACAGTAAGTTGAAGATGAAGAAGTTTGGACCTTGTAAGATCTTGAAGAAGTTTGATAGTGGTAATGCTTATGAAGTTGAGTTACCTAATGACATGGATATATCTCCTATATTTAATGTTACTGATTTATATAAGTATCATGAGTCAAATGATGAAGTTGCTATACTTGATGGTTATCCTAAGAAGCAAATTGAAGAGGTTGAATAGGTATTGGATCAAAGAGTTGGCAAGAGTACAAGAGTAAAAGATTAGTATGAATATTTGGTAAAGTGGAAGAACGTACCTATTGAAGATACTACATAGATTTCTCAGTTTGAGTTGGATTCAGCTCAAGTTGTGACACTTGCATGATTCTGGAGAATCATTTCTCCAACCCTAGTTGTCTGATGCAAGAGCATCCTAAGTTTCCTTGCAATCTTGCACTTTTGTTCATTCTGATAGTTGGTTCTGAGTTCTTAGTGTTTGTCAAGCATTCAATGGATGCTAAGTCATTCTTTTGGTTACCAAGTCATTTCTTTGGTTACCGAGTGATCCTTTTGGATGTCAAGCTCATAGTTGCTACCGAGTGATTTGATTGCGTGCTAAGTAGTTTCCTTTGGTCGTCAAGTGATCCTTTGGTTGTCGAGTCCTCTATGGTTGTTGAGCATTGGAGGATGTCAAGTTCATAGTTGATGTCGAGTGATTCCTGTGGATGTCGAATGATAGTTCAAATGCTGAGTGCCATTATTTTGTGAAGTCTTTGTTTATCGAGTTCTCTATGTTTGGTTCTTTTGTTGGGCCGGCTTTGCTTGCATTTAATTTCAGTATAGGTAGTTATATCTGATGTGAGCTGGCTTGTGGTTACACATGCATTTAATGTAGAATTCAATCTTGTGATAGGCCGACCTGTGGCTGTGCATGTATTTAACCAGGATTGAGTTTAGGTAGATTTTTGGGAGAACTTGGAGAAGAAAGAAGTAGAATGCATTATTAGATCATCGATTTTTGCAATTGATTTTGTTGTATCTGGTCATAACCTAGAAGGCCTTACAACTAGGTGTGTATCTTGGATATTTGAAGAATCAATAAGTATTTTGCTTCTCCCTCCTGTGGTTGTTGTTCTTTGTTGTTGTGTTTCCACTATGTTGACTCTTGAAGGGTGGATTGGATAGCTAGGTGTGCCTTAGGCCCTGGTTATTTGTATCTCTTTGCGTCACAAGCTCACCAACCACAAGTCATCTTATCTTATCAACAATCTCCAAGAAGAAGAAAACTTATTACAACAAATTGTTAGGACCCAAATCCATAAGAATCGCCTCAAATAAATTAACCATGATCTACAATCACACATGAAGGTCAATCATTTGTATAAGAACATAGATCAATGTACCATTAGGATTTGCATAGCATGAATCTCCATCATAAGTCAAACCTTTTCTATATTTTCATTAGAATAGGAAATGTAATATAAGGCCAAACCAATCATAACACATCTTTATCCTTGAAAACATAAGATCAAGTTGGGAAGCTAGACAAAGGATCTCCATGATGTCTAGAGTAGACTATAAGCATCACATAAGATAACAAGACAACTGGAACAATTACTACCTAGGACACATGAAACTTCCCAACTAGAACAAAAAAGAAGAGAAACATAAAGGAATTTTTTATGGGTGATGAAAAATTTCAAACTACCCAAGGATGCTCTTACATTAAGTTATTTTTGTTTCGGTTATTTACTCTTGAACATAAATTGAATGGAATGAATGGTTAATAATTGATCAACTTTTAATACATGATACACTCTACCTTCAAGCATTCAAAAGTCTTCAACATATTGATCCCTCCTCCATTCATTTAGTTGTATATATTAGCATTTTATTCTTTCTTTTAAAGAAGTGTTTATTTTTACAATTGTGAAAGACTTATTTTATGTATATTGCGTACCTAACACTACTTTGTAGTTGTGAACAATCATCCTTACATCTTTGCATAATTTTTGTGCTCCCTAAGTTGCACCTAAGGGGTGGGGTTGTAGGAATGAACATGATAAACCACCTAGCTAGTTTCAAAAAAGGCTTATTCTAACTTGTATATTTAAGCTTACTTAGGATAGTTACTTTATGTTTCCTATCATATCATTAATACTCTTTTTGAATAATCTAAGTATGTCCAAGGATTTCATCTAGTCTTAATGCCAATATGTTCTTCATTCTATATTGTAACAATTCTATTTTGCATCTAATTATTTTTCTAGCATCATAGCATTTTAATTGCTTCTATCATGTGTGAAAGGCTGTTTTTGTTGTAGGTGACCCTTAGATACCGACAATTAATCAACAACTCTTGCAACTTTTACCTAGATACCATTTTTTATCAATAACAAAGATCATGTCAAATGATAACTCAATAGAAATATTTGAAATAAACTTCAAATTGTTATACCAATATATAAAATATAATTTGATTTTGCTAAATTACCATAACAAAAATCAAAACAATATTACCTACTCTTACTCGCTCAATAAGAAAATTCTATCTTTTTAAGAAAAATAAGCCTTAATTGTCAAAGAATTAGAAGATTTGTGATATCCTATGACCATTCATACCGAGGTAGTGGATTGTAAAGAATACGAGAAAATACCTGAGGCAGACCAAATAGAGAAATTGCATGAAATACTACATGAGACACTTTGTTAATCCCGACGCTTTTTTTTTCAAAAGTTCGGCATGCCCTGGTATTTACAATGTTTTCGAGCATCTTTTCAAGAAAATCATTCCCTGATAGTTAAGATATTTTCTTTGTACAGTTCTATAATACAAACCATCCAGTAAAAACTTGGTATATCATACATCGAATTTGCAATTCTGCCAAGTTCAGAAGCTTGTCAAAGACAACAGGAATTTCATCTTTATCTTGTGTCTCTGTCTTTTACTATCTTATAGATATTTCACTTGATCCTGGTTGGCATATTGATTATAGAATAAAAATTGTGAATTTTCTGATTGAAAACACTCTAAATTAACGAAAGTGATACATAATTTTTCTTCCAGGAATCAAATCAAAATTCATAACTATAAAAGGATGGAAATCTGATGGAAATCTGAAACATGTTCAAAAATGCAATTCTGTGTTGGTTTTGTTACCTACAGTCTAGTATGGTAAAAATATGAATCCATTTATGACTGAACTGTACTAATGAATAATATTTAAAACATGCAATGAATATATGTAACAAAATTTATCATATCGCTCTTCATTAGTGTAAATGATTTCACAAATCCTTCATGCCCACATTACCATGCAGTAAACTTAAAAATAGAACAAAATCCAAACAATGGAAACCTATCCTAATCAATAGCATTGAAAGCATACTATCTTACTCTTCATTAGTATGCATGCATCCACAAATCTTTCCTGCCCATATTATCATGTAAAAACTTCAATTACAACAAAAATAAATAAAATAAACAATTAAAGAGGTTTATATTCTGTTCAGCAGAAATCGATCACACAGATTTCAAATAATGGATGGTTATAAAAGGCAAATCACTCCAGATTTCAAATAATGAGTTTGTGATGAATGAAAAATTTCTCCAGATTAAAATGGGTTGTGATAAATGAAAAATACTGGAGAATCCAGTGCAAAGAAAACTTACTTGGACAATAATTATAGAGAATATAGAGATTTATTTCATGATTTAACTATTTTCTTGAACAAAGTCATACTGATTGAGCCCAAAAATCTCTACACTGTACAATATCATAAGCTCTACTATGTACAATATCAATATTTATTTGGGCAATAAACATAAAGATATTTCATCAGAAGAAAAAAACCAATTTCCTTCAACAAAAGAATACTGAATGAGCCCAAAACTTTCTACCTCATCCAAGATGTACAATATCATAATCTCAAGAGCTACTACCATTTACAGAGCTCAGCATGCCGCTCCCGTTTGAAGGACTCATATCTGAGCACTAACTGAAATCTAATGTTCTTTTACAATATATACATGGTGCTTGGCTTTAGATGACTGCCTAAAACTAGGGTTCTATTTGATGGAAGCATTAGCTGTTGCACCAGAAATTCGAATTGTTAATGCCTGATAGAAATACCCATTTAACCCTGATCCACAGGAATGCTGACCCCCAAGTGAACAATATTACCCCAGTCAAGATCCATATCTGTATTCACTCTTAAATATGCCTACTATTCAAAGCAAAATGTTAAAAAGTTTGGATGAAGAAGACATTGACCTGTTGCATTTCTTCAGAGTAGTTGTCTAATAAGGAATAGGCCTGGCATGAATATTCAAGTAATACTTAGTTTAAATACTATTATTTTAAAAAGGCTTTGTGGATCTAATTGCAAAAAAAACATTTGGTTAGCCACCATGCCTCTTAATACTTGACGGTTTTCTAGTAACTTTCTTCCATGGCTGCAATACAGAATCTGAATACTTAACAGGCAGCTTTGCTAACCGCCTTTCCTTGGAGTGATTTTGGGGCATATCACCTCCACTTACATCTTTTTCGACAACTTCCAAAATGCTCTTGGGATTACAGCTTATATCAATGGATTTTCCCTCAGTGGCCAATTCTTTCGCAGCATCCATTTCCACACTAACATTTGCCCAAAATGGATTACTCTGTACATTAGGCTTGTCTAAAGCATTTTTACCCTGTTTTAAAACATTTTCGGATAAAATAGACACCAAATCCTTTTCCTCAGCCTGCACGGCCACAGATTTTTGGAATCTCTGATATTCTACCACCTGAATGGCATCATACAGTAAGTCCAGAGATCCACCCGCATAAATTGTCTTCTCACTCTTTAGATTTTCAGAACTTTTCAGCTGAAATCCGTCCTTGCTTTCCCAAATCCAAGTATTCGTATTATAGATTTTGAGATTTGATTTGTTGTGCAGAGATTGTGCGGGGCAAGTCTTATAAAAAAAACGTGCAAATTAAATTGGGCTCTGATAGATTTAACATGTTGCAAAGATTTTTGAAAAAACAATAAAGACACAGGGAAAAGGAAGAGGGATTTTAGTGTGTACCTTGAGTAATTTGGTCTTTCTTCTTCTGGTTGGGGTTTGATGGCCTTCTATTTTTCCTTCATCGCCATTGCTCACAATATGCTCATCCGCTTCGCTGGGTGATAATTCCTTCTTCCGTTTTCCATGTTCAAGTCTGATCATATTTGCCAAGGAAGGATATAAGTTGCCTTTGCCACCTCTCATGCCGCCGGTGTTGTCAGAAGAAGGGATCATAAAATCCATTCAATGCTACAGTAGTAGATTGTGGAATTCTACTTCTTGTTTTACAGAATTTGTGCGTTCTTGAACGGGCTTGAGTGCGAATGATTTCCTGAGAATGGATGTAATGCACAATTCAACCCAAAAAAAACAGGGCATGGAAGTTGCAAAAATGAGGCAGACTGAAAATCGGCAGAATGTTGCAGAGGAACGAAAGCTGCAAACTAAAAATTAGAAGTAATATGGTGAGATTAAACACGCCATTTTCTTCATGTGTTTCGATAAGGGCATCTTGCTAAAGCAAATTAATGAGGTTTCCTAGGGAAATTCAAGGAAAGTCATTTAGGAATACGGGGTTACATTACATTTCAGAGTTTTTTTTTCCAGTCT
This sequence comes from Cupressus sempervirens, assembly GCA_028749045.1. Taxonomy (NCBI): domain Eukaryota; kingdom Viridiplantae; phylum Streptophyta; class Pinopsida; order Cupressales; family Cupressaceae; genus Cupressus; species Cupressus sempervirens. Next base: position 108,356,298 of record CM053792.1, on the reverse strand, counting down.
ACATAGTTAAGAAGTGTAGTTTGCTTTGTAGTAAAAATTCATTTCATATATTAATAGTAGCAGTTGCACGTTTATGTACGTACAACGAAGTCGATAGGTTGTGGCATATAAAATAAATTATGAAAAATATTTTAGGAAAAAATTATAGAACTCTTAAAGATTATTGTCTTTAATAAATTTATATAAAAAAATTGGTTGTTAAAAATATGTCATTCTATCAATCAAAATTACTTAAAATTGAAAGTGTGTAACAAATTCATTTTAAGGAAAATCAAATTTTAAAATTAAACTAATTGAAAATGAGCATAAATTTTTTATGTATATAATTATTATGAAAACAAATAACTTAATATTTATAAACTTTTAATTATATGATTTGTTCCATATTACATTTAAATAACTCAAATTTATTCTAAGAAAAATAAAAAATTAGAACTAAATTCATTGAAAATGAACATAATTTTTTTTTAAATAAATAAAATTGCATATACATCAATATTTGAATTATATGATTTATTCCTTATTATATTTAAATAAATCTATCATATTATATGTTAAATCTAATTTTAATATTAAACTTCTATATTCAAAGTTTCTTAAAAAGTAATGAAATTCATTCTGAGAAAAATAAAAAATTAAAACTAAATTCGTTGAAAATGAACATAATTTTTTTAAATATATAATTATTATAAAAATAAATAAAGTTATATAACATCAAAATTTGAATTATATAATTTATTTCTTATTACATTAAAAAAAATTCTATCATGTTATATGTTATATCTAATTTTTATATTTAATTTTTTTCAAAAAATAATATTAATAAGAGAAAGAAAAAATTTCCATATTTTATGTCTCATATATATTTTGTGTTATGTCTCTTCAAAAATTATTTTCTAATAGAGTTCCTATCTTATAATGTTTTTAGAAAAATCTACAACAATATCTATTTGAAATTTAGGAAAGTTTTTTAAATGAGATAAATTACAATGTTAAAAGGAAAGTATCATAAAAGAATAATTTATTTTTAGAAATATTTAAAAATGAGTTTTAAACTCGTGTAAGAAAATTTAGGATAGTTTTTTAAATGAGATAAATTACAATGTTAAAAGGAAAGTATCATAAAAGAATAATTTATTTTTAGAAATATTTAAAAATGAGTTTTAAACTCATGTCAGAAAATCAATCCAAAAATCAAGATGGCCAAGTTTTTACAGCATTATGCCATCCTACCATTCTTTATATTTTTCATTTATAGAGTAAAAGTACCCTATTTTTTCTTTAAAAAGTACAAAGCTGCTTAAAAATGTGTTTTTGTCTATTATAAAGTTTGTTACAAATATTCGAATATTTTTGCCTAATGACAAACAATAGAAATAGAGTAGTCTGACTTTAAAAAGTACATGTATCAAGAAAATGATATCTAATCTATTTAGCTATGAAAATTAAATTAGTTTTAAATAAAAATGTAATATATTACTTTTAATAAAGAGTCAAACTATACCAAGGATACGATAATTTGATATTTTGAAATGGAAGGTATAAATATTAATGTTTGACATTTTTACTATCTTCTTTTTGTCCATATATGTGTTAAAGATTTGTATGTATTATCTATTTCATCAAGTGATGTCATTCTATAATCAATCATATAAATTGAACCACTTAAATATAAACCAGTAGTCACATTCTTTTGTGCAGCTCACATGTTTATAAATAAGGGAAAATATATAACATTTAAACACCATATTCAATAAACTTTTTGTAGAAATAAAAAATCGCACCTAGAAAGGTTATTATTATGGATATAAAACTCAAAGAACTTATTTGCATTTTTACAATTCATAATGCAATCTACAAATAGAAAAAAACTATAAAACAAGTTCCAAATCCATAGAAAAAGAATTACAAATGCATAGTAAAAATGTTTACATGGTATGCATGTATGTAGAGCATAAATCTTCTCCATGATAATACAAACATTATTTCTGTGGTGCAGAGATGCCCACCTTTGATTTAGGTGATCTGAATGACCAATCATACATTGCCAAACCGATGTATGATTGGTTGATTAGTCACTAAATCTAGCGATGAATTATTAGCAAAGGCATGACATGTGAAAGGCCAATTAAATCTATAGAGAAAATTCGAGTCTATTTAGGAAAACATCATCTTTGAATCAATAAGCTATGAATATAGTCTTCTAAAACCTAAAAATTATCATTGAAAAGGGAAAAAAACAATTTGTAAAAGCCCTTACCAAGTATCAAAGTAAGGCATTAATTTTTAGTATTTAATTTAAGAAAATTATTTTGTGTAATAGAAATTTATAATCTTGAAAGAAAGAACATTTACATTTCTTATCCATGAGTTTTAGAAGAAGCTACTCATTTCAGCATTAGACATAATGTCTGGTAGATAGCTTTCAGTAGAAAAAAAAGTCTACCATATGTAATTATATACTTTTAAGGTACATGCGACAATTCTAACATTCCAGTGTATCTTCTGACTCATCTGGCATTACCAATCAATAATAATAACAAGTAAATTTCAAAGAATAAATAGGGATAACTCAAATCTAAATTAGATGCACATACTTTTCCAATTTCTATCTTCAACATTTAATTCATAAAAAATTCATGATCACTGAACCTAATTATAACCTTAATTTATAGTCAAATAATTGCAAAATGACAGCTTTTTTATGTACCTACCTCTTCTGTCACTTTAATCAAATACCATCTAGTTGGGGCGTAACTGCTGCAAAGAATCTAATTCGAGGCCCTGAGTCAAGGCAAAAACTAAAGGTGACCAGTTTATACAAATGGTTGCCAAGATTAGATGGTGATAAACATTTATAGCAATTCACAAAAGACATCAGAGAATTAACAACTTAAAATAAAAGAAGAAGGTAGAGAATTAGCAACATAACAAAAAAATAGAAAGTTTATATAAAAAGGATATTTATTTGAAAGAAAAAAAAAAAAACTATTGGTTATAGAAAATTTCAAAAAAATGATTTTTATCAAAAAGCTACTGTGAAATAGAAAACCGATTGGGTTGACAACTTTTCTATCAAAATGTAATTTTGCTCCCACATAAAGCCTATCGGCTTAAATATAAGGGAAGATAATTGTATAAGGGAAGAAAAATATTTAATATTGGTCTATAATCAAAACATTAAAATAAAATTGTTTAAGAGGGTTTTTTTTAAATTTATATATAATTAATTAATTAATTAGCAAAAAACTCATTAAAATTGTTACAATATATGTAGGGAACAACAAAGCAATGAGCAAAATGTCATCAAAGACTGTTTAAATCTAAAAAGCTTCATAGACTTTTTATTTATTTGGGGTAGGCAATATACTATTGCAATCACTTCGATTTGATTTGAGTGAATAATATTTTTTGTATTTGAATTTTGAATTTTATTTTTATATTTTTATAAGGCATATATATGAGATTTTCAGTTTCTAAAATGAATAAAATAAGTTTCCTTCCAATTGATTGGCTCATATATCTAGAGTCTTTCATTATGTCTAACATTAAAGATTATGATGGATATTTATATAATTATTTTTTATTTTTAATAAATAATTTAATAAATCCATATTAAATTACAAAAGCATTGAATAGTTTTTTATTGGATTATATATATATATATATATATATATATATAAGCAGGCATTATATTTTAAAATAAATATTTAAAACTATATATTCTAATTAATTCTAGTAATATTATTAGATTCAATTTCACACAAGTCTATTGTAAAAATAATTTCAAACACGTGATTCTAATCTTATGCACAGAACTCTTGGGATTTTCAAATTTGTGTTTTATTAAGTAAAATGGGTTTTAATAGGTGCCTAAAACCCCACAGTGAACAAAATAAAACTGAAAAGAAAAAAATCCAAAGAATAAAGTAGAAGAGTAAAAAACTACAGGCCATAGAAGGCCACTAGAACCAATCCTAAGAAAAATAGCCTCTAAAGGAGCAGGCAAGCCCAACAAACCAAAAGCCCAAGGGAAAAACCAAAAAGCTAGGAGAACAAATCAAGGCACCATATCTTTGACCAACTATGTTGCCTTGAGTTCCATCTTTTCTATGGTCTTTGTGACTTTAGTCATCATCTGAATGTCATTTGGAGTGTCCTCCATGTCCCTCTTCCTCTTGTTCAGTATCATTTTATTGCTCGAGCTCTCATCTAGGGGGTTGACATCCTCTTTAGAAACCCTTTTTTCCTCATTGTCTATGTCATATTTCCCTCCTATGCTAACCTCATTCATAGCTTGCAATTGTTTGATATTACCATTCAAGCCTTTGATAATATTGAGGCTATAGTTAGCAAAGTTATGGAGAGAACTCTCCATCCTATCCATCTTAGTAACTTTAGTTTCTAGAATGCTACTTCTGTCAAACCCATCATCCCCTTCCTTCATTTGTAGGCCCTGCAACCTATTCTTTATCTCTTTTTTTTCATGAAAAATCCACTTGATTGACCATAAGTTATCCACCATGCTATTGTGAGAATTGTTGAGGAGATTCATCCCCGCCTCTGTGGCATCATCATTGAGAACCACCATTGCCAAATCAATAAGTTCCTCCAAATTGATTCTACCATCATTTCCCACTAAGATCTTGGGCTAGATAGTTTCTCTCACAATGCCCATTTTCGCAGTCCAAGTTTCAAACTTCCTCCAAACCATTTTCCTTCCGTTGGAGCCAAAAGAAAAAGGTTGTTTTCTCTATGCCACAATCCACATTTCTCTCCTCCTAGGCATTGAGAGGGGTATCCCGACTCTTGCCAGAATCCTAATCAGCTTCAATATCAGTTCCCCTTCTCCCCTTGGTCGAGCTTTCCACCTTCCTACAAACCAAGACCCTGCTAGTTCCCTCCTCTTTCACATTAATCTCCTCCTATGTATCCATCCCCTCATCCTCTTCATTATAACCTTAGCAGAATTAATCTCAGATTTGATATGTTTACCCACCAAGCCTTTCCCAACCTTTTTTCCCTTATTTTTTCGCAAATCTTTAATTATCTTGGCCACCTTCTCTTCATCATCTAAATGAAGCCCAACACTATCCTTAGTATTAGATGGGAGATAGGAGCTTTTAGTATCATTCGAGAACTCCACTTTATGGGCAATAGATTTGCCATGGGTTTGAGCCTTAAAGTACTCATAAATTAGTAACAATAGGCCCTCATAGAAATTCAAGTTAGCATACGATTTCTTCTTATAACCCATGATATTTTTATTAATAGGGAAGAAGACGTAGTAGGGGATGAAGATTTTCTTACCATACCTGAAGTGGTTTAGGATGACAAAGTGATGGATGAGGATTCTATCATAGGTAGTATCCAACATAATGTAAGAGATAATCGCCCTAAGAACAAACCTCCAAAGTTATTTAATTGAAGGTGGTTCATAGTACGCTCCCATCTTCACCAAATTTTTCATCTCCTTGGCATTATTGGAAAAATCTTTAACATCATTGAGGGAAACTTTCTTATCCCTAAAGAGTTTGATGCACTTGGAAGGAGATTCAGTGACCTCCACAATAATGCCTTCATTAACCTGCAAATCAATACCATAAGTTCAGTAACCTTAGGGTTCTAGCCATGTAATTTCTCAATGAAATTCAAAATGCCAGCTTCCCTTAGCTTCTCCCAAACCTTCAAACTTCATTTCCATTTTGTTGCTTCATCCTCCAACTCTCTACAATGCCTTTCACCTCTTAGGCATTTTTAGTTCCCCTCAAGCCAGAGGCATTTAAAACCTATATGTTTTTCCATCTTAGTAGTTTGGAAGGTAGCACACACCTCTACAAAGTGATTAGTTTGTTGCCCCAGAGGAAAGGTAACCACCACAATGCCATAACCGTACCAATTACGAATCACCCCACCATTGTCTGCTTGTCTCAAATTGCCTTTTATCACCCCATTGAAATTAGCTGTGTTCCATCCCACTAGGGGCAAAGTTCATTGGCATTCCTCTCTTCATTTTTGTGTGTCATTACTGCTCATGGTGGCCCCTACAAATGAGTTAGATCCTTTGTAAAAAAAGTAGTTTTCCAAAGGGGCAATAAGAATTTTACCTGACACAATCTTGGTTGGGGGCTTGCTTCCCTAAAAATTTGATTATTGCAATCTTTCCGTATTCCCCAACTAAAGTGAGGTAAAGCCCATTTACTTATGGCTTGAAGACTAGAACCCTTCCAAGAATCATCCCATTTCCTAAAGAATTCGGTAATCAAGGTAGGGGCACACCAGTCCAAACTAAAATCTTGACTGAAAATAGACCATACCTCTCTCATGAAAGAGCAATGAATAAACAGGTGGTCCATAGTCTCGGCCTAGTTTATGCATAGAACACATCTATTAGGAATGTAGAAACCCCTTTTGCTGAGATTGCCAATAGTTAGAACCTTGTTCTTGAGGAAAAGCCAAAAGAAGATGTTGATTTTGGGAATATGGCTAGGGTACCAGGCCTTCGCCCATATATGTTTGGAATCCTGCTTCAACTAAGATTGGTTGTCTCTAGAAATGTAATTATATTTTTTGACATAAATGTTCTCAACAAGATGAATATCTAGATTTGAATATCCATTTCAAAAATAATTATTTATGAGAAAAAAAATTATAACTATTTTATTAAAAAAAGTTTGGATTAGACAATTCTTAGGCATTCACCTTTTAAATTTCACCAATTACTTATTCGTGTTATTCCTACATTACTATGTCATGTTTGTTCATTGCAAATAGACATATAGCTAAAGCCTAGAGTATTATTGGATGAAAAAATTATTTCTTTCACTCATAGTTTTCCATGCTTCCCTCCACCTTATGCGTGTTCAAGACTATATATTAAAATATAGCTCAAGCATACTTGGAACTCTTGGAAACATTCTAAATGTCATGATATGTTCTCTCTTTTTCCATAGACTTCAAATGAGCCATATTCATTGTGATTTGAATATTGGTAGCTACATCATCCACTTTAATTCCCTTTCGTATCTTAAGAAAATATAATGTTGATGATATTTTTATTTTTTTTAAATACTATGAATATTGTTGCAAACTCATTGAAAAGGTCATAATATAATTCAAATATCCATTTAGTATTAATGAAAAGGTCAATGAGAAAGGACTCAACCCTACATTTATCTTTAATTGCATTTCCCATATTTCTTACTATGTATCTAAATAATATAATTTGTAAAATTATTGTGTTTTCTCCATCAAATAAAATTTCATAAATTAGACTTACTATATAAATTTTGCTAATACATTTAATTCTTTTAAATTCAAATCAATTAGATCTTTAGGTAAATTATACAAAATTATAAAATTTCAATAATTTATTTTGAATATTTTTATATGTTTGGAATCTTCTAGGTTGGACAAAAGATATTTAAATTATTTTTAATTTTATATATATATATATATATATATATATATATATATATATATATATGAAATAAAATATTTACATTTCTAATATTTAATATTGAGTGTTTATCTACACTACTCTATTTAATTACAAAAAATACAAGTCATTAAGTGGCACTTCTTGTAGGCCATTTTTTCACTACAAATGAAAGAATTTTAATCTTATAGATTATAAAAATTTAATTATATTAACATCTACATTTCTAAATATATATTTTAAAACATTAATTATCTCATAGCTTAACCTTTGAAAAAAATATCTCACTTGAAAAAATTAATCTATATTTTAAAATTATAGTAAACAATCAATTAATATTTTAAAAAAAATCAATAATTTATGTGACTAAATAATCAATTTTAAAATAATTTTTATATAATTCACTCAAAAACTAATATAAAATCATATTTTTCATTTCTCAATTTTAATTTCCTACAAAGTACTTGTAATAATCTATTTAAATAATTATAAAATATAACAATATTATTCTATTTAAATAATTATAAAATATAACAATGTTAATCTTATAGATTATAAAAATTTAATTGCATTACTCCTTACTACAATTTAAATATATGCTTAAGATTTTAAAATTACAATAAACAATCAATTAATCCTTTTTATAATACTTTAATGAAAATTAATAATTAATGAGACCAACTTTAAAATAATTTTTAACTATTTCATTCAAAAACTAATATAAAAACATATTTTTTTCTTATAGAACTAGCATTGAACTATTTTCAACTAGTAATTAAACTAGTTAATTTCAACCAATCAAATTTTATTTTTTCTATTTAGAATATCTCAATTTAAATATTTGATATATATTATAAAAACTATTTAACTTTTTAAATCTATAAAATTGTTATTTTTCATTGGAAACAAAATAAAATAATAACAAATTTTGGGAATAAATAACTTTAACACTATAGTTTAATTAATTTATTTTCATACCTAGTCAATGATTTTGATTTTAATTTATTTGTCTATAGTTTTGGAAAATTTATTTTTTATTTAATTTGTATTGATATATTAATATTAATGTATTTATAATGACATTTATTAATATCAATAATGTTTTTTAAAAGATAATATTTTGAAATTTTATTTGTAAAATTGAAATAATTGTAAATTATTAAATAAATATGACATAGTAATATTAATATATTTTCTATTACAAATATATAAAATTATGTTATTAAACATATTTTATAATCTAATAACTAATATAATTCATATATTTTATCTAACATCTATTTTTTATTTATTTTTTAAATTTAAATAATTATAAATTATTAAATAAATATCATATAATATTATAAGTATAGTTTCTATTACAAATATATAAAATTATGTTATTAAACATATAATAACTTTTTAATAACTAATAAAATACATATATTTTATGTAAAGTCTACTTTTTTAAATTTTAGAATCATTGTTTACTAACAAATAAACAAACCTTCAACCACAAAAAATCTTTGAAATTGTAACATTACATGCATTTTAGAAATCTAATAAATTAAATTAAAGATGTATAGACATTTGATTATTTAATAAAATCATTCAATTTCACTACTACAAAAAAATTAGCTTTTACAATGGCTGGGCAAAGAGTTAAATATTGAAGAGACATTGTTGGGATCAACATTATCTTTTACGAAATAAATATACTAAAATAAATGGGGGACCATCTTATACAAGTTTTAAGTTCATGCCTAAAAGTGGAAAATGAAATAATAATATTAAGTAAAAAATACATAAGACAACTTGAATTTTGAATGTATTAAAAATAAATTTATTTAATTTTTAAAAGACACTAGATAAGAGTCTATAAATAATCAATCACTAAAATAATAATATAGTAAAGAACACAATTTAAAATTTGATATTATTAGGAAAGTTAAATATTATTAAAGATGTGGAAAAATTTAATTTATTAGTTTAATTTTATTAATTGTCTATAATTCTATAGCCTAAGTAGGACTAATAATATAATTGCATTGTGTTTACTATTTCATTTATTTGTTGAAGCTACTAGCAACTCTAAATTTTTTAATTAAAAAAAGAAATAACAATTTTTAATTATCAATTAATATAATATAATATCTAGTTATTTGAGTTCAATTAATAAACTTTTTCCAACAATATTTGTAGATCTAAGACTTGAAATATATGTGTTAATTATCAAAACTTTATTCTTGTAAGTAACAATAGTCTTCAATAGCAAGTAACGAGTAGTGTAAAAGGTATTTGTTACTACTATGTAAGCAAGTTGAAAGGATAAACATTAGAATATTATATATTCTCTATTTCACCTTCAAATGGGTCAAATAGGTTAAATCTGAAATTTTATTTATTCCTTATTTATTATTACTATTTCAAACACTAACATGGACATACTTTTCACTACCTTTTCTTTTCCTTCAATTAATCTTCACTAATTCCTTTCAATAATCTTAAGAACAAATGAACAAGAATAAGAATGATGACCAAACATTCAAACCAACAACTTTCAGATGTGACATTGAAGTTGAAATTTTTTAAAAAGGTAATAAATTTGGTTATAAAAACCTTCATTTAAAAGTTGTGAAAATAAAATGCAATCAAACAATAATATGAAGTAATAAGAAGGAAAACATGATAGATTTGTCAAGAAAAAGAAAAAAATGGACTAAAAAGATAGTTTACAGTAGGGGAAACAATCCACTAGCCATCCAAGTTAACTTTGTGCACCTACACTTCCTAATTTGTATATCAAAATTTGTTGATTCTTTTGGAGAACCTTTTTAGGTGAGTGAAGATCTTAAAGCTAACCTTTCGACTCTCTCGCATTTACAAAGTTCTCTATAGAATTCATAGAATGCGAGGTGGTCTAGAAGTGTCATTTTAAAACATTCTCTCTGAACCTGCCACTAAGACCCCCCCAATAGTCGCTCACCCAAAACTTGTACTTTTTGCACAAATGGACCAATCAGCAACCAAGAAAACTAAAAAATGATCAACTATTAGTACATGTGTGATTGGCTATTAGTACAAGTGTGATCCTTTTTTGGGGCTTTTTTATCAATGTTAATTGGGGGGAAAGGTAATCATAGACATGGTGGTAATACAAACATGGATGACAACTAGTTTGTTTCCCCTATTGAAGACTATAATACAATCTGATAAATATTATTGTCACCAATGGACTCAATCCTCCTTTTGAAAATGTTATAATTAATGTGAAATCTTGTCAAAGATAGTTATGTAAAAGCATGACATGACAAAGATTGAGACATACAAGTTGACTTTGTGGTAATTTATCTCAAAGTTGGTTTTGTTATAGGTTGAAAGCACAACTTTTTATGTATATCAATCTTTGACCCTCGGGAATATTTTGATGTAAACGTGGTCATCCATCATTGTTGTTTATACTTGGCACAAACCATTTGTGAGTTTCATTTTGTAGTATACAATATGGTTTATCCTTGATTTTGATCACCATACATTCAAGCATGTCTGAATTGATTAAATTGATATTTAAAGTATTCCTTATCATGGTTGGGTACATTTGAAAGTGATAGAGGAGAATCTAACAATGTAAGGGCCATCCTAAACCACCTAAAAATATTTTTTTATGTTATTTTTCTTTTTACAATTTTTGCATTTATGAATACTTATTTGTCAAATAGAAATTCCAACTCTTAGAACTCTACTTCTACATTTTTCATGTCAACTAATATTTTTAGTAAGGTTTAATCTAAAGGTAGATGGAAGTAAAAATTTGTGGGAAATTTCAAAATAGAAAATCAAACACTTCGGTAAAAGAAATCGATAAAAAAAATATATATTCTTTAAAAGTTATTAAGGATTTAATTTTTTGAAAGCCTACCAAAAAATCTTTTGAGTTAAGTTTGAGACACTAAACGGTCTTGTAAGGCCTCATAAGACGTTAAAATGGGGGGACACAAAGAGATAGTCCACATGAGTGTAGTTCTCTCAGTGATTTGTTTAGCACTTCAAATGAAAATGTCAATCAAATTAGTGAAAAAAAATAGATGAGTCCACTTTTGTGGAAGCTTTACACTTAATCAATTTTGAGAAAAATGTCATTTACGAAATAGGGTCACACTTCCCTTTTGAATCCCTAGCAAAAATTCAATTTGGGATCCCAAACCAAAATTCAAATAGGGATCACATGAGACATGAGAGCCCAAACCTAACTTTGCGAAATAACACCCCATTTTAAAACAATGTCTCATTCCAAATGTTACCATATTTAGAACAAGTTAACATTTGAAATAGGACCCATTTTTGTTGTTGTTTTCTAGTAATATTTATTATTTTTAGTAGTTTATATTATTCTTTATTACGAAAATTGAGTATATATGTTAAATTTATTTACTTTTATTTTGTAAATGTAAAAAAATTTGGTTTCAAAATTTTATTTAATTTTATAATTTTATTGTATTGCATGATAAAATAACATAAGGTAAAAAATGAGCAACATGAAATACAAACCTTAAACAAATAGTAAATTAGTAATCTAGGGACCCCTTAGTACCACTTACAAAACATCAATGTGTCCTAGGACTGATAACATATTCTAAGAACCCTTAGCACACATTATATATCCTAGGATCATTCATCACCCTTTAGGACACATAAATGGGTGCTAGGACCACTTATGACATTAATCACCCATTAGGACCCAGTAATGTGTCATAGGACCCCTTAAGATACATTAGGACCCCTTAGGACCTATTATGTATCATAAAGGTTCATAAGGGATATTACAATACATTAATGGATCTAAAGAATATTTAGCACAAGGACCTATTAGTGTATCCTAGGACCCCTTAGAACAAATTAGGACACCTAAGGACCTATTGTGTATCATAGAAGGTCATAAAGGGTTAAATGACCCATTGGTGAGCTCTAGGACCATTTAGGACCTCGTAAGACCTATTAAAGTGTCTTGTAAAGTGTCACAAGTGTCATAGGATAGATTAATGAGTCCTAGGACCATTTACTGTAAGATTTGATGATGAACAAATCCACAAGCCCTAGATATCTTGCATGCAAATAACCTATTACAAGGAAGAAAGAAAAGAAAAGAGAGAGAAGGATTTTCTCAACAAACAAGAAAGTTGTATTTACTTGTGTAAAATAGAATAAATAAAATTACAACCAATCAATCCTTAAGAAGGAGATCATAACCCTAAAAGGGAAACCCTAAGAGGTAAGTGACATTTAATAATTACTAATTAATTATTAAATAAAAATGCTAGGTGCATAAAGTGAAATCTTAAGAAGGGATGTCAGCAACTTTCAAATCTAGAAGAGAGATTAAATTTTGATAGAGATGTCCTGAAACTCTGCCTGCCTACATTGATAGTGCATACCACAGCCAGTAATGGCATTGTCTTCTCTTGGGGATAGGCGAGGCGGCTAGTATTTTCCTTTGTCGATGGTTGTTATCAACCATTCTTCACTTTTGGCTGATGCTGGTGCAGCTCCTATACCCTCGGCTGTGGAAATCTCATTAGGAAAAACTTTGGCTGATGGAACACAAATACATAGAGAGGTCAGGAATGGCAAAGGAGGACCAAGGGCTTCCTTCAAACATGCCCTACAAGGACTACCATTTGTCCATGTTGATGCCAAATTCGTTAGAGAACCATCACATGCCGTAAAACTCCCCATCAAGCATGGGGGTAAGAATGTTCCTCCTACTTATTATACTCTTAAACCTAATTCCCTTATGAGCCAGGAGATAAACAAAGAGGTTAACAAGTTGAGAAATACTACTATTTTTTTCCCTGCATTAGACCCTAGTAATGTTCCTTCTAGGAATTTCTTGAATGAATGGTTTCATCGTGTTTGGGGCATCAAAATGGGTCTACATTTCTCATTTTTTCATATGATTCAAAAGGGCTTGTTTATTATTATATTTAGTAACCCTAATTCATAGCAATTCATTGTTGAGAAGCAATTTTGGAGAGTTGGCAATGCGAAGTTTAGAGCTCTTCCTTGGTCGTTGGAGTCGGTGAATGATGAAATCTTAGCTCTGGCTAGCCCTAGGTGGATTACAATGAGTAATTTTCCACCGTATCTCTAGAATTTCATCCCAAAAATCCTTGAACCCTTTGGTAGAGTTCTAAAAATGGATAAATCCAATGCCCTAATTCCTAGTTTGGACATTTGCCTTCTTTTTTCCTTTCTTCCAAGTGTGGAAGCCCCTAAGTAGATTTCTTTGGAGCTTGGAATTTCTTCTGTGGTTTGTCCTATTTCGTACATGGGGGGTTTGAATGCCTATTTTTTTTGTAAAAGGGAAGGTCATAGAAGGAAACATTACCTGTTGCTTATAGGTAGAGTTGGGTGTAAGCCATTACATGAGGATCCACCTCCTCCTCCTCTACCTCTACGTTCACCTAAATTGAAGTCCTTTGTTTCTCCTATACTAAATTATTTCCCTCAAATCTCATTGGTTCTTGAGGCTTCTCATTGGCTTCAAGACTCGGACTCTATTCTCAAATGCTTGGCTAGTTTAACGGACAAATTCTCCTTGCCATTGCTTGTTAATGTTTCTCCCCCCTACTTCTTCTATTTTTGAGATGTGTAGTCAACCTATAGTTTTGGAACTTTGTCTAGATCTTGACTCTAGTACACCAAAGAAATGCAATAAACCTCTCAACGCTCAACAACTTGCTCTTTGTTCCTTGAAGGAGAAGGCCGAAAAGGCCCCTCCCTCCAAACCCTTGCATACTGTTAAACTCTTCTCGCTTTAGACTTTAGGTTGTGATAAGAAGGGTAGCTCTGATGGATCCTCTAACCCCAGTTGTATTAAGATGCTAGATTCCTTGCTGAACGACACCTTTGAGGCCTATGAGGAGGGCTATTTGGATGAAAATGATAGACTTCACAATTTCTCCCTGATTGTTATTTCGGCTAATGTTGATGAACCTTCCAAGGCTAGGAGTTTGTCTTTAGCTGATAATTCGGTCTCTAATGGTAATGACCAGTGTGAGTGTTAGATGGATATGAACTGTAGTAATAAGGAGTATTAGTCTTGTGGTGGCCTTGAGCCTAGAGTTGGGGAGGTAAGTAGTAAGGAGTGTTCAAGGGAGGGGGAGCCATATGTGTTTAAAGCTAAGAATTTGAATTGTACCAAAGGATTCCCTACTGGTCCTAGTGAGTTTACCAAGAGGAAGATAGGTAGGCCTCCCCTATCTAGTGGCAACCCTAAAGCCTTTAAAAAAGATAGAAAAAGATGCCTGGTTGTTTCAGGGGGTTCCAGTCTATAATGGATACCGACAATGAATGATGATTATGGATTTGATTATGATTGCTTCCTAGAATGTGAGGGGTCTGGAATCTACAGAAAAAAAATATGTTGTCAAGAGATTTTTAAGGATGGTAAAAGGCATTGATATTTTGGTTTTGATTAGATAAACAGGTTTTACAGGGAACCTAAAACCCGAAAGTTAGTACATAAGAAGGCTAATAATAAGCATGATAGCCCAGCCAAAAAAGTTTAAGTTCAAAGGCTGATAATAAGCATTAAGCCCAGCCAAAGGAAAAAGTTCTGAGAAAAGACCAGGAAAAGGAAACAGACAAAGCCACGGCCAAAAGCCAACACAAAAAGCCAAAATATAATGAAAAACAAAGGAACATGCAAGAGTTATTCCTCGTTCTTTCGCTCTAGATCCTACATCACCTGAGCAACCTCAAAGGCCTGTTGATTCTCCCTCATTTCCATCTGTTGCCCTCTTTGATTCCCTTGGTCCTGTGCAGGAGTGGAGTTGTCCTTTGCAGGGTCATCCTCTGTTCTAGCCTCGTCTCTATCATTTTCATCCTCATCCTCGTGCATTTCTCTGTCTTTGATCCAGACCGTTAGAGAGATGATGTTGTTGTTGATGGAGCTTAACAAGGAAAACATCTGGTTGGCAAGGTTGTGATTGTAGTTTTCTGGATTGTGTATCCTCTGTTCCGCTAGAGTGAGCCTATTGGCCGAGTCTATCCTCCTATTGGCATCATTTCCTTCCCTTATTGCCTCAATGTGTTTCACCTAGTCTTTGACCTCCTCGAGCTCATGGAAGAGCCATTTGATTGATTTGAAATTATCAATCATGCTGTTGTGAGCATTATTTAAGAGATTCATCCTTGTCTCCCTGGCTCTGTCCAAAATAGTCACAATCATCGGATCAATTAATTCTTCTAGCCACTGCTCTTCTTGATTATCCACTAGGATTTGGGGATTCATGGCCTCCCTAAAGATTCCCGTTTTGGCAATTTTGACATTGAAATTAATCCATTCTTTCCTCCTGTCATTGGTTTACACTTCCCCTTCCGCATACCTAACTTTCTCCTCTTTCTAATCCTCAGGGTGGAGATGGATAGGAGAAAGGGGCAACATGGACATCTCCTCATAATGAGAGTGCACATCCTCCAGGCTCTCCCTCTTGTGCTTCTTCCTTACACTATCGATCTTTATTTCCTCCTGCGTCTCCTTCAACACCTCCTCAGAATCTGAATCCTCCTCATCATCACTACTTCCCTCCTTAGCCTTCTCAACCTACTTCTGCCCAAGATCCCTAGGGCTTTTTCTACTTGGGGTTATGGGGGAGGGGGATTTTTTAACAATGACAACTTTCCCTGAGGAGGAGACTCTGCCTTTCTTAGAACTGAGGTTCTGAATGTCATCCAAGTCAAAGGAGTAACTGGAACTTCCAGACTCCATAGTCTCAGTCTAAGGGGGGGCATTACTAATGGTTTGGGCTTTGAAGTGCTCATGGATAAGAAGAAGCTACCCTTCATGCAGAGCCATGTTTGCAATGGGCTTCTTTTTGAAGTTGTCCATCACCTTACTCATAGAGGTTAATAGATAAAAAGGAAAAGGAATTCTGGCTTTCTTCCAAAAATGATTTAAAATAACAAAGTGGTGGGTGCGGGCTCTATCAAATCTTGGGTCCAAAGTAATATATTCAATGACAGCTTTTAGCACATACCTCCACTGTCTCTTCATGGAGTTGGGGACATAGTTGGTGTCGAGCTTTTTTAACACCTTCAATTCCTTCTCACTCTCCACAAAATCCCTTACCGCATTGGCTGAGATCTTCTTATCCCTGAAGAATTTGAAACCCTCGATTGGGATCTCTGTGACAGTGGCGATAACCTCCTTCGTTATCCGGAAGATGATGTCGTTCACCTTAACCTTGCCTTCTTTCCATGACCTGACCATATTGTTAAGGCATTGATATTTTGTTACTCCAAGAGGTTAAGGCTATTGCCTTCTCATTGGATATTGCTCTTAAGTGCATTTGGAAGGATGCTGAGGCCATGGCCACTAGTCACCCTAAGGGTAGACGTGGTCCGGCTATTCTCATTGGGCCTAAGTGGAGGAAAAGGATCTGTAGCAAGGGAAATTCCCCTTGTAATAGGGCCTCCTAGGTTGCATTTAAATTTGAAGAGTTTAAATTTGGAGTTTGTTCTATTTATGCTCCTAATGAAGTTCAAGAGAGAGTGAGTTTGTGGCAGTGGTTGGTTGACATCCCAGACATCCCCTGCACTGTAGTTGGTGAGTTCAATATGATTGAAAGAGTTCAAGATAAAGTTGGAGGTGATAATTTTGAGTGGAAAAAAGAGGATTATTTTCATTGGTCAAGGATGGTGCACAAATTGAACCTTATTGACCCCTTAGTTGGACTCCAACACCAATTCCTTGGTGTCTAGTTTAACTAGTCCAATTCCCAGAAACATGCCAAGAGGATTCATTCAAGGCTAGATAGATTGTACTACAATAAGGATTTCTTTAGCTATGTTAATCCCAGCAATGATAATCCTATTCAAGTCTTTCCCTACTCTCTTTCAGATCATTGCCCTATTATTTTTGTTATTTAAAGGATTGGGTCCTCTCTTCCTAAGTCTTCTTCCCCACCTTGTTTTGCTCTTAATTCTTCACTCCTCAATGATCAGAACCTCCTTGCAGCATCTAAAATTATGTATTGGTACAATTCCTCTCTCTATAATCATGCTAATCATATTGACTAGTGGAACTAGACTACTGTTACTTAGCAAAAGTTGTTTAAGACTGTAGGAAAAAAGGAAGCTAAAGATGCTAGGGCCCATGAGCTTTCTCTTGTTAACTCTCTCCATTCTGCTAAGGTGACTTTGCAAAGTCGACCATCCAATCTGCAGTTCTGTGAAGATGTTGCTATTGTTAAATATGAATTGAGAAAGCTACAAACTAGGAAGTTTCAAGGTGCTAGGATTAGATCTAGATTGAAGTGGATGAACCTAGGAGATAGAGGTACTAAGTTTTTTTTTCAAAGCCTTAAAAGTCAAGGAGGCTAAGGACAAAATTACCAATATTTGTGATAAGGGAACATAGGTTACTAATCTTGAAGGTATATTGGATACCTTTTCTCGGTTATACAAAAAGCTATTTACCTTTGAGGATTGTGGGGATGAAATGAAGGTGGCTAGGAAAAGGATCAGAGCTATTATTCCAAGCAAAGTGGAGGCTACTAACTCTTTAAGGCTAGAGGCTCATATTTCTCTATGTGAGATTAAAGGGGCTATTTCTGCAATGGGCAAAGAAAAGGCCCCTAGCCCTAATGGAATTATGGTTGAATTCTTCAAAGTCAATGCTCAATGGATTTTTCCCCTGCTCCTTGACCTTTACCACTATGCATTGTTGAATGATACCTTGGGCTCTGGTATCAATTTTGGACTTATCAAGCTATTGCACAAGGGAGGTGATAAAACCTTGGTCAAAAATTGGAGACCAATCACCTTATTGAATGTCTCTTATAAAATTTTGCCAAAAAATGCTAGCTTTCAGTTTGTCTTCTATCCTACCAAAAATTATTGTCCCCACTTAGACTGTATTTGTGAAAGGTAGGTATATTCTAGAAAATTTGATCACCTATTAGGAAACTATGGAGTGGGCAAGATCTTTTGATCAAGAAGTTGGGATGTTTTAGATTGATTATGAGAAGGCTTATGATAGGATTGAATGGGAATTTATTTACATGATGTTGACAGCTATGGGGTTTCCAGGTCCTTTCGTCTCTATAGTTAAGTTTTAATGAAAGATGATATTGCTACTATAGATGTTAATGGGTGCAGGTCTCATTGCTTCGAGCTCTCCAAGTCCATCAAGAAAGGTTGCCCCCTAGCCTCTACTCTCTTTGTTATTACAATTGAAGCCCTCCACTACCTTCTCTGTGATAATTCCTTATCTTATAGAATCCACGAACCTCTCATTCCCGATGGGTAAGAATATCTAACATCTAGTTTGCAAATGATACTGCTATTTTATTCATTTTGGAGAAGGATAACATGAGTTGGAAAATGGTCAAACTAGAAATCTTCTGCAAAGCCTCCAGTAGAAAAATTTTAGTGCCTAAATCTATTCTTCTGGGTTGGGATCCCTCTCCTCCTAGCTGGTGTGGTAGGTTTGGCATCAGTTGGGGAGGCCCTGACCATGTAGTGAGGTACCTTGGTATTCCTTTTTTTGTTAATCCTAATATCAATGACATGTGGAGTTAGATGAAAGACAGAATCAGGGTGAAGCTTTGTAAGTGGAATAATATGTATTTATCCATGGTAGGGAGGGTTCAGGTCTATTAAAAGATCTTGTCCTCATATACCACTTATTTTTCTTCAGCCTAGCCATTTAATGTTAATCAATTTGCTTATATTCAGAAATTTATCAAAGATTTCTTGTGGTCTAATGGGAAAGGGGTTCATAAGATCCATGTTGTCCATTGGGAGTAGTGTATTAAGAAGAAGGCTAGGGGAGGGCTTGGGCTGAAGGATTTGAGGATTCAAGGCATTGCTTTGGCAACTAAGTGGATTGCTAAAGCCAGTGTTGGGGAGGAACCATGGAAAGTGCTCATTAGGCATAACTTGTAAAGTGGTTATCCATGTGGTGCCAAACCTTGGAGTAGCTGAAACATCTTGCATCTCCTTGCTCTAGACTATAAAACAAATGTTCTTGGGTCTAATGTCTTGAAAGCCTTGTGGAAATGTTGGAAGTATGTTAAGCCCCTACTGGGGGAAGTATTGAGAAAGGAGAAGAGTAATATTTGGCATGGGAAATGTTCCATCTAGTGGAACCTTAGATGTAATAATAAATCCCTAGCTCTTCTTCAAGGGTGTTTGACTAAGGTGGGCAGGGACTATGTTGAAACACCAATTCTCATTGGAGGACACTCAAAAGAGAACCTATTCTATTATATCTAAAGCATTGAACAGGGCTGGATTGGGTGAGAAGTGTTGCTTTGAAATTTTCACTTTCAATATCTATTGGCTAGACTCCTCTCCCTTGCATTTGGTAAAAGTTAAATATATCTATTCCCTGCTCACCACTAAATCTTCTATCCTTGATCATCTTAACTGCTGTTGGAATCTCACCCTTCCCCATGTAGAGTGGAAAAAAATTCTTAATAATTTGTGGAGAAGGCCTATTGAACCTAAAATTACATGCTTCCTCTGAAGATTCTCATTGAACAAGCTTCCTCTTTCCAAACTTGGTGGAGATCCTAATAAGTACTCTTTGTGCAGCCAAACTGAGTCTGTCATGCATGTTTTCTTTGTTTGTCCCTTTGTTGTTAGAATGTGGAATATGTTTGGGTTCTTTTTTGGTGTCAATTTCACTATTGGTAATGTCTTTTATGGTAGACTTTGTGGTAGCAGCAAATTTCTCAATCTATTCTGGTCTATCCTTTGGTCATTTATTTTTTGATAAATTTGAAAATTTAGGAATAATTGTATATTTCAAGGAGCTAGAACCGTTCTTACTGGGTCTCGATTGAGACTCACCGTTTTGGATGTTATCATGCAGGTTACAACCATATTCAAGCTTAAGGAAGAGAAGTTCAACAAATTCCTCAAAGATGGACAACGTACCTTCACCAAGAAGGATATTCATTATGGGTTTATGACCATGAGTGGCAAAGAACTTGATTAGCAAGAGGATATCTTCAATGTTCCTTTATCTTAGTTGCAGAAAAGGGTTCGTGAGGAAGTACATTGGTCCTACAGCATGAAAGGTAGTCCTTCAGCTCCATGCCTTCGCCAGCAAAGAAAACAGTTAATCATGGTCTTACAAATCTCTTTTTTTGCTAAGTCAACTAGTTATGAATCATATGCAATCAATTATAATTTTGGTTGGGCTCTCTCGATATCTTGTTACTCTTGACTACTTTGGTTCAGCTATAATGGTTGTATTTTGATGCTCTCAATGTATTTGGATTCCTTGTTTTCTTAATATGCAATACAAAGAAAAAAAAATCTTAAGAAGGGAGAAAAGATAATTTAATAAATGAAATGAAATTAACCTTTTTCTCGAACACCCACCTTAAGATGAGCAACAATGCAAGGAAACTAGACTGTTGAAAGCAAACTTGGGTCTCGACAACAAGGCCTGATGAGGTACCCAATCACAATCAAATCTCTATGAAATAGAGAAAGAGAGAAAACCTAGTGGGAAAAACCCTACTCCAAAAAGAGATAGAAAAGGATGCACAAATGAAACATCTCCAGAGAATCTCTCAAGACCATAAGAATAATGAAAGCCTCCATGATAGAAGCTTGAGACTCCATAGCCCCCCTAGAATGATAAAACTCTCGTGTCGATGGACATACCAATGTGGAGCCAATTTGAAGGAAACAAAGGCAGTGGACAAGGATGATAAAACCCACGTATATAAGGTGTAGCTGGAAGTCCTAGTTGATGCCCAAAGGAGAAAGCATAAGAATCCTAAAATGAAATCTCTAATGGAGGTGGGATAACAAGTGTGTTGAATCTGCCATCTAAGAGGAGATGTGTGTGTCCTCTAATATATCCTCAACAAATATAGTAGGTGTCTCAATGACTAGAGCTGCAATAGTAGGAAATGTTGAAGAGTAATCTTATGTGAGAGATGAAATATGAACAAGAGATAGAGGTGTAGAAGTCATAACACTGGTCTCAGGAACAACACATAAGTTCAAGCAACTTGACTTCACCTCAGTAGACTCTCATGAAAAAGGAGAGTGAGTCTCTGATAGTGGAGATGGTGGACCAAAATGTGAGAAGGAATATAGTTGGGAAGCATGATCAACAATCTCTATAGCAATAATATTTCCTATCTCACTATCTCTGATGTGCACTGAATCTTGTGCACACTCAACTATCTTCCTTGTCCCATTATGTGTAATCTGATAAAGAAAGATAAGGTTAGAGGACAAAGATAGAGGAAAAAGATGGAACGCAAAGTACATCATTAAATGTACCATAATTAATGTATTGTTCCACATCAAAATGTGTGGAGTAGGAGAATCCTCAAAATAAGAGAATTAATCCAAAGAAGATGCCATATGGTGTGAAGCACCTGAATCCAATAACCATATAGAAGAATGAGGAATAGTAGTTGAACATAGTGCATGACCCTTTCCTATATCTTTACCATCTGACTGAAATGATGATGATGATGAATATTTGTGAGAAGTAGAAGGAATATCAATCTTTCTCTTTTGAAGGAAAGCTGTCAAATCTAAAACCTGTTTGGCATAGTCATCTAACTTCTTCTCATAGCAATGTGACTCCTCATGATTAAGCTTATTACAATAAGTGCACTTTGGTCTTTTTGTCTTTGATTTACCCCCCTCAGGAGGGGGTGGCCCTGATGAACTTTGAGTGCTCGAATCAATCTGAGATTTTGTTGAATGAGATTTCTGTGTCCTCTCCTTTATCCTTGAAGATGGTCAAGCTACCAATGCATAAATCTGTGAGCCTATGAGAGAATCTAACTAAGAGAGATTAGCTTGCTCTTGAGTCAAACGATCACAAAAACCTCAAAGGATGGCATGATAAATCTATTACCCAAAGAATCCTTGGTGGAATAAAAGGTAGAAGCAAAACTCTGAATGTTTCCATGAAGCTTAGATAGAATAAGATAAATGCACTCAGTGTTAGTCTTGGTCTTCCCACAACCCTGCAATAAAGATCTCTATTGATTGAACTTCATTAAGAAGTCCTCAATGGAAGGAAAAGAATCTAGTATAAGAGAGGTAAGCTTTGCCTCAATCTAAAGATCTCTAAACTCATTCACTATACCAAACAAGCCTTTAAGCTTGGTTCACATAGTTAGAGGGATATTCCACCCATCAAGTTGAAACTATAAACAATTAGATACCTATAAAGAAATCAATCATATTGCCTCATCCATTTTTTTCCTATGTTGCATGACCTCAAAAGGCCTCTGTAAAACTAGTTGCACTGCATCTAAACAAGAGCAATCCTTTTGGCTAGAGAAGTTGTGTCATCAAAGTCTTTCATGTGTGTTAGTTATGAGGGGTTGAAAGTTCTAGAGAAGAAACCTCGACCATTGTTTTAGAAGGTGTTGGATTTTTTTTCAAAAAAATTCTAGTTTATTGATGTAAATAATAAAAACAATAATACAAAACACTCCCCACAATACAAAAATCGAACCCCTACTACTAGAAGGAATATGTAAACAAGAAGAGAGAAAAAAATTCAGTTTAAAATGACATGTAACTATGAGGAATACTGATGAAAAATAGTAGAGAATTTGAATAGGACTCATGATGATATTTTCGGTGCCTTTTCCAAATCAAAAAACGGAGCTATAACGAAGAAGTTATAACCCCAGAAGATAGAAGTCATCAATCGACTTCAAGAGAAAAAATAGGCACCAAAAAAGAAAAAATCCAAAAGATACCTTCATCATTGTCTCTATCTCTAAACTAGCTTTCCAACGCTTCTTTCAAATCGAAAAAAGACCCTTGTATGCTCAAGATATCACGAAAAAACCACCAATAGGTTTTTAGAACAAAACAAATCAAACACATGACAACTTGAAGGCTATCAAATTTCGGCCCAAATTGCTTACATCAGCACCTACGACCTATTGACATCAGCATCTGTGTAGGTCTGTTAGTACATGTGTACTAGCTAATGCAGGTGTACTTTATGCTCTTTGTGTTTTTGTTTTTTTAAAACAAATTATAAAGTTTTTTAAATCTTTATTGAAGTTTAATAAAAACAAGCTTTTTTCCTTTTTGAAAAAAAAAAACCCACGGATTATTTTTTGATTTTTTTTATTTCTTTGATTCTTTAATTTTAAATTTTTTTCTATAAATACTACCTTGAGAAGCATGCATAGGTGTGAACAACCCTGTGGGACAAATATTTTTTGCCACAGAATGCAATGTTGTCCAAACGAGATGTGCTTTATACAAAAATAGGGATTTTGACATCTTTTGAACCCAACCATAATGTTTGTTTGGGCTAAAAGTCCCCCTAATTATAAAGACCCACTATTTTCATAGAAAATAACAAAAAATCACAAGATTTGTCTGAAAAATTTGTGTACCTCATGTACTTCAAACAAGAACAGGTAGCCACAAGCAAGGCTCTGATACCATGTAAGATTTGATGATGAACAAATCCACAGACCCAGGATATCCTACATGCAAATAACCTATTACAAGGAAGAAGGAAAAGCAAAGAGAGAGAAGGGTTTTCTCAACAAACAAGAAAATTGTATTTTTGCTTGTGCAAAATAGAATAAATGAAATTGCAACCAATCAATCCTTATGAAGGAGATCAAAACCCTAAAAGGGAAACCCTAAGAGGTAAATGATATTCAATAATTACTAATTAATTATTAAATGAAAATGCAAGATGCACAAGGTGAAATCTTAAGAAGTGAGAAAAGGTAATTAAATAAATGAAATGAAATTAACCTTTACTCTAACATTTATGATCCCATAGGACCCATGCATCAATATTTTATAGGACTCCTTATTACCCATTAACACCTCTTATGACCCATTGATGGGTCATATGACCATTTGGGACCCTTTAGTATTCATTAGAGCACCTTAGGACTCATTATGAAGGACCTATTAATGAGTCCTTAGACCATTTAAGACTGATGGGAGGCTTGGGGTATCAAACAAGGTTTCAATAGTTGACTTCACAAAATGGATCAAAATGCTTAGTTTCCCAAGTGTTCCCACTACACCAATATATCTCTTCCACTACGGTTACCTTGTCTTGTTCTCAACTTATCTTCTACCTTTAGAGCATACTAATAAGCACCCTGAATTGAACTTGTCCTTAAAGTACTTAGCTCATCTTGAATGTCAAGTCTTAAACCATCAACATACCTAGCCACCTTTTCCTTAGACAACTCTCAATGTCTAGATTTGATTGTCATCTTGTAGAATTCTTCAAGATACTCCTTAACTTTCAAATTTTTTTGTTTAAGCTTTTGTGACCTCTTGAACAACTCTAATTCATAATCCTATGGGTGTGAACTTGTATTTAACTCTAAAGATCATAACTTTCTACATAGTGATCTTAGGTTCACCATTATCTTCTTGGTCCTTTTGTAATGTTGTACACCATAAGGCAACATGACCATTCAACCTATATGTGCTAATCTGACCATCTATAGATCCTTAACATCTTCAAGATCAAAGTAATCTTCTAGTTCATTAATCCAATATATCAAATCTTTAGAATGTATATAACCAAAAAAGCATGCAACATCCATTTTATGAATCTCACCCATTTGTGTCATAACTCTGGACCATCTTTCTTCCTCTTTAGGAATCTCAATTTCAACTATTTCAAGATCTTCAACACCCTCTTCAAATTCATCTTTCCTTTCAGGGTTTCTCTTAACCCTAGTCAAATCATTTCAGATCTTAGTCCTTATCTAATTCTTGAATTACTCAATTTTCTCTAAGCTTCTAGGATTCATTCTTCTAAGCGACATCCTTCCAAATCTTCAAAGTCGGTTTCCTCGGCTTTGACAATATGATCACCAAGTGTTGATTTTCATAACAATCAAGCAATATACCAAAACCTATAACCAAACAAACTGTCTTCTTGAAATCATAAACTTTCCCTTCAACTGATTCACCAACTCTCTTTAGTCCCTTTGTACAACCCCCTGTAGTTGTAGGCCGAATCTAACTTCTTCTGCTCAACAACCAAGATCTCAAGGATCAAAATCTCTAACACTTTCAGATCTATTCAATTCCCATTTTCTGAAACTTTAAAATAGTTTTTAAGGCAAACCAAATTTTAGGAATCGCACGAATTACTTCACAATACACTTTATAAAAACCCATGCTGTAAGGGCTTTCCACGGTCGTCTTATTAAAAAAGGGGTAATATTTTTTTCCTATTACTTTATGATGTTTTTTTTCCTATTACTTTATGATGTTTTCAAGCATATTTTGAAGAAAATCATTCCCTGTTAGTTAAGATATTTTCTTTCTACAGTTCTATTAGCTGTTATAAGCAGCTGGCTACTATAATACTAACCATCAGGTAAAATTTGGTATATCATACATCAAATTTGCAATTCTGCGAAGTTCAAAAACTGCTCAAATGATCTCAGGCACTTCAGATTAAATATATTGATGATTTGATAAAAGACAACAGGAATTTTATCTTAATCTTGCGTCTCTGTCTTTTACTATATTTATCTTGTGTGTGTGTCTTTTACTATCTTATAAATATATCACTTGAAAACACTCTACATTAAAGAAACTGATACATATTTTTCCTTCAAGGAATCAAATCAAAATTCAGAACTATAAAAAAGGATGAAAATCTTTTAAAAAGTTTTAAACTGTACCTGTGTTGGTTCTGTTAACTACAGTCAAGATTGGTAGAAATGTGAATCCGTTTGTGAATCCAAATGACTGAACTGTACTAATGAATAGTATTTAAAGCATGCAAGGAATGTATGTAACAAAAAAAAGTTATCATCTCACTCTTCATTAGTATAAATGCATTTCATGCCCACATTAACATGCAGTATACTTAAAAAGAACCAAATCTAAACAATGGAAACCTGTCCCTATAAATACCATTGAAAGCATACTATGAAGACAGGTTAAAAACAAATCTCTATCATCTTACTCTTCATTAGTATGCATGCGTCCACACATCATTTCCTGCCCATATTATCACACATAAAACTTCAATTATAACAAAAACCAAACAAATAAACAATTAAGAGTTTTATGATATCTTTTGCAGAAATCAATCACTCATAGATTTCAAATAATGGGTTGTCATAAAAGAGAAAATACTCCAGATTTCAAATAATGGGTACGTGATGAATTAAAAATTATTTCAGATCTAGTGTGGGCAATAAATAGAGGGCAAAGAAAACTTCTGTGAACAATAAATATAGTGCAAAGAAAACTTCTGTGGGCAACAAATATAGAGATTTATTTCATCACAATTTCCTCTGAACAAAGTCATATTGACTGAGCCCAAAAATCTCTACTTCATTCAAGATGTACAATATCATAATCTTATTTGTGTAATACAAACATCTACCTCCATTTACAGAGCTCATCATGCTGCTTCCTTCTGAAGGGTTCATATCTGAAAACTAAATCAAATCTAATTTTTTTTAACAGTATATACATGGTGCCTGGCTTAGATGGCTGCACAAAACAAGGGTTCTATTGCCCCAGTCAAGATCCATATCTGTATTCACTCGTAAGTATGCCTACTACTCAAAGCAAAATGTTAAAAGGTTTTGGTGAAGAAGACATTGGCCTGTTGCATGTCTTCCGAGTAGTTGTCTAATTAGGAATATGCCTGTCATGGATATCCAATTAATACTTAATTTAAATACTATTATCTGAAAATACTTTGTGGATGAAAAGTCTTTCATAAAAACAATAATCATCTAAATAAATTCTATAGGCTTCCACAATCTGTAAGTGTTTGCAATGTTTATGAATTCGATTGTGTATCATATCAATGTTTTGGATCACACTCCTTGATCCATCCTCAGAATGATAAAGAGCACTATCCAATCCAAAAACATCATCTATTTCCCAAAAAAACACCATCATCTACCTAATTGGAAAGGAAAAATGAAGATTTTTGTTCGGTTAGCCACCATACCTCTTAATACTTGGGGCAGTTTTTAGTAACTTTCTTCCATGGCTGCAATACAGAATCTAAATACTTAACGGGCAGCTTTGATAACCGTCTTCCCTTACAATGATTTTGGGGCATTGCACCTCCACTTACAACTTTTTCCACAACTTCCAAAATGCTCTTGGGATTACAGCTTATATCAATGGATTTTCCCTCCCTGGCCAATTCTTTTGCGGCATCCATTTCCACACTAACATTTGCCCAAGATGGATTACTCGGTAAATTCGGCTTGTCTAAAGCATTTTTACCCCGTCTTAAAACATTTTCGGATAAAATGGACATCAAATCCTTTTCCTGAACCTGTACGGCCACAGATTTTTGGAATCTCTGATATTCTACCACCTGAACGGCATCATACAGTAAGTCCAGAGATCCACCCGCATAAATCGTCTTCTCACTCTTAAGATTTTCAGAACTTTTCAACTGAAATCCGTCATTGCTTTCCCAAATCCAAGTATTCGAATTATAGATTTTGAGATTTGATTTGTTGTGCAAGGATTGTGCTGGGTAAGTCTGATAAAAAACGTTTAAATGAAATTGGGTTCTGATAGATTTAACATTTTGCAAAGATTTAAAAAAAAACCAATAAAGATGCAGGGAAAAGGAAGAGGGATTTTAGTGTGTACCTTGAGTAATTTGGTCTTTTTTCTTCTGGTTGGGGTTAGATTAACTTCTATTTTTCCTGCATCGCCATTGTTCACAATATGCTCTTCTGCTTCGCTGGGTAATAATTCTTTCTTCCGTTTTCCATGTTCAAGTCTGATTATATTTGCCAAGGAAGGATATATGTTGCCTTTGCCGCCTCTCATGCCGCTGGTGTTGTCAGAAGAAGGAATCATAAAATCCATTCAATGCTTCAGTAGAAGATTGTGGAATTCTACTTCTGGTTTTATAGAATTTGTGCGTTCGTGAAGGGTAGTGCGAATGATTTCCCGAGAATAGATGTAATTAACAATTCGGGGAAGAAAAAACAGGGCATGGATGTAGCAGAAATAAGGCGGACTGAAATTAGAGAATGTTTCATAGGAACAAAAGCTGCAAACTAAAAATTATGAGTAATGTTTGGATTAAACACGGCATTTTCTTCATGTGTTTCGACAAGGGCATCTTGCTAAAGCCAAAAAATGTGGTTTACTAGGGAAATTGAGGCCCCGTTTGGCGAGCGGAATACGGATTAGTAAATGCCAAAAAAAATCGTATGCCGTGTTTGGTTGCACCGAATGGGTTTTAAGAACCGGGTTTGGTATTCTATTTTTCCCACCAAAACGGGCTTATCTTATTCCACCAAAATAGGTGGAATAGGAATAACTATTCCTATTCCAACGTTGCCTATTCCAAATTTAATAAAGTCGTCGGGTCCGCCGCTCATGTTGCTGATGACTTAAAACAAGTTTTGGCCTTTTCATCGGGTCCGCCCGAGATTTTTCCCCAACGCATCTGCGCCACAAGGTTTCCCCAACGTTCATCGTCTGCAACCTTTGGAATGCAATATTGAAGCTTTTCATTGCAACATTGCTGCTGCCCATTGCCATCGTCTTCATATAACAGGTATTTGTTTTATTTTTTCTACCTTTTTTTCCAAGGGACGAAACCCTAGCCCGCAGGTCGATTTTGATTTTCCTACAAAATGTATGTGGGTAGTGGAAACAAGTCTTTGATTTTTCCTGGTAGAAAAATATGATTGTGAAAAATATGATGTTTTTTTAAGAAAAGAATCAGCATTGTGCTATCTTCCCAATGTATAGATAATAGTTTTTTGAGCCCGCAGCTAGGATTTTAGTTTTAAAATTGTACATATTGTTTCATATTATAAATCTGAATAACTCAAGTCTCGCACCTTCTCAAGTGCTTGCAATGCTCTTTTTGACTTCATTCCACGTCCTTTGTTAAAACCGATGTGAAACCCGATGGCCATGCCATTCCTTTTTGGTAGCTACCAATTGCCTCCCTATAAACATTTTTTTTTTAATACACTTCAAAGAAATCATGTTCATCATTGCCTCAATTTAAATGGTTTGGAGGTCTTTTATCAAGGGAAAATCCGTTGTAGACTGAGGGCCAAGTTCAACAGGTTTATTTTTTCCATTTCAATCTATACCAGTTCATTTTTTCTTAAGAGAGCCAGTCTAGGGTTTAGGGTTTATAGTACACAATTATTGCCGGCTAGTTTTTTTTGCTCAAAATAGCATAGAAACATCATCATCGCATTAATAACTCACATATAAATTTGTCGACACCAAAGGGATGTGTATTTACAAACACATTTAGCTGGCATTTAGAAAACTGCATTTGGTAGAGGACCCATTTTTTCATTATTTTGATTGCTAACATTTAATTGACCATGTATATATATGGAGTAGTCTTTGGTAAAATTCATTGAATAGGGTTTTAATATTCATTGAATAAGGTTTTAATATTCTGTTAAAAATGCCCAGACATATTAAAACGATGAATTTTAAAATTGTACATCTTGTTTCATATTAATTTAGACTGTTATAATTGTGCAGTCAATAGATAATCAGCTTCAGTATTAGTTATTGGTACCAAATTGATTTTTGGTTTTAGAATCAGTTTTGTGAGCCCAATAGGAACTTGTATAATTATCCCTTATTCATTTGAATGGGTGATACAATGTACATCTTCTAAAAAATCAATACACCAGCAGTTCTTTGTGCAGATGTCTGAAAATGCACTTCAGCCAAGGCAGCAGTAATATTGCTCTTGATGATCCTTCTCACCTGATTTGACACATATACCTTATCTCATCTTCCATGCACTGTCAAATCTATTTTCTCACAACAATAAAGTTTTCTCTTCCCTATTTTCTAACAGCATTACAGTTCTCTTCTATAGTTACATTTTTTGTTTTTGGCAATATTATAGAGTTCGAATGCAGAGGAGATTGTATACTCATAGTATTACTATCGCAATTACATAATGATTTATCTATAACAGCTACAAAAGAATTCCTAGTGTGACTTTCATCACACAATGGTGTTCAGGCTCCTTTAAATATGTATAACATTATTTTCATCGCATCTAGTTATACCAATGAAGTCATAACTTGCTTTGGTCAACACACAATACCACTTTCCTTAGCTGGTTGTCTGAGTTATGTTTGAAAAATCTGAAAGAAACGATACTTCTTTCACTTAGATCATCTGATGCCAAGACCATTAACCCAATTCCCTTTGGAGTCCCTTCAATATTTGTTCCCCTGCTGCACAACTTTTGGGCATTGGTGAAAACATCTGTCCTCTACTATTTCATAGACATGGTCTTCAACCTTATTATGTAAGGTAAATTCTACTTCCATATCAACTTGTACACAAAGTGGGACATTTTTATAGTAGATTTTATGTCATTTTCAAGAATAAGATCATTTATTTATAGACATTCTTAGCTCTCTCATCCTAAGAGATCATTGAATATGATCCAAAATGTTGATACTAATAAACTCACAGAATATTACCCAATCTTACCCAAAAAGGTGAATATAAGATCATTTAACTACATTAATATAGAAGATTATTTTTTTAGTAAAAAGAAGCTCATTTTGAGATTTTTTTATTGGAAGGAAAGATATCCTTCTCCTGTTATCAAAGTAGTATAAATCTCTTTCAAAACTTCTGAGTGCAGATCTCAAATTTTTTGACATTTTCAGATTCCATCCATAGATCTTATTGGGTTATAAAAGCAAACTTCAAGTCAAGAACATAGTATTCATAGTTATTAACTTATAAGAGTAGATTTCAAGTCAAGAACATAGTAGAGTCCATTTAGTAAAAGAAAATACCAAAATCCTTTTCATGGTAAAAAATTTCATTAGCAATGTTGGAATCATCAATTATTCAACATTTATTTTGAGAAACTCTTTTTAACTACTTTTGGTCAGTTTATGTGGATAAACTCTTTTTTACTACATTGTATAAGAAAGGTATATGGATCATAATAACTCCATTAAAATGTTATAGGGCATTCGATGGATCCTACTACTAAAGTACAAGTTTATGGAAGCATTGTTAGGAAGATCACACTCTTGCGTATATATTCCATTTTGCTTGCAACCCAAGCGGTATTCATAGTAACATCACCAGAAGAGGCTAAAAGACAAAGGCGCAAGAGAAGAAGGGTTGCTTGTCCTTTTTATAAACATATTATCGATTCCAATGAGACAGATTGCCATGACCAAATACGCATGTCTAGAGGAACATTCTTCAAACTTGCCAATATTCTAAGGGAGAAAGGGAGCATTAAAGATATGATAAACATGAAATTGGAAGAACAACTAGTTATGTTCCTACATACTCTTGGCCACAATCTAAGGAATCATAAGATTGGCCATAACTTTGGTCACTCAGGAGAGACAGTGAGTCGCCACTTCCATAAGGTCTTGAAGGCTATTATATCACTCCATGCCAGTTACTTTTTGCCCCCTTCTCCAAACACTCCTCCAGAAATTATTGGGAAGGATTGTTTTGATCCATACTTCAAGGTAAATCTCATATTGTCATGTATTTTTTTTCTTGAGTCCATTGCTACATATTTGACAATAATATTTCTTACACTAGGACTGTATTGGAGCAATTGATGGAACCCATATACCAGTTACCATTGATGTCGACAACCAAGCAAAACATCATGATAGAAAAGGCCACCTATCACAAAATGTAATGGGTTTATGTTCATTTGACTACAAGTTTCAGTTATTCTTGCTGGTTGGGAAGGCTCAGCTGTAGATAGCCGTATTCTTGCTTCGACTCTGACAAGAGTATATCCACTACTAGTCCCCCCAGGTATATTTAAATCATTATTTTAATGATTATATATTCATTATTGTCAACCATAGTTTTTATGCTATTTCCAATATATAATATTCTTTTTCCTTTTTATAGAAAATTTTTATTTAGTTGATGCTGGCTATCCAAATGTTCCTGGATTTCTTGCACCTTATCGGTGTACGCGGTACCACCTCAAAGAGTTTTGCAGAGCAAACCCAATTAATAGTGCTCATGAGCTATTTAACCACCGACACTCCTCTCTTAGGAATGTGATTGAGCGCACATTTGGTATTTTGAAGCAACGTTTTCCTATCTTGAGGCATGCGACATCCTACAGTATCGCGAGTCAAACAAAGATCGTGTTAGCATGTTGCATACTACACAATTTTATTACGATAGAGGATGGTGTTCCACATGATATAGAAATTGAAGAGGATGATGATCATGATGGGATAAGCGTGGCAATTCTTGAAAGTTATGGGATGAGTCAACGAGATAGAGATGATTGGGGAAATTTTCGAGATGAAATAGCACAAAGGATGTGGGAGTACTATAGATCTCGACATTAGCTGTGCTTTTTACTAGCATTTACACTTTTTCTTCACTTTTGAACAGCAACAATACTTGAATTATGAATCAGAATTATTGTTACTCTTTCATATTGTTGATTGAGTGATTTAAATTTGTGATTTATGAATTACAAATCAGAATTATTGTTATGCACTAGATTGTTGATTGAGTGATTTAAAACTATGATTTATGAGTTACAAATTAGAATTATTGTTATGCACTAAACTGTTGAGTGAGTGATTTATGAGTTGCAAATCAGAATTGTTGTTATGATTTCAAATAGCTGATTGAGTGATTTAAAACTGTGATTTATGAATTGCGAATCACAATTATTGTTATGCTTTAATTTATGATTAAATTTATGTATTAATTTTTATTTAAAACTATGATTTATGAATTTTGAATCACATTTTTCATGGTCCATCTATGTATTATATCAATGGCTCTTCACACACTCTAACAACTCATTATTACTAACAACTCGTAACTTATTGCAAGTTTTGCAGTGATATAACAGGTGCCTTTCTCAAAGGTAAAAATGTCTTTTACTAATATATTGACGAGCATACATGAGGATGTTCGTATGCCCCCCACTACCACCCCTGTTTCTACCCCCATTGCCACCCCTGTTTCTAGCCCCATTGGCACTCCTGTTTCTACCCCCATTGCTACCCCCGCTGGTAGTTCTTCTAGAAGTCCAAAAGTGGTATGGACGAGAGAGATGGAGAGGAAACTTCTTGACTTACTCCTTGAGCAAGTTGCTCTAAGAAGGAAAGGTGAAGGAGGGTTTAGAAAAGAAGCATGGACAGCAATAGAGAGGAGATTTAATGAAGATTTAAAATTGAATCTTGGAAGAGATAACTTTAAAAATAAGTTGAAAACATGGAAGTCGGCATATAAAGTAATGAAAGAGCTACGAAATACCAGTGGTTTTGCTTGGAATGAGACAACACAGTGCACGGATGCTGATGACAGTGTGTGGGATGAACTTTTGAAGGTAATGTCCTCTTCAAAGTCATGTCTTGTTCTAATTAGAAAAAAATATCTAATTATTTAGTTTTACCAATGTGTAGAGAAATAAATTCAGGATTGCAAGAGTGTATAGGAGGCAGCCATTCACCTATTTTAATGATCTAGCAGTCATTGTGGGAAATGACATGGGGGAAGGAAATGTAGCTGCAACAGCTCAAGATGTCGAAGATGGTAACCTCTTGGATGAGGCTATTGATTTGGGTGATGATGAGGATTTAAATACGCCTCTAAATGTTGCTGATGATGAAGATTACCTTCAGTCAAATCAGTCCACTACATCCACTAGAAACAATCCTTCCACACCAACGACAAGGAGGCCAAAGAGGAAGAAGGCAAGCATGGCCGCTTCTTTGGACGCAATATCTGAAAACATCTGTGAAGTATGAGAGGGAATCAATAGGTCACACACCATCAAATTTGATAAAGAGGATACTAAAAAAGAGGTAGCATATGTGTTTGTTGCCTTGAAAGCCATCCCTGGAATCAGTCGGGACACTATGACTATTGCATCTAATGCTTTTATGCAAGAACCAACAAGAGCTATTTGGTTCTTAGAGATGGATGACTTAGCAAGGGAAGATTATATTCGATATAAATTTGGAGGATTGTAATGGTTTTATATTAGATATTAGAAACAAACATTTTAACTGTCAGTTTTTTTCTTTCAAGCTGAAAGACATCGTCATCTTTGGTATTGAACTACTGATCTATATAACTCTAGATTCTCATTACAAAAGTTTATTATTATTGCTTATAGAATGGTTTATTATTATTAATGATTATTGTTGTGTTGATGATATTCATATATTGCTTTCAGGATTTCAATTTGAAGGTAATGTTGATGCTAGTCTTGTTATATTTATATGTTGATGCTGATCCTTTAATATTTATATGTTGATGCTGATGCTGATCCTTTAATATTTATATGTTGATGCTGATGCTGATCCTTTAATATTTATATGTTGATGCTGATGCTAATCCTTTAATATTTATATGTTGATGTTGATGCTGATCCTTTGATATTTATATGTTAATATTTAACTTTGTGCATAAGCAAAAGTATAGAACAGTAAGCTCTTTCTCCAATAGCCCTAGTATAGGAAATCACAACCACTGAGACTGAAACCCAAATGTGAAAAAATTAGGAATGAAAATAAGAAATGAAGACCCCCTATACTAAAGCTACCAGCCATTTCACATCCTTCCTCAAAGTTCATAACCACGTCCAAGATCATAGAATACACCCGAGTATCTTTACCATTTTCTTATGCCCGTAAAGATGAACGGCTCCAAAATAGAACTTGACATAAATCATCTGATAGCATAAACATATGCAAAAGAGAAGGTAGAGTCCTCCACACTACAAGATATAACAATCATTGTTTGAATGCAACCTTTATTTATATACCCCAAATAAATCCTTGCTCAAACTTCTCAGCTAGTCACAAATCAATTATAGGAAGCTTCAACTTTAATGTTGCACCAAAGCTTCAACTCACAAACTACTCTCTGGATTTGACACCAAAGCTTAAACTCACACCAATATTTAAGAAATGTTGCACCAAGCTTATTTGACCAATAAAATCCATGGCAATACCTTTCTCTAAGCCAACTTGAATTCACAGTGGCAATAGCAATACAAAATCCATTGCTAAAAGGAGACATCATTAATGCTAATGGCCTCACTACACCATTGTATCAGATAGAAATGACATCTACCAATCCGAAAACTGTAAACAAAATCTAAATGATCACTTCTTCATTATTTACAAGGAAAAAGCAAATTGACGATGTTGAGATTCCTATCACAAGCTTCTGCACTATTACAAGGAACAAGAGGAAAGTTCTATTTTGAAAATGTTGTGGAATATACAATAAATTAGTTCAAGTGGCTAAGTATGGCTTATTTATTTAGGTATGCTAGATATCAAAACATATTGCATCAGATACTGAACCTACAGCTTGTACTAGGATCAGAATGATAATGGGGTAAGTCATCACTACTGGAAGTCTACTTATCTTGGACATCAGCATGGTTTGACTAGTTAATATTAACTTGAATCTGAAACCCACTGTAGTTACTGTGATTATGAATACAAGTAATGATTCAATGTGATTCTGGGTAGATTGTTGTCACTTCCATGATTATATTTACCATTAGTGGTCTGATTCATGTTTGCTGATATTGCTTTTGGGATTTCATTTCAAAGGTAATGTTGATTCTGTTTTGGGATTTCATTTCAAAGGCATATGGTAATGTTCATATTTATATGGTAATGTTCAGATTTATATTCATATGTTGATGTTGTTTATACTTGGTCATATCTATATGGTAATGTTCAGATTTATATGATGTTGTTTATACTTAGTCATATTTATATGGTAATGTTCAGATTTAAATGATGTTGTTTGTGCTTAGTCATATTTATATGGTAATGTTCAGATTTATATTTATATGTTGATGTTGTTTATACTTAGTCATATTTATATGGTAATGTTTAGATTTTGGTCTAAAGATACATTACTTGCAGCACTTCCTTGGCTTTGTATTAGTCACAAAACTCAGAATTTGCCCCCTTCAATGATTGTGAATAACAACATACAAGGTAATGTTCAGATTTTTGTCTAAAGATGCCTTATTTGCAGCCCTTTCTTGACTTTGTATCAGTCACAAAACTTGGGATTTTCTTGCCTTCAATAATTTTGAATGACAACATACAGGGTAATGTTCAGATTTTGGTCAAATTTGTGTCACTTTGATTGTGTAAACCACCTAAGAAAATCTCAAGTATTTATCTATTTTGCAGGGTTGTGTTTTTTTAATTTAGCTATAGCTTTTAGTGTCATCATAGAGGACTTTCACTGAGGAAGTAGTTGACCAAATCTTGTATGTATTTTCATTTGAAATTTTAGCTCGAGAGGTTATTTTCTTATTAGATCTTTATAATTCTAGTGAATTTTCCATTTCAGTCAAGTTTGATGACGAAGAATGATTTATGCAACTTAGTTTCGAGGTTAAAATTAATACAATTAATCAATGGACGTGAGCTTCTATAAGGAATGTTTCTTAAATAATATATCTTGCTAATTGAATGTTTCATTTTATTTTTATTTGTTCATATTTTATATAGGATTGATGGATTTGAACTTGCCAATGTGTGAGTGTGGTGTTGGCCATGTAGTGCTAAAGACCTTGGACACAACAACTAATCCAGAGCGTAAATTCCTCTGTTGTCCAAATGGGAAAAAGGTTATCACTAATTTTTGTTGTATGTTTAGTTTTTTTGTATCAACTAGTTGTTATGGAGACTACTAATTTAGATTTTGTATTATAGGGGGATGCTGGATGTGGTTTCTTCTAGTGGGTCGATGATGTCTCATCAACATCTACCATAGCTAAATCTATAGCTCCTGAAAGTACTGATTGCAAGTTGTGCAAGGTCAGAGAGAGTGAAAACATGTTTCTTCGAGGCATGTTGGGAGTAATAATTATTTCCATATTACTAGTCTGTTGGGACCATATGCATTAAAAAGTCTTGTAAAAGGGTTTCAAGGACCCTTCAAAACCTGTTTTTCTTAGTAAAAAAATTGAACATTGTGAACCATGTTTTATGGTTTTTAATAGAAATGGTGGACATATTTAATAACAATTTGACTATTTTTTTGTTTGAAACTTGTGTCTGATCGTATTGTGGTGACGAATTATGTTAAAATGATGAATAAATTATAGTCGTTGAAAAAATAATCTTTAAAAAAATAAAAGTAATACTAGTTTCATTACTATTTCAATTGATTGTAATTTTTTTTAAAAAAATCATAATTAAAAAATTATCTTTAAAAAAAGGCAATACTAGTTTCATTACTATTTCAATTGATTATCTCTTATTTAAAAAAAATTAATTCATAATTTAAAAATTGAAAAAATAATTTTTAAAATAAAAGTAATACTAGTTTTATTACTATTTAAATTGATTGATTGTAATTTTAAAAAAAAATCATAATTAAAAAATAATTTAAAATAAAATAAAAGCAATACTAGTTTCATTACTATTTTGATTGTCAATTCATAATTTAAAAATTGAAAAAAAGTAATCCAAATCAATCAAATGTATAAATTAAAATATTAAATAACAATAAAAAATTATCTTATTTAAAAATAATCTTAAAAAAAAAACAAGTAATCCAAATCAATCAAATGTATAAATTAAATTATTAAATAACAATAAAGAATTATCTTATTTAAAAATAATCTTTGAAAAAAAAAGTAATCCAAATCAATCAAATGTATAAATTAAATCATTAAATAACAATAAAAAACTATCTTATTCCATTTCTGCTTTTGCACAACCAAACAGAGGTTACGCGTATTCCCTATCAAATTCTAGGTCAACCAAACAGAGAATAGGAATACGTATTCCAATTTTGTATTCCTAGAATAACAAACCCAGAATAAGTATTCCTATTCTGCTCACCAAACGGGCCCTAAAAGAAAGTCATTTAGGAATATGGGGTTATGGTAAATTTCATAGTTTTTCAAAAAATAATTTGGTGTTTTTATATCAGTCTATGT
The DNA here is from genome assembly GCA_028749045.1 of Cupressus sempervirens. Taxonomy (NCBI): domain Eukaryota; kingdom Viridiplantae; phylum Streptophyta; class Pinopsida; order Cupressales; family Cupressaceae; genus Cupressus; species Cupressus sempervirens. Next base: position 108,317,902 of record CM053792.1, on the reverse strand, counting down.
CTATATGGTTAAGAGGTGTAGTTTGGTTTGCAGTAATAATATAATTGAAATACTAGTCTATAGATGATCCTCCTCCCTTGGCTACTGCTTTGGCAGTCTGAGGATGGTTATTATGTTTTTTTTATGAATAGTTGACGTTTCTGGTCGATGCCATGTTTTTAAGTCTGGCTTCGACTGTGTGAACTCTTTCATTGTATCCCTCGGCCCCTTTTTTGTGAATTGTATTCTTAGTATATTTTTATTAATAGAAAATGACTATTCATCAAAAAAAAAAATTAGTCTATAATTGAAACATTAAAAATGTCACAATAATTTATGTTGGGGACAACAAAGTAATGGGAAAAACGTCATCAAAGAGCATGACTATTTTTAAAAGTAGTTTAAATCTAAAAAGTTTCATAGACCTTTTATTTGATTAGGTTTACATTACTTTTTTGAATGACCCCTTCTTAAAAAGATGAAATAAGTCATTACTTTTTTGAATTAGAACCTTTTTTAAATAGATGAAAGAAGTCATTCCAACATAGAGGAGGATAAATTATTTTCCTTACAAAAAGAAAAGGAATTAAGAAGAACATGAACCACGAGTTCAAAACCATCACTTTTTTTCTTTAAAAGGAGTTACTCTTACAAAATCTTTTGTCCATAATAGAAGAGTCCACATGTTCCATCCCCAACAAGGGGATTTTGAGATTGGAAGGAAGCTATAGATTCTTAAAACAAGAATTTCAAGTGTTTTATTGTATTAAACCAAATAATTTTTAATATCTATTGAATGATATTTTTCAATATGAGACAACATTTTTAGAAATAAGTATTTTAGATTTTGAAACTAGTAGAGAAAAACTTAAATATTTTAGAAAATAATATAAAAGTAAGTAAAAAGTTGATAGTTGGGGAAGTATGATTGAAAATGTTTATGTAAAAATTCTAACATGATTGAATTTAGAAATCCTTACAAGTAGCTTCATGCATTGTAGAAATTTAATAAATGTGAAGATGTTTTGACATTTAATTTAATTTGTGAGGATTAAATAAAATTATTCAATTCTATTACTAAAATAAAATAAAAGAATTCACTGTTACACTACCTCAAATATTAGGGAGCAAAAAGTTAAATTTCTGGATGTTGTTGGGACCAAGATTATCTTTTAAGAAAAATATATAATCACACTAGTGTGAAACCTTGTTATTCAATTGCATTATGTTTACATGTGTTATTTTCTTTATTTATTTTTTTGAGAAAAGAGGGGTAAAAATTTATTAAGACAGAAAGGAATACAACAAGGAGAGCTCAACAAGGAGCTCAATCCTGAGCAACAAGATCATCAAATTCTTGCACCATCTCAAAGGACAGTTGCCTCCTATCCCTAATATTCCAACCCGGATCATGACTAGAAGCCTATTTGGCTAAACAATCAGCAACTCTATTCCATTCACGAGGAATATACGTGAACCGAATGAACTAAAAAGAGGTAGAGAAGAGAATAATTTGCTTAACAACAATGGCTAGCTGCCAACTAACATCCTCAAGCTCCTACAAAGAAAGCATGTTCACCACCACCTAGGAATCAGACACACATATAATCTTACTCCATCCCCGCAAGCAACACTATTCCACAACATATAAAATAGCCTGAGCCTCCATGAGATTGTTAGTGTAATCACCCTTATGAACTGAGAAGAAAAATTTAAGATCCCAAGAACTACAACGAGACACTCCCCCAATACCAACAGATGAGCCACTCCCCCAATACCAACAGGGCCAGGATTCCCACAGGAAGAACCATCAGTGTTAATTTTTAGAACTCTAGAGGGAGGAGGAGTCCAATGCCCATCCCGGTTAACCCGACCCTTCCTCTGATGCTAAAGCTACCTGGACATAGAAGGAAACCTTTGAGCTGCAACCCCATCCTGAAGATGAAAATTGAGGCAATTACAGATAGTAAGATCAATTGGATCCATACCCCTATCAAGCTCACACTTCACATGAATAGTTTCTTGAAGAGAATGTGATATTTTCCACCAAAGATGAAAAACACCAAGCCGAACATCTTGGAATATGTGATGATTCCTCTCCAACTAGATATGCCAAAGCATGAAAGATGGGCCAGCAATCCAAGCAGCATGGAGAGAAGAAGACTTGGAGGGAGCACTACCTAAGCGGGCCCAGAACTTAGGCAACGAGGAAGCATGCCTACAAGAGAAACCCCAAGCGCTCCACCAAAGGTGCCATATCTAAGTAGAATAGGAGCAATGGAAGAATAGATGGGAGACAGACTCCTCTCCATTACCACACAAAACACAATAAGAGGGACCCTGAAATCCATGTTTACAAAGATTATCCCAGGTAAGACAACGGTTGTGAGCCACTAGCCACATGAAAAAATTGTACTTGGACCAAGAAACTTTATTCCAAACTTGCTTCCACCAAGGGACCTAAACATCCCCAAATAATTGTCTAGTTATCTCCTGATACCCAACAGAGACATGATATTTACCAGACAAGGTACCACCCCAAGCCAAAACATTTGGGCCAAGCAAAGAGGAACACTCTCTAGAGGCCAGAATTTGAGAAAGCTCTTGATGATCCATGTTTGTACCTCCAGGAGGCCAATTAGAAGAATGCTTCCATCTGTAACCAAAAACAGGTCCCAATTGATAAGGAGTCTTCTAATGAGCCACTTTATCCCATCTAGTGGCAAGAAAAGAGTCACAAAGAGACTGAAGATGAGGGTACGTGGATAAAATGGAAGGGAATCCATCCCAAGCATCAGACCAAAACAAAGCCTGAGAACCTCCTTTACATATCCAGAATAGATCCCTCTTCACCAACATTGCACCTGTCTTCAAAGTATGCCAAACCATTGAGCCACAACCTTCAAGAGGAAGTGAAGAAATAGAGCAAGGATCAACACCATGAAAATATTTATGAGTGATAATACGAGCCCAAAGTTGATGTTGTAGAGTTCAAAGCTCGAAGCATCTGCTTGCTAGCATAGATTCCTTAACCACCTCCAACAAATCATGATTAATGATGTCCCAAAATTCCTAAAAGAATTCAACTGGAAAGCCATCAAGACCAGGAGCATTCCCCTTAGGCATGCCAAAGACCACCTCCTCCAACTCTTCCAAAGAGATTGGACGCATGAGATAATCATTCATTTCCTGAGTGATAAGGGAAGGAATACAGGAAAATATAATATTTTCTTCATTATCAATAGGAGGAGAGTCCTCAGAGAAGAAAGTAGAGAAGTACCAAGTAGCCTCCTAAAACAAAGCTAGCAAGGAATTCAGTTGGATACCTTGAGAATTAACCGGAGAAGAGATAGTGCTCTAATTCCTGCGAGATTGCACTATTTTATGGAAAAAGGCAATGTTTCGATCACCTTCCTGGAGCCAATCAACTCTAGCCTTTTGCTTCCAAAAAATTTCCTCTCGAAGTTCCCATTCTTCTAGAGCTCTAGAAGTAAGGGATTCAGCCTTGCCAAGATCCTTTGAGAAACCTCGATCTCTAATCTCCCTTTTGATGACATCAAGATATTCTTGAGCAAGCCTCTTCATAAAGTGAAGGTTCCCAAAGCATTCCCTATTCCATATCCTGAGGTGCCTTTTAACATATTGAAGCCTTTTAGAAAATGAGAAAATTGCAGTACCATATGTAGGAGCACCATCTTTCCACCAATAGAAAACAAAATCACGAAGAGAGGAGTCACGAAGCCACATCAAGTAGAACTTAAAAGGAGGATTCTTTGAAACACAAGCCCCTATAGCAAAAAATTTGATTGGCCAATGATCTGAACCCCTCCAATCAAGGATTTCCAAAGAGATAGTAAGGGTGCCATTAACCTAGAAGCAAGAAACAAGAAATCTATCCAGACATTTTGAGATACCAACAACACTAGTCCAGCGATTATTCCAAGTATAGAGACCATTAGAAGGCTTAACATCAGAGAGATACAAAAGAGATATGTGTTGCCAAAGAAGAGCAGAAGAAGGCCCCAATCTAGCCAAACCACCATGCTTCTCCTCCAAACTTAAAATTGAATTGATGTCCCCTGCTAACACCCAAGGATGATAAGGGTGACGATTTCTAACATATTGAATATGTTCCCAAAGTTCCTTCTTTCCCACAAGATCAATAGGTGCATACACCTTAGTAACCATGATTAACTATCCTGAGTCTAGAGCAAAAGCTACCATAAAGAGAGCTGAGCGAGAAGACACCCAGCCAAGGGGAGAAATTTTTTGAGGATCCCAAAATATAGCTAAACCACCAGCACTGCCTGTTGCCCCGACACACTGGCATTGGCCACGAGACCAAATACTAGAGGCATGTTGGGCCATCAAATCCATAGAGAGATTAGTCTCTTGGATACAAAAAACATTAGGACTATGATCAACCACCAAGTTATGAATAGCCTTTTGTCTAGGGATGCTATTCAACCCCCTAACATTCTATGAAAGAATAATCATCATTGGGTAGAATTGGGAAAATGAGAATCCAAAGGTTTCACTGAACCAGACTCAAGCAATATATCTCATGTGAGTTTAATCTTCTCTTGGTCTATTTTGTGCCCACTCCTTAGAGGGGGAGTAAAAGAAACCCACTTAAAGGGTCGAGGCATCAACCCCAAGGGGAGAGGAGATACCTTACCCTTACCTGATGGTAGCACATCCTTAACCAAGTTAGCCAGAACAACATCATTATCCTCCAACATCATAGGAGTCACCAGAGCCTCTATCATAGGAGCTACAGGGACCTCATAGTTCTGGTATACTACAACTTGGGATGCCCCACAAGTGTCATTAGGAACAGATCCCTCATTTGAGCAAACTGGATCAGAAGAGATAGGAGGAGGAATACCCTCCTCTATAAACATACTATCCAGCACCTCAAAGTAATTAAAACCTGAATCAGATAGTCTTTCTTTCAAAGGCCTCTTTTGACCATGTCCCTTAGCTCATGGGTGAACAGGGGTAAATCCATCCTTATCCTGCATTTGAGCCTTACCCTTACCTGTAGCATCTTGCGAATTCATCCCCTTGGTAGTATTAGCCATCTGAGATTGTCCTTTTCCTGTATTATCTGCCAAACCACTAGCATTGCCAGTTGTAGAACCATCCACTCCTTTGGAAGTCAAGTTACAGGGGCACTAACGCTGTAAATGACCATACTCATGATAAATCCGATAGTGAAAAGAGAGGGATTCATAATCTAACTGTTGCACCCAAGAAGAAGCCCCAAGACAAATTTCCAAAGAATCTGGTAATGAGTTATTCAAATTAATTTCAACACAAATTCTAGCATAAGAAATAACCTTTTTATCGCGGGATTGATGTGTGATCGCAGTCGACTTCCCCAACAAAGCAGCAATTTGTCGAAGGATGTCTTCATGCCAAAATTCCAAGGGAAGGTGAGGCAAGAAAACCCAAACTGGCACTGTTGAAGGGAGATCCTCAGCAGAATTAAATCCTAAATGCCAGGGTTTGAAAAATAACCCCACATGGTTGTAGAAATAAGGGCCTCCTTCAAAAACACGATCACAATCAAACATGCAAGAAAATACAACAAAAAAATTACTATTCACTGCCAACATAATCTCCATATCGTCTTCCACCTGCCATGAGTGATGGATCCATGCCTCAAGAGCGGATAGGGAAATCCAAATTCCAAGAAATTTGCATATCAAAGCATGCTTGGTCAAATATTCAATGTCCTTCATTACAGCTATTGGAGGAATAACCAGAACAGGGTGATCATGGCTACGCAGAAAAAAACCATTAACTTTTTTCAACTTGGAGCTCTCCCCTGAATAAAATGATTTAGATCGCATTGCATGCATAGTTGGAAAAGAACCATTTGTTCTCACCAACGCAGAAGAAATCCCAGGCCCTGCCATGCAAACAATAGCCCAAATTGGCTCGGTTCTTGGTCATGAGGGTAACAACTCTTAATTATTCAATTAAGAAAAGAGAGTAACAACTATTAGTTATCAATTAATATAATATAATAGCTAGAGTTCTTTCAATAGACACCAAAATTACATGGTCCTTATTTTCTCCAACAATATTTCTAGGTCAAAGACTTGAAACTTAGAGTGTTAATTAGAAAAACTTAATTCTTGTAAATAACTCAACAAATGAATTATTATTGATTAATGATTATAAGTAGTAAAAAAACTAGCAATTATAAATTATGTAGTAAAAAAAAAATCTTCAATAGCAAGCAAGGATTAGTGTCAAGAAGTACTTGTTAGTACAATGTAAACAAGGTTAAAGGATAAACATTAAAATATCTTATTTCACATTCAAATGGGTCAAATAGGTTAAATATGAATTTTTATTTATTCCTTGTTATTAGATTGCAAAACACTAACATGGACATACTTTTCTCTATTCAATATCTTGACTTTTTCTTTTCTTCAATTAATCTACACCAATTCTTTTCAACAATCTTAAGAACAGATGTAACAAGTTAAATTGTTTTCAACAAGAATAAGAATGATTACCAAATATAAAAAAACAAACAAATTTAAAAGTGACATAGAAGTATTGCAAGTGGTACTTTTTTTAATCAACATGAAAAAAATTAAAATGGTAATAAGTTTGGTTATAAAACCGTTATTTAAAAGTTATAAAAATAAAATGCAATAGAATGAATTACTAGGGACCAAGTAGATGCCCCTTATGTGAAAATGAGGAAGACATCATTGATCACTTATTCTTAAAATGCCCACTTCTCTAGACAATGTTGGGCATGAGTATGCTCACAATCAGGATGGACATCTGCCTTCCCTATTTCTATTTCAAACATGCTTCAAGCTTGGGCTCACCTTAAAGAGGAAAGCATATATGGTTCATTATGGATTTCTGCCCCCTCCATAGTCTTATGGGAACTTTGGAAGGAGTGCAGTAGAAGGATTTTTCAAGAAAAGAGGTTGGATGTAAAACAACTCCTTAATAAGATACAAAACCTCAATCATTGAACTTACTAACAATCGAATCATAAATAAGAAACATAAGGATAAATATATGTCTTATGTTGGAAATAATCAAAACTAGCTAGGTTACTAAGAGGGGAGGGGTGAATCAATATCCTCATAACTTTAAATTAATTCAACACTTAATCCATTCATCATTAATTCATCTAATCTACTGCATGCATGAGAAAATATAAACATTCATAACACATGAGCATAGAATTTTGATGACCCAAAAACCTTCCAAATAGAAAGTAAAACTAGGGTGGGGATGATACCAAAAAAATTTCACTACTACAGTATAAATTTGGCCTATTATGGCTTACATTGACCACTTCTGATGATCTGCCCTGTTAAGAGCAATTTGGATTGGTAGATCCACCTTGTTAGAGGTTTTTCAAACATACAATGAAGTATGCACTATGTTAAGAGATTTAAACAAAGACTATTAAGTCTACCTTGTTAAAGGATTTAGAAAATTGATTCAGTATTAGGATGAAACAGTGGATCTGACTTACAACTTGATTGCTAATTAGATCCTTAAAGTATAGATCACCTCTTTTAATTGATATAACCTTACTGCTCCTTGTAGACCTTGCTGAATACTCTGCTCTGTTGTTGATTTGCATTTACTCTTCTCAAAACATTACACATCCATTTCTTGATACACTCATGCACATGTTGCAAATGATACAATACATTACATATATACCATTCCAATATTTACAATTACAGGGTCAACTAAAACACAAGTAAACAAAATATTACTGAGTCAGTCAAATAGTAGAAACTTGAGTTCTATAAGTTAACTTGGTGAACTTTTGATACTCGACGTTCACTACATTACTCAACATCGGCATGCACTCGGTAGAAGTATAAGCTCAGTCTATACTAATCACACAATGTAGCTTCAAACTCGGTAACCATTGGGGATTCGATAGATATAGTGCCACTTAGTAGATACTGAATCCTTTGTTTACGTTGTTTTCAATCGATAAACACTACACATCCATCACTCGGTAGACACTGGATTCTCGTCACACAAGCTGATGACTCAGTAGACACTATGAAGCTTGGTGACCACTATCTGCTTGGTAAACATTGCTGAAATGTACATTGTCTATATTCACTCGATAGCTTCAGGAATGCTTGGTATGGACTACTTAACTGATGAACTTACTTGGCAACCACTAAATGCTTGATATAAATTGTAGACTAAGTGATGAGTTCGGTAACTATACAGAGTTGAATAAGTGTTGTCCCTAATGAAAAATATAACATAATGCCAACAATCTCCCCCTTTGGCATCAGTGACAAAAACACTTATAAGCCAAGACTTATGTACACTGACATGCTGATTTTTTATTTTTCAAAATTGATCTTTGTAAAGTTGTTGTATATACATTTGTACATATTTCGCCCATACATAAGTCATAATATATACATAGTTCTTTCATCCTTTTTATTCTATACAAATATCAATATATTCTCTCCCTTATTGTCTCCACAAGTCTATTATTTACTCCCCCTTTTTGACAATAATGCCAAAGAGTTATGCAATATATTCAAATAGAGACATCAAAATGTGAGAGAAACTCATAGTGTAACTTAGGAATAAGAGCCAATGTCTTATCCCAGTTGTCTTGCAAAATTTTGCAAGTGAGAGTGCCACTTGAACTTTTGCTGAAAGTTCAATCATATGATCTACAATAGAAAAATTGTTATCCTGGACCAATTTTTTTGGATATGTAATATGTTTTTGCATTTTTTCCATTATTGGAAGGATCATGTTTTGTATATCTATCAATGTGGACCTGATCCTAGCTTCCTCTCTTAGCAATTATGCCTACATATCTGACAAAAATCTCACCTTGATATGATGTGTTGAGCTTGAGCTGGGGTCAAGCTACAACCTTTGAGCGCTGACCTTCATATCTACATCAATCCTTTTTAGTTTCTCTCTTATCTCCTTGGTATACTCAGTAACATCACCAAGCTTAGCAAAAAGTGATGTCACATTGGAAAAAGAATGTTCAAGATTGCCCAAAATTGAGGATAGTTCTACCTAGTTTATGGCAATGTGCTGAGCAATGTGCTCAAACACCTTATTATCAAACTTTTTCTCTACCTTCTCAATTAACTTTTCTTGGCCAGATGTATCCTCATCAAAATTATTGACTGCTTCTTCCAATTGTAGCAAAATGTGTTGAGATGAATCCACATCAACACCTATAGTTTATGTTATTATATTCTTAGCATTTTCAATTATTCTAAACTCTCTATCTCTTTCAACTGTAACTTGTTTCTACCTTGCCTTTTGTTCCAAAAGCTAACTAATCAGTCTCATTTCATCAACTATAGTAATATCCAGATCCAACTTGGGAATTACAATTTCCTTGTCCAAATCAATATCTTCATCAATTTCCTTATGAGTAAGTAGAAGTTTTAGGGGTGTCCTTGGTTCTACTTCTGATCTTACTCCCCTAGACTTAGAAACAGAAACATTTTTAGAGATAGTCGGGCTTGTAGTAAAAACTTAAATAGGACCAACTGAAGGAAAACTAAAAGAAGTGCTAACTGAATTCAAAACTAATGTGCTACCCAAAATTGAAGTAACAATAGGTGGAGCACAAACTGGAGTACTTACAATAGAAGAACTAATTGGAACAAAAATTGGTGCTAACAAAGCTGTAGTAGTCAAGACTGTAGAACATGATGGTGAACTTACTGGACATGCTATTGATGAAGTTGACAAAATTATAGAACTAGATGCTTCACATACTACTGATAAAGATGATTCAGGAGCTAATGAAGATGGTTGTAGCTCGGTAGATGAAGTGGTAGACACTTCCATTATTGATACCTAGAGCTAAGAGGTAGCAAATAGTGACTGAACAGATGATGTTTCTATTGTAGTTGATATCACATTTGTTGAATTTGTCTCCAACTCTGATGATGTAGCAATCTTAGGTGGAGAATGAGGAAGGGAGGCTATAACTTGTGCTACTATTCTCATTGGATCATTCTCTTCATCTCCTTCCTTGTCTTCCTCTTCAAATTTTTCCTCTTTCTCTTCAGTATCATTCTTTAATGCTTGATAGTCCTCAACATCAAAAGTGACACATGGAGTGTTATCTTCTTCATCATTGTCATTGTCATCATCATCATCCTTGATCTCTACTAGATCTTCACTGGGCTTGTGCAGATGATAGATGTTTTCCCACATAGATGTGGCATCCTTGACCACATGCTCAATTTCTTTCACCAAAATCAGAAAAATATGAAATCTCATCATCATTTTCTCTTCATTCTTTTTCATTGTTGCCTTAACCTCTATATTTGAAAGATTTGGTAGCAGATTTCTCAAGGATTGCTCAAATATGTCTTTAGCTATCTAATCAGTTGATTAACACCTAACCTTGACTTTGTCTAATAAGACTACAGAGATTTGTGAAGCAAACTAATCAAGAGAAAATTTCCATCTTCCTAGCTTGTCCATGATCAGATCTTCAACTTTCTTTTGCTTTGTTGGGGTCCTAGATTCATACTTGAGTGCTTTGAAGTTATTGATTCTAGCACCTACTCTTAATTGATTGAGTCTTTCTTGAAATGTGGGAGGAGGCTTAACAAGCACAACTTCACTATCTCCTTTCCTTTTAGATCTCCTTGTAAATATAGTTGTGGAAGCCTTGGGTTGATTGGTAATGATTACCCTACCTTTCTTTTTCATAGGCTCTTCCTCCATCTTAGATTCCTACTCTTCTTCTTTTGATTCTTCTACATCCTCTCCTTTTCCCTCGGTAAGCATGAGAGGGGTACTTGTAGTTTTCAACTTGGCTACCTTCCTCTTGCCTTTGCTTATAGCCTAGGGTAGCTTGATTTCAAGCCCAATTCTGGCTTTGGCTTCTTCATAGGCTCTAAAAATAGGTTGCTTAGGATCTACTAGTTCATTCCCCAGGGCTTCAATAATATCTTTGGTTTCATCAATGTTAACCTCATATGAAAGAAGTTTCAGCCATGCAATTCTAGGCCTGACTGCCTGAATATACACTCTATCATAATCAACCATAAAACATACATCATCTTTATAGTCTTCAAAAATCTTGGGAGGAATCCTGAACCTGTTATTCATCTTCTCCTTGAAAACTTCAAAATAATTATCCATAATGCTATCAAAATTTTCACCCATTTCTGCAATAAAATCATTAATCTGATACATAACTAGAGTATCTTTCTTCCATACTACTGAACCTTTTGATGGGAAAAACTTTTGAACATAAAAGAAAAGACATGTTAACAAAGAACCAAATTTGCAAGGGTTCTTCTTTGATGTCCTGATGTTGTCCATATTTTTGTTCAACTGTTTCAACAATAACTCTGATAGATCAAATTCCAAATTCTTCTTTACAACCTTATATGTCAAATCAACTACCTCATATGACACAATATTCAAATGACTGGAGCTATAAATCTTGTGAGAAATGACATGAATACCAAACCTTAATTCTATGTCAGATACAGTGCTAATCTTCAGACGTCTACCATCCCACTCGGCTAGGGTTTTCTTTTGAAGCTCTTCCTAACCTAGGGTTTTGGTAGTTCTGGCTTTTCTTAGCATAGGGAGACCAATAATCTTATGTATCATTTTCTTTGTGATCAAAATAGGCTGCTCTAACCATAACTAACCATTGTGCACACGATTGAGAATATACCTAATCCACTTAATCTGAAATCTCCTTGGCATATGCGGGATATGGGTTAACCCTTTGACTTCTAAATGGTTATGCTCGGGTTTTAGCAAACCATCAACACACATTTCTCCTAGGGCACTAGCAATCTCTAGGGTTCCAATCTCTTGCATAGAACACTTAAAATGAGTGTAGATATTATTAATTAGGGGTACCTTTGGACGAATTTGAGATTGAGCTCCATTTGAGTCAAGTGACTCTACAACAACTAGTACTAACTTGAAATTTGGCACTTTCCATTCCACAACTTTTACCAACATCTTAGATCCTCTTTTTTCCTTGCTGCTATCACTGCTTCCAGATGCCATGGCTGCTCGGTAAATGAGAAAATATTTTCAAACAAATCTTTGCTGCAAATTCACTTGTGATTGCTTGGATGCACTTGGAATCACTCTGCTCTGTGTATTCTAAAGTCACGATGAAAAATGAAGCCAAATTCTACCATTTTTGATGAAAAAATCTCCATTAATTCTTGGTACCATAACGATGTAGTGCATGATAGACTGTCATCTACCCACTTGCTTGGTAGAAGCTTGTGACTCGATGATCGAACAAAACTTTATTACTCCCAACCTAGCTTAGTTGAGTCTATGACCAACCTTGCTTGGTATGACTTGATTTCTTGTGATCCCTCTATATTTGAAATATTGAATTGAATATTTTTCTTCCTTTCATTGGAATTGCTCAAGATATGACTTGAAGATATAGTTTCAGTCCTTCCTTTGAGAATCTAATTGGAAATGGTGTAGTCACCCACTTCTTGAGTGACATGGCCATCATTTGAACTAGCTTGCTTAGTAGATTTGGGAATCCACTGTTGTCTCATCTACTTCCTGATATTATCAGCTTTAGCTTTCTTTTCATCTTCAACCTTTTTTATGTTCATTCAATTCTTAGCTATATGACCAAGTTTAGTGCATGTATAACATCTTACTATTGTATCCTTCTTTCTCAAGTGATGCCTTGCACAGTTTATGCAAATGTGTCCATGTTCTCCATAATAGTGACATCTACACCAAGTATTGTAGTCCCAACCAAATATTGCCTTTACAAGTTGTTCAGGTGGATTGAATGGTTTAGATCTGCATTCAGATGCTTTGTGACCTTATTTCTTGCATTTGTGACATTTACCTTCAAATTTTGGTTTCTCCTTGCATTCATTAGCTTTATGACCATGTTGATTGCAATTGTAGCATTTTCCATTAAATTTTTCCTTTCCATTGCTCCAACATTTGTTTGATGTATGACCTAACTTGCCATAGTGATTGCAAGTAGGTATTTGATTCCTTTGGGCACCTTGTTTGGAAGATTCACCTTCTTCTTTGTATCCAAGTCCCACTTTACCTTTTTGCCTATAGAGATTATGCTTACTTTGCTGATTCAATTGATCCATGTCTGGTTGAGATTTCATCATCCTTTCATTGAGTTGTTTTTCAGAAATTAGATCAGCTTTCAATCTTTCGTTGATTTGTCTTTCAGTAATTAAATCATTCCTTAAACTTTCATTTTTAGATCTTAGACTCGTGATTTCCTCATTTACATTGGAGAGCTGATTGATAAGACTTTCTTGCTAAAGGGATTGACTTTGACTTTCATTATTTCTTATCTCCAAGTCTTCACTTGCCTTATTCCTTTGTTCCAAGATTTCACACATTCTTATTGACTTAATTTCCTATTCTCTTTTCAATTTTCTTACCTCTTCTTGCAGAGAGCCATTCTTTTCTAGGATTTCTTTGATTGCCTCATTTGCTTCATCTGAACTATTTGAGGGGAAAAAGTCTTCAATCTTTTCTTCAACATACTGGTGGTCATTCATTTGTTTTGCAAGTTCCTTTCTTCTTTTAAGGGATTGGGAAAGATACTCTTTTTCTTCCTTGAGTTGAGTTATGGCCATCTCCAGATCTAGCTTCTCATTGTCAATGGCTTTGTCAAGTCTGAATATCTATGTTGTCCATGATCTTTTCTCAAGCTATCAAACTTTATCTTGAGAACCACAAAGCTCTGATACCAATTGTTGGAAATAGTCAAGACTAGCTAGGTTACTGAGAGGGGAGGGGTGAATCAGTAACCTCAAAACTTTAAATTAATTCAGCACTTAATCCATTCATCATTAATTCATCTAATCTACTACATGCATGAGAAAAGATAAACATTCATAACACATGAACACAGAATTTTGGTGACCTAGAAACCTTACAAATAGAAAGTAAAATTGGGGTGGGGATGATACCCACAAAACTTCACTACTACAGTATAAAGTTGGCATGTTAAGGCTTATGTTGACCACTTCTAATGATCTACCCCATTAAGAGCAATTTGGAATGCTAGATCCACCTTGTTAGAGGTTTTCCAAACATACAATGAAGTATGCACTCTATTAAGAGATTTAAAAAAAGATTGCTAAGTCTACCTTGTTAAAGGATATAGAAAACTAATTCACCTATTAGGATTAAATAGTGCATCTGACTTATAACTTGATTATTGATTAGATCCTTGAAGTACATATCACCTCTTGTGATTGATATAACCTTACTGCTCCTTGTAGACCTTGTTGAATACTTTGCTCTACTACTTATTCACATTTACTCTTCTCAAAACATTACATATCCATTCCTTGATACACTCATGCACATGTTGCAAATGATACAATACATTACATAGATACCATTCCAATATTTACAATTACAAGGTTAGCTAAAACAAAAATAAAAAAAATATTATTGAGTTAGCCAAATAGTAGAAACTAGGGTTCTGTAAGTTGACTTGGTGAACTTATGATACTCAATGTCTACTGCATTACTCAACATCGTCATGCACTTGGTAGAAGTAGAAGCTCGATCCATACTAATCACACAATGTTACTTCAAACTTGATAACCATTGGAGACTCGATAGATATAGTGTCACTTGATAGATATTGAATCCTTTATTTACCTTGCTTTCACTTGATAAAAAATACACATCCATCACTCAGTAGACACTAGCTTCTCATCACACAAACTGATGACTCGATAGACACTATGAAGCTTGACGACCACTATCTACTCAGTAAACACTGCTGGACTACACACTAGACATATTCACTCAGTAGCTTCAAGAATGCTCAGTATGAATTGCTTAACTGATTAACTTACTTGGCAACCACTGAATGCTCGGTATAAACTATAGACTGAGTGATGAGTTTTGTAACTCTATAGAGTTGAATAAGTGTTGTCATTAATGATAAATATAACATAATGCCAACAGTCTTAATGGGATGAAAAGATGAGAGGCAAATGGATATGACTTAAACTTCCTCCTTCATGGGTCAAGGAGGAGACAATACATCCAAGAAGCATTAAAATTGTAAGTGAGTCTTCCCATGAAAAGGATGCTTCAAACTCAACTTTGATGGAGCCTCTCAAGGAGTTCTAGGTAGAGATGGAAATTAATGCACTATCCACAACTCAGAAGGTGAGGAAATAACAACAATAGAAAAATCTATAGCTATAGATACAAATAACTTGGAAAAATTAATAACTTTAGTGGAAGGTATGGTATTATGAAAAAATGTAGGTTGCATGAGTTTAGAAATTGAAGGGGACTCAACAATTATTATCAATGCCTTAAGAAAAGGATCCCTCCTAATTTGGATATTAGACTCAATATTATCAAAATAAATTACATCATGCCAAACCTTTGATAAGGTCTTAATGGACCATATATGTCAAGAAGGAAAACATAGGGAAGATGAATTGGAAAATATAGGAATAAAGGATGGCCTAAAGTACAAAATATTAAAATAAACTAGGATAATATATGTAGATAAACAATGTTAGTTTTGAAGGTGGTCGATTAAAGAGCCTTAGACATTAGAATTAATCAATCTACCTAGTATAATATGAAAAGGTCAGGAAGGGTACATACTTAACCTTTACATTGATGATATTAATCACCTCTTGATCATAGAAGAAACTCTTTTAGCTTTTCATTTGCCTTTTAGTTCTTATTTGATCTCTCTTTCTCCCATGTTTTTTAGTCACGCATGATCCCCTTTGTATCCCATCTCCACATGTTTTCTTCTAATTATTTTGTTAAGAACTCTTAAAATAATTAGTTAGTTATTTCATGGAAATCTACCTCTAGGTTTAATCCTTATTATAAATGATTTTGTGTATTCTTCTTATCCTAAAGGAAAGTATAGTTTAAGTTTTAGAATTGATATGAAATTTACTAATCAAATTAATAGAATATGTTTGAAAATTTTGTTAACTTATTCAGATTCATCCCTGAAAGGACTAACTTTGGGTAAGGTATGTTATCTTTCCAATTTAACATAAGTTTTACCATCAAGAAAGATGAATTCATTATACTTTATCCTAATAAGTATTATTAATAGCTATGAGAAATATCAAAAATCCTTATAGTTGTGATCTACAAATCTAACAAATGATCTTAGTGAAGACTTAGTCTTCTTGTAGGAATTAGAAGATGTGACTTGGAAACATTACCAATAACATGAAGCAATGAGAAATGCAAGATATATATGTACAATTGTATTCAAGGATCAAGGATCCAAATGGAGATTCTTTGGCCTAAGACCTTTTACTAATTAAAAAATGCAATAGAATGATAATGTGTACAAGGAAGAAGAAAAATATGATAGGTTTGTGAAGAAAATGAAACAACAGATTAAAAAGGTAGTTTATAGTGTCGAAGACCATAATATATGCTAAATTTATTTACTTCTATTTGTAAATGTAAAACAAATTTTTGATAATTCTATTTACTTTTATATCTTTATTGTATTATACAATGAAAAAACATAAAATTAAAAAAATGAGCGACTTGGAATACAACCTTAAAATATAATAAGGGAGTAACCTTGGGACCCCATAATACCAATTAGAAACCAGATCAATGTATCTTATAAAATATAACATTTTATAGGACCCCTTGGCACACATTTTATATCCACATTCATCAACCCTTAGGACCAATAAATGGATCCTAGGACTACTTATGACACTGTTCACCCTGTAGGACCCATTATACATAATTTTGGGTTCTAAAGGATCATATGAGTATTTAGAACCCATTAATGTGTCTGAGAACCTTTTAGGATTCATTATGTATCATAAGGGGGCCTAAGGGATAATTTAATACATTAATTGGTCCTAGGAATATTTAGCACCCTCTAGGACACATTAATCTATCTTAGGATCCCTTAGAGCACATTAGGACACTTTAGGACCCATTCTGTATCACAAGCACTCCTAAGATTGAATGGCCCATTTATGATCCCTAGGACCATTTAGGACCCCTCAGGACCTACTAATGTGTCATGGGTCATGTAGTACACACATGAGCCCTTAGAACCCATAAAGTATCATAAGGGCATTAGAAATAGACAATATTGAGAGGATGGGGGTGAATTAGTATTGTAACACTTAAAAATCAGTTATATATTTCAAAACTTAACCATATGTATCCACAAATAATAATACTAAAAAGGAAAGAACATAAAAATGAGAAACTCATAACACAATGATTTAATTTTGAGGAAACCCTAGCCAAGGGAAAACCCTAGTGGGGATGGTACCCACAACTATGTACTAAACTAAAAATTCTTTGTTAGGAGTTTTGACCCTATTAGGATTCATTACATAAATTTAGTAAATTAGTACTTGTTAGAAGAATAGACCTTACTAGAGGTCTCAACTCTATTAGGAGTTGCTTTACAATGGGAGCTCACTACTCAATAATGATTTAAAATCAATATATTAGGTAATAGATACAATATCAAAATCATTATACTAATATCACAATATTTGATTAGTCCTTTGATTAGCTCACATCTAATTTTGACCATACACACAATATCGCATCTTATTATCATAGAATCAACCAAAAAAAATCATATTATCTCCATACGCCACATTCAAAAACTAATCTATTTATATACCTTTCCAACTTGTATTTTAAGTTGACCTTAAAAATGTGTGCTCGTCACCTAACCTGAATATTATAATTTTCTAACTAAGAGTTCACATCTAGGATGTTGTCCCTACATTTCAAAGTAAATGAATTTGCAAAGCAATTCAATTCCTTAAGACAACTTGTTTGATTATTGCCACTTTCTTTGTATTTTGTGATATTAACTGGTTAGTGTATTCTTCATCCAAAGCATGTCCCAACCAATATATTAATACAAGAATACACACTTGTATCATATTATCTATATCCAAAATTGTGGCCAATAATAATTATTCTTATAAGCTTGTTGATAAAAATAATGTACCTATTCACTATTTCCTAAAATATACTTAGGAAAATGTTATACCCACAACTTGATAAAAAAAGAATCTGATGTCTGATGATCATACCACTAATCATGGTTTCCATCAATAACAACATTTATGCCCTTAATTATAGGTGTACTAGATGCATTCGTATTCTCTTCATACAAAACCTCAAGGGCTATAGGTACACCAAATACAAATAAATCTGGTTATTTTTATGTACTAAAGAATTAGTTTGCATCCTTTGATTCATCAGGAGGATTCATAATTTTCTCTTTGATTATCACTTCAACCGGTCTAGATGTAACTTCTTCTTTATAATCAATTTCATTCAAGAAAAATTTAATGGATTTCTTTGGTTCTTATATAATTTATTCATATAGCCATACCATTATATTGGTGATTCTCATTTTGGTTCTCATTTTGGGGTTTAGATTCACCTAATATATTCTTCATTTTATCTACAATAACTAGAGTACACGGGTCATCAAAAAAGTTATCTCTTATCTTATGTTCTTCTTCCAAAGCTAATTGTCTTCTAACATCTAGCTTATCATATATCACATCTAATATGCTACCATAGATTTCTAACAAATTTATTTTGAAGTTTAAAAGATATCTAACAAGAGAATTCTCAAGTAAGGCTTGGTCAATATCCTCATACCTTGAATTATATTTTCAAGTTGATCAATTTTACCTTAATTCTCAATCCTTTTTGTGATTTTTTTCATATCTGATTTCTATTTCTTTCTCTCATCTTCTTTGCTAGCCTTTAAAAATTCAAATTTGTCCTTCTCAATTGCCTTTGCTTTATCCTATGATTGTCATATTTCTTTACTCTCAATTGAAGTTTTAATCATGGAGTCCTTGGATTTATTAGAACTAGGTCCTTGTTCTTTTTCCTTATATGTAGTTAAACTTGCACATGTGGATTGAGTTGGATTCATAGTATTAACTAGAGGGATTGTCCTTGTAGAATTTCTTATAGCTTGGTGAGGTTGTGATGTAACCTATATCTTAGAGATCTCAACAATAGGTATATCTTGAATCTCATGAGATTTCATACCCTTTGAAGCATTGTCCTTTATGGATTCTATACTTCTACTAGTATTTTTTACCTTATTAGGATTGTTGATGCCCTTCCTTTGTGCTAACCACTACTATTTTGTAATTCCTTCCCTTTTTGCAATCTTTTCTACAAAATTTTGTACATTTCTTTTACTTGAAAATTTGTAAAATTTGTCTTTCACTTTGCTAAATTTATCTTTATTGTGTTGAAAAAAATTGATTAATTGTATATTATCTTTAGTGTTACACAAAATGTCATATCTTTACTAGTCAGTGTATGCCAAGCTCACTCGAGCGATGAAGATAGTTTCCTGTGTCTACCAAGCATTCCAATTTTTGCCAAGTTTAGAACACAATGTCTACCGAGTTCACTTGAGCACTTAAGAGAAGTTCACAAAAGTTCAGTCTTACCTAAGCTCACTAGGTTAACAAAGGAAATATTGGATGTAACCAGTGTTAACTAAGCTCACTCAATTACCAAAGGAAGTTTGTAAAGTTGTAGTGTTAACCGAGTTCACTTGGTTAACATAGGAAAATCATTTTAGAGTTGGTGTCTACTTTGCAAGGTTGGCTAACAAAGGATTTTCTTGTTTTGCAATATTGAGTTTTATGGATTTGTTTGTTGGTTCGAGTTGACTAAAGAGATGAAGAATTATTATTATAAGTTGTAGTCAAGCCAACTTGACAATGTATATGATATATGTATAAGGTCAAGTTGAGGATTGAATGTGTGAGAATGTGTGGAAGATAAGAATATGTTTAGTGAAGAAAATTGGAAGGATAAGAAGAATATCCTTGTTGGGCTGCAATGATTAATCTAATAAAAAAGGATCAAGTATTCTAACTAGAATTGAGATATGAAATCAACAATACAGTTGCATCATCAATCAGGTAATTTAATTGTTACTCTCTAACCATTGTAGTAGTAAATTAAATCTCTTAATAGAGTTAGCCTAACAACTATTTGCCAAATCCTCTAACAAGGTGGCATTTCTAGATTGAAGTGTCTGAAGACCTCTAACAAGACCATTCCTAACAAGCTGATTAAATCCTCTAACAGGGTCACACTTAACAATTTATTTTGTAACCTTTAACGGAGTTGGATCCTAACATGGCTCACTTCAAAAGAGTGAAAAATATTAACTAGTTGCAATTGGTGGTTTTTTCCAAATTAGGTTTCTACGTTAAATCTTGGTATCACTTGTGTTCATGCTATTTCTTTTGTGTATGCAACTAAGTTTATTAAGGTTAATCAAACTTAACATCTTAAGATCTACATGTTCAATATTTGTTGAGTTATAGTTGATATTATAGTGTTTATCAAGTTACAACATATTGTTAGTGTTAAATGAGTGCCTGCATGTTAATCAAGTGACAACAGTTTCAACATAGTTTATGTTTTGTACTGACATCTAAGGGATCAAGGATTTATTTTTGTGGTAACTAAATTACCTCTCCCCTCTAAATTACTCCTTTGATATTTATAACAATTATTATTAGATCTTTTGGTACTTGTAGAGAAGGTTTCAAGTGTTGGAAATATAAGGCAGGCAAGGTTACTGAGAAGGGAGGGGTGAATTAGGAACCGATAAAACTTTATCTTACTTCAACAATTAATCCTTCATATAATATTCTAATCTAATTGCATGCATGAAAGAATGAAAGAAAATAAACATTCATAACAATTTGACACAAGATATGTTGACCCAAAAATCTTCTAATTAGAAAGTAAAACTGGAGTGGGGATGAAACCCAAAAGCTTTAGTACTACAATATAAAGTTAACATGTTAAGGCTTAAAATTGACCACTTTTGGTAATCTATTAAAAATAGTTTGATACAAGTATGATAAATGTGATCAAATTATTGTTTTTTCACTAATGTCAAACCTACTATTTGCTAGTAAGACAACTGCTTATATGATTTAAGTACAATCACTTGTTTGATTAATGAAGAGGTTTTGATCAAACAATGTAAAAATAGCACCTGGAGGAAAGGTTGAGTTATGATATGAAAAGGAGTACAAGAATCAACTAAGATAGTGATATCATAGTGCATTGATAATCTACTCAAGGTTACAAAGGTTGGTTGCACTAAGTGAGTTTAGAAGAACAAGTTAAAAAAAGTTTTTCTACCAAGCTTGACCAATTGGACAATAGATACCAAGAAAATTTAATGCAAGCCAAGAAAAAAATTAGTTGGAGTCAAGAAAAGTCAATTTTAGTATAAGTCGAGTAAAATAGTTGATGTTGAGTAAAGTTTAGTTGATGTCAAGCACTAGTAAGCTTTAGTTCATGTCAAGTGATTTTATAGTGGATGCCAGACAATGTAGTATGTGTTGAGCATCAGAAGCTAGTTAATGCAAAGTGTTAGCATTATTAGAAAGATTATGAATTTGATCGATCCAAGCTGACAAGTTTGTTTTCATGGATTGTGTGAACCATGTGGAAGATAAGATTGATGAGCTAGTGACACATAATTCATGCTAAATCATTTTGAGGAAAATTCAAATAGGATTGAAGTCAAATTTTCTAGAAGGGAATAAAATGAAATAAGGGATAGATTTATTGAATCCTACCTAAAAAAAAATATCTTAATTTTCTATTTATAGGGATGGATGGTCAAAATCAAAGGTTGTCATGTACGAGATCCTAAGGAAGACAAGGAGTCTAGGATATTGGTTCATTCAATGACCTAAGTAAAGAGTCTACATTGACAAGTTAAGAAAGAAGGCATAAGGGTATGGATGGTTGAAGGGTGTACAAGCTATCAGAGCTAAAGTGTATGAAAGCCAAGCAGAATGGAGGATTGAAATAGAGATCTAAAATTTGCAAATGGAGTTGTAAGTTGTTATTAGATTAAGCCTTACTATTACTCTCTAATAATTGTATCAGTCTAGGGTAAATCCTTTGGATTAAGGTTGACTTAAAATTCATTTGTAAATCTTTTAACTGAGTGAGATTCCAAGTGAATGGTCCAAAGTCCTCTAACAAGGCTCACTCCTAATAGGGTGATTTAAATCTTTTAATAGGGTCACATTTAATAGTGTGTATCATAACCTTTAACATGGTTGGCCTTTTACAAGGCATCACTTAAAAATAGTGAGACAGAGTAGCATGTTACTGGTGGTTTTTCCCAAATTGGGTTTTCACATAAATCATTGTGTCAAGTATGTTATTAAATGTGTTATGTTTCATATTTAAATTTCTATAAATTGATTTGACAGTAACCTACAAGTTTTAAGTGATTACATATTCTTATGGATGCATGTATGATGATAAATGTTTCATGGGTTCACTAAGTTGTGAAACATTTTAATAGTACATCTAGACCTTGGATAACTAACTCATCCCCCTCTTAGTTATTTTAAAGAATTCCAACAATTGGTATCAGAGCCATCTTCTTAAGAGGACTAGTTTGAAGGTACTAGAAGCACAAAGATCAAGATATCAAAAAGAGAAGTACCCAAACTTAATAGAGATAACTTCCCCACATGGAAAAGTTTGATAAAGATACACCTTGGAGGACTTGGAGATCATGCACAAGCTATCATTACTACTAAGCATACTGATCCTGCTAGAGCTCTAACTATTAAAGATCTAAAAAAGAAGAAAGAACACAACTAGGCAATGTTGGAGATTGCCTCTTCCCTAAGCTATGCTAAGTTTTATGATATCAAAATTATTGATAGTGCAAAGAAAATGTGGGATTCTCTACACATCATTTATGGAGGTGACAAGAATGTTCTTAAAGGAAAAGCTGAAAGTCTCAGAGGTAATTTTGATGATATGAGAATGCAAGAAGGTGAGAATGTTGCTCAATATTGCTCTAGGATAAAAGATATTGTTAATGCAATAAGAGGAGCTACCGGTACAATAGATGATGATACAATACTAAGAAAAGCTTTGAGAATACTACCTATATATGCTATTAGAGTTTTTGCAATACAAGAACTGAGATGTGTACTAGGGAATATTCTAAGTCTTGAAGGTATGGTAGGTAGGCTCACTACTTTTGAGCTATCTAACTTTGATAATTATAAACCTAAAAATATGGAATCTACTTTCAAAGCTAAGCTATCATTGAAGGAATCTAATGAGAAGAAGAAGAAAAAGACAAAATATGTGTCCAGTGGTAGTGAGACAAATGGGGAAGATGTAGATCAACTTGAAGCACTACTAGCAAGGAGATTTCATAGAGGTAAAGGAAAGTTTAAAGGTAAACTACCTATAATTTATTTCAATTGCAATGAGGTTAGTCATATTGTTGCTAGATGTCTAAAGAAGAAGAACTACAAAGGTGGTGAAAAGTACAAAAGTAGAAGAGATGAAGATAGAAAAGATTACAAAGAAAAAGACAAGAAGTCTTACTATATTGTTGAAGAGGAAACAAGAGATGAATCTAATGATCATGATGATGAAGTGGTGTATATTTCAATGAAGGATGAATCTAATGAAGATGAGGCAACTGCACTTGTGTCTTGTCTAAAAAAGAATGATAGATGGATCATTGATAGTGGGTGTTTACATCACATGACTAGAGATAAAAGTAAGTTAATTACCTTTAATTGTTATGATGGAAATAGTGTAAGATTTGGTAATGATGTACCATGTTTGATAAAAGGAAAAGGTTCTATCAAGCTCATAGAAAAGATTCTATGTGAGAATGCTTACTATGTTGAAGGACTAAACTATAATTTTTTGAGTGTGTCACAACTAAATAATTCTGAATGTAAGGTTGAGTTTGTAAAAAAGATTGTTAAGATATATGATACTAATGGAAAACTGATTGGAAAGGGTGATCAGACTAGAAGTAATCTATTCTACCTTGATATAGAGGATGCTACTTGTTTAGTTGTAAAATTTGATGATGTTTAGCTATGGCACAAGATGTTATGTCATGTTAATTCTGATAACCTAGTTAGTATCTGTAACATGAGAAAAGTTAGAGGTTTCCCTAAGTTAAAGAAGCCTGACAATATAGCGTGGAAACAATGTGAGATATGCAAAATGACAAAGTCAAGTTTTAAAAGTAAAATTGATACCTCCAGAGGAATACTAGAGATTGTTCATATTGACTTGTGTGGACCAATTGAAGTGCAAAGATACAAAGGAGATAAGTATTTTATGCTGCTTGATGATTACTCTAGAATGATTACAGTTGTATTTTTGAAATAGAAATTTGATGCTTTTCAAATGTTTAAGTGGTACTTAGCAAGAAATGAAAAGGAAACAGGTAAAAGTCTAAAATGTTTGAGATCTAATAGAGGAAGATAATTTACATAAAATGAGTTTGCAATGTTCTATAATGACAAAGGAATAAAAAAAAAAACATATACTCCTATAACCCCTACACAAAATGGAATTTCTGAAAGGAGGAACAAGTCTATAATAGAATGTGCTAGGACACTCATGATGGAGAAAAATATTGATTTAAAATACTAGAGAGAAGTTGCAAGTACAACTGTATATACCTTAAACCATGTACAGGTCAAGAAAGGTACTCATTCAACACCTTTTGAAATATGGTACGGATAGTCACCCAATGTAAAATATTTTAAGTTATCTAGAAGAAAATGCTATATTCTCAAACATTTCAGGAATGGTAAACTAGATGAAAAAATTGAAGAAGGTATATTTTTAGGTTATTCTACAAGAAGTAAAGCTTATAAGTGTTTAAATATTAACACTAGCAAAGTGGTGGAAAGTGCAAATGTGAAATTTGATGAATATATAAAAGTATATGAGGCTGAACCTATGAAGGAACCAGAAGAATACAAATCATTTGTATACTTTTGTGAAGGTATGTTTGCTGAAGAAGATGTTGTGAATCAAGTTACAAACCAACAACAAGTTTCAGTGACTGTTGAGTCACATACTTTGAATGTTGAGTTGCATTCAGGAACTGAGTTACATTGAAGTGCTGAGTTACAGAATGAAGTTGAGGTACACTCTAATTCTAAGATTAGTGTACATGAAAGAGATGCTGAAAAACCTAACAAAGATGTACATAGTGATTTATAAGTTGAGAGACCAAATGAAGAAACTAGAGCTAAAACAAGATTGTCTAAATATGTCAAGAGACATCATATTGTTGCACAAATCATTCGAGATAAAGATGCTAGACCATTGACAAGTTACACATTGATAAATGATAGATGCTTGATGAGCATGAAAGAACCCAAAATAGTGAATGTTTCCTTAGAAGATGTGGACTAGAGTAAAGCCATGGAAGAAGAGATTGAATGAATTGAGGAAAAAAAAACTTGGACTCTAGTTCCTAGACTAGAAAACAAAAATGTGATTAGTACCAAGTGGGTATACATAAATAAGTCAAATGAAAATGGTGAAGTCACAAAGAATAAGGCAAGTTTAATCTATAAAAGATATGCATAAGAAGAAGGAATTGACTATGGAGAAACATTTGTTCCTTTCACTAGATTGGAAGGAGTAAGAACTTTGCTTGCTTATTTTGCATACAAAGGTTTTGAAGTTTATCAAATGGATGTTAAGTTTGCATTTTTGAATGGTATATTAGAGAAAGAAGTTTATATAGAACAACTAGAAGGATTTGTTGATGTTAGCAATAAAAAAATGGTATGTAGATTACACAAAGCTTTATATGGTTTGAAGCAATCACCGAGAGCATGTTATGAGAGACTTCATAATTATCTTGTAAAGATTGGATTTGAAAGGGTTGATGATAACAATAATCTATATTTGAAGATAGAGAAAGGAAAAGGTATTTTTTTATTTAAATTTTTTGTTGATGATATCATATTTGGAGGTCAAGATACTTTATGTAAGGCTTTTGCAAATGAAATGAAAAAAGAATTTGAGATGTCTATGTTTGGAGAGATCAAGTTCTTTGTGGGTTTGCAAGTACACCAGATGAAATATGGTATATACATCACTCAGTCAAAATATGTTAAGGAGATACTAAAAACTTTTGAATTGGAAGATTCTAAGCTAGTAAGTACACCTATGGTGACATGACATAAATTGTCAAAGAATGATGATTCAACTGAGGTGAATCAAACATTATACAGGTCTCTGATTAGGAAATTACAATTTGTAGTACATAGAAGACCTAATATTGCATTATCTATAGGGATAGTTGCAAGTTTCTTTGCTAATCCTAGGGAGAACCATTTGATAGATGTAAAGAGAATAATGAGATATCTAAAAAGAACAAAGGAATATGATCTATAGTACAAGAAAAATGAGAAATTTGAATAAGAGCATTTACTAATGTTGAATGGGCTGGAAATATTGATGAAAGAAAGAGCACCAGTGGAGGAGCATTTTTGTTATGCAAGAGGCTAGTTACATGGACTAGTAGGAAAAAAAACTACACCTCTCAATCTACTGCTAAAACTAAATATGTTGCTACTATAGTAAATTATACAAATATTGTATGGATCAACAACTACTCAAAGGTATGAAAGAAGAGATCACTAAACTAGTGATACTTTGTTGTGATAATACAAGTGTTATAAATATATCAAAGAATCATGTGATTCATACAAAGACTAAGCACATTGCAATCAAGTATCATTACTTGAGAGAATTAGTTCAAAATAAAGAGGTGAAGATGGAATATGTTAACATAAAATAGAAAATTGCTGATATCTTCACAAAAGCATTACCCAAGGATGCTCATGAGTATCTAAGAGGTAAACTAGGGGTGATACCCCTATCAAAGGCTATCTAAGGAAAAAGAGGAGTGTCCTACATCAAACAAGTTAATTAACATAAGTTACACATTGATGTAGTGGATCTTACTTTAGGAGCTTCCTAAAGTAATTAAAGAGCTAGATTTACAAATCAATCACAAATAAGGTGATAGAGAGAGAAAATGAAGATGTTCATATATGCATATTCAAGATGACAAGTCTTTTGCATTGTTGTCAAAGAGGGAGATATACAAGGAAACTAAATAGAAACCTGATAGATATTAAAGATATACATTGTTAATAGTACATAAAGAAATTGAACAAAGAAGGAGAAATCCTAACACACAATATGGGGGAGAAATTTTGGCTGTCGAAAGCGAAAGTGTATCTATTGATTACATCTATCTAGTAAGAGGAAGATAATGTAGAGGGAGATATAAGAACTAATTCAAAAGGATTCATAAGGATGAGTTGATTTTCTGTTGATTAAAATAGAACAAAATTTTGTAACCTATTCAGAAGATGAAAGTTACCGATACAGCGAGAGATTTCAATACAAAGAAATTTTTTACTTTTTGGTATTTTGTTGGTGTTACTATTTAAACCAAGTCAGTTGGGTTTACCATCGATGCCAATTAGGGAGATTGTTGAAAATAGATTGATATAAGTATGATAAATGTGTTTCAATCATTTTTTTGTCACTGATATCAAACTTGTTAGTTGCTGGTAAGACAAATACTTATATGATTTAAGTACTATCACTTGTTTGATTGATAAAGAGGATTTGATCAAATAATGTAACAATGGAACCTAGAGGAAAGGTTGAGTTATGTTATGAAAATGAGTACAAGAATCAGCTAAGATAGTGATATCATAGTGTATTGATAATCTACTTAAGGTTGCAAAGGTTAGTTACACTGAGTGAGTTTAGAAGAATAAGTTAAATAAAGTTTGTCTGCCAAGCTTGACCAATTGGATAATAGGTACCAAGCAAAGTTAGTGCAAGCCAAGAAAAAAATCAGTTGGAGCTGAGAAAAGTCAATTTTAGTGTAAGCTTAGTAAAAAATTTGATGCCAAGTAAAGTTTAGCTAATGCTAAGCACTAGTAAACTTTAGTTCATACTAAGTGTTTTTATAGTCGATGTTGAGAAATGTAGTATGTGCCAAGAATTAGAAGCTAGTTAATGTTGAGTGTTAGCATTATTAGAAAGATCATGAATTTGATGGATCTGAGCAAACAAGTTTGTTTTCTTGGATTGTGTGAACCATGTGGAAGATAAGATTGATGAGCTGGTGGCACAAAATTTATGGTAAACTATTTTGAGGTGAGTTTAAACAGGATTGAAGGAGAAGTTTCTAGAAGGGAATAAAATTTAATAAGGGGTAGATTCATTGAATCCTACCTAACCTATTCTAACCCTAAATTGGACAATGGAGGATGAATGATAAAATATCTTAATTCTCTATTTATAGAGATGGCTGGTTAGAAACAAAGGTTGTCATGTGTGAGAACATAAGGAAGAGAAGAAGTCTAGGGTATTGCTTCATTTAGTGACCTATGTGAAGCGTTTCCATTGGAAAGTTAAGCAAGAAGGCTTAAGGGTATGGATACTTGAAGGGTGAACAAGCTATCAGAGCTGAAGTGTATGAAAACCAAGCAGAATGGAGGACTGAATCTAAGATCTGTAATCTAGAAATGGAGTTGTAAGTTGTTATCAGATAAGCCTTACTATTTCTCTCTAATAATTGTATCATTCTAGGGGTAAATCCTTTGGATTAAGGTTGACCTAATAGTCATTTATAAATCCTTTGACCGGGTGACATTCCAAGTGAATGGTCTAAATTCCTCTAACAAGGCTCACTCCTAATAGGGTGATTGAAATCATTTAATAGGATCATATTTTGTAATGTGTATTATAAGCTTTCACAAGGTTGGAATTTTACAGGGCATCAATTCAAAAGAGTGAGAAAGAGTAGCATGTTACTAGTGGTTTTTCCCAAATGTAGTTTCCACATAAGTCATTGTGTCAAATGTGTTATTGAATCTATTATGTTTCATGTTTACATTTCTACAAATTGATTTGATAATAAACTACAATTTTTAAGTGATTGCATAATCTTATAGATGCATGCATGATGATAGATGTTTTATGGGTTCACTAAGCTGTGAAAAGTTTTAATAGTACATCTGGACCTTGGATAACTAATTCACCCCCTCTCTTAGTTATTCTAAAGAATTCCAACTTGATCTACCCTATTGGTAGCAATAAGGATTGTGAGGTCCACCTTGTAAAAGGATTTACAAACGTACAATGAAGTATGCACTTGGTTAAGAGATTTATCAAAGATTGTTAAGTCTACCCTATTAAAGGATTCAACTAATGCATCTACTAGGATAAACTAGTGGTTGATCTCTAATCTACAACTTAGATTTTCTAGCTGAGATTCCTTGTATTAAAATGATCATCTAACTAAGATAGATAATACTTTGTTTTCCCTTATACTACTTGTAGCCTTCTTTAATTCACACTTCTACTTATCATATTCTCTTCAAATACATATTTGGATATGATACAATGCTTACATACATCCCAATCCAAATTAAAACTTACTAGAGTTGACCCAACTACTATGACTTAGGTTCTGAAGACAAACTTGATGATGTTTTGATACAAAAAAAATACTGTCAATGCTCAACAATATTTGGTACTCAGTTGAACTTGAAGCTCGGTCTATACTGATCACTTCCAAGTATCTTGAACTTGGTCAACATTGTGTGACTCAGTGAACTCTAAGAAACTCGGTACCATCTAAATCACTTGGTTAATACTACATGACTTGGTTAACCTAGATCCACTTTGTTAACCCTATGAGCTCGGTAGACACTGTTGGACTTGGTTAACACTATAGAGCTTGGTTAATGCTATAATCTTCTTCTCTTTCACTGACTAGCTCGGTAGCCTCTACTATGCTCAGTTTGCACTGAACTTTGTCTCTAAAGCTCACTAAACACTCTATAGCTCAGGAAACATTGCAAATTGACTCAAGTGCTTTGTAGACACTATATTCTGACTACTTATCTTAGGAACAACTGAATCACTTGGTTAACAATATAAACTAAATGATAAGCTCTGTAGAAACTATAGAGCTTGTTAATAATGTAACCAATTGATTAAGTATTGAGTCACTGATAGAAAAATTGACCTTTATGTCAACAATCTCTCCCTTTGGCATTAGTGAAAAAAATACTTATAAAAAAAAAATGATCATTCAAAACTATAAGTCATAAACTTCCTTTTCCATCATTCTATGTCTTCAACTTGGTTTTGACTTCCATCTACTATGGCTCAGTAACATATTCTATTTTTTTGATTTTTCAAAATTTCTTTTGTAAAGGGATTTTCTACTTATCCATACTTATACTACTCCCCCATACATATATCTTCCTATATACATACACTTCTCCCCCATTTTTGTTCATTTAATATACACTTCGCTCCCTTTTGGACATAAATGCCAAAGGTGTATAATAGCTATATGATAATACCAAAATGTGATAGGAATTCAAAATGTACCTTTAGAATGAGTACCATTATCATGTCCTAATTTTCTTGTAGAACCTTGCTTGCATGTAATGTAATCTGAACTTTTTTTGATAATTCCATCATGTGATTAGTTATGGAGAAGTTGTTATTGTGGATAAGTGTATTTTCATGTGCACTATATTTCTATAATACATCTATGTTTGGAATAATCATGCTTTGGATTTCTATGAGAGTGACCTAGATCTTGGCTTCTTCCTTCAATAATTTTTCCTGTAGATTGGTCAGATATCTGATCTTTGTATAATGTGCAGAGCTATGGCTTGGATCAAGTGACAACTAACGTACACTTGCCTTCATGACTTTATCTATCTTGGACACTTTCTCCTTGATATCCTTGGTAAAGTTAGATGTGTCATTTAACTAGACAAATAATGAGACAATATTGTTAACATATGTTTCTAATGAAGCAAGAATAGTAGCTAACTCTACTTGATCTATTGCAATTCTTTGTGCAACTTGTTCTAACACTCTATTCTCAAACTTCCTTTCTACTCTCTCAAGTAGCTTCTCCTATCCATTCAAGTCTTCATTGATTTTTTGGACAATATCTACTAATTGGTCCAAAATAGGTTGTGTGCCATCAACCTCAATACTTAGAGCATCAACAAATATGCTCTTTATTTCTTCAAAGATTTGGTTTTCTTTCTTCTTTTCTTCTCTAAGCTTTTTTTGTTTAGCTCTCTTCTTTAGTAACTCACCCATGGTGTTCATTTGATCAGGAGAGAGGGTAGAGATATCCCAATTTGGAATAACTATATCCTCATCATGATCAACAATTTCTTTTTATTTGCCCCTTTCTTTAAAAATGGTGGAAACAATTTGTTTCCCCTTCTCTAATACTTTAGTACTCGATTGAGACTCTTTCTCAACTATCATTGTACTTTCTATAGATATAATTGGAATGGAAACAATTATGGAAACTGATGAACTAGAAATAAAAGTTGAAATGACACTAATACCTTGTTGATGCTTGGTCAAGTTCAATGATTGAGGGACTTGTTGTTCGATAGATGAAGTGTTGGGCACTTTTGTCAATGAAATATTTAGCTGAATAGATTCAGAGCTTGCTTGGGTGCTTTTCATAGTGGTTTTATCCACAACCAACTTGGTAGAAGCTATCTCAAAGCTAGATTGCACTAAGGTTGTGCTCAGAGAGTGTGGAAATGAGGCCATGAATGCTGCTATAATTTTTTTTGCACCAATCTCCTCAATAATTTATAATATCTCTAGAAGGCTTCCTCTACTAGCGTCCCATTCTTCATCCTCATCATCCAGATTGATATCATCCAGTTCATCATCTTTTATTTCTATATCTTCTTCTTCATCTTTGTCTTCAACATGAACAATAAAGTCACCAAGTTGATGTAACTGATAGATGTTCTTCCATGTTGTTATAGCTGCCTTTACTACATATTCTATGTCTTTGAGCAGAATCATGCATGTGTTCATCTTGAGAGTGAACATTTTCTCATTTTTCTTCAATGATTCCTTCACCTCCTTATTACTGAGATTTGGCATCAGTTGCCTCAAGGTCTATTCATAGATATCCTTAATAGCCTTTTGTGCATTTTCCCATCTTGGACTTATTAACTGCATAAGTTCATTAGGTATTTGTTGTGTAAGCTCATTAGGTGAGTAATATAAGGTAGGCAAGGTTACTAAGAGTGGAGGGGTGAATTAGGAACCAATAAAACATTATCTT
Organism: Cupressus sempervirens; assembly: GCA_028749045.1. Taxonomy (NCBI): domain Eukaryota; kingdom Viridiplantae; phylum Streptophyta; class Pinopsida; order Cupressales; family Cupressaceae; genus Cupressus; species Cupressus sempervirens. The sequence continues at coordinate 108,285,843 of CM053792.1, read as the reverse complement.
ACTTTACCAATTAATCCTTCATATAATATTTTGATCTAATTTTATGCATGAAAGAATGAAAGAAAATAAACATTCATAACAATTTGACACAAGATATGGTGACCCAACAACCTTCCAATTAGAAAGTAAAACTGGGGTGGGGATGATACCCACAAACTTTAGTACCACAGTATAAAGTTAACCTGTTAAGGCTTATAATTAACCACTTCTAATGATCTGCCCTATTAGGAGCAGTAAGAATTGTGAGATCCACCTTGTAAAAGGATTTACAAACATATAATGAATTATGCACTCGGTTAAGAGATTTATCAAAGATTAGTCTAGATTGTTAAAGGATTTAACTAATGCACCTATTAGGATGAACTAGTGGCTAATCTCTGATTTGCCACTTTAATTTGCTGGTTGACATTCCTTGTATTACAATGATCACCTGACTATGATAGATAATACTTTTTTGTCCCTTATAATACTTGTAGTCTTATTTAATTCTCACTTTTTCTTATCATATTCTCTTCATATATATATTTAGATATGATACAATGCATTACATATATACCAATCCAAATTATAACTTACTGGAGTTGGCTACAATACCAATTTCATCATAATCCATAAATTCGGCCCAACAATTGTAACTTAGGTTCTAAAAACAAACTTGGTGATATTTTGATACATGAAAAACACTATCAATGCTTGGAAATCTTTGGCACTTGATTGAACTTGAAGCTCAGTCCTTACTAATCACTTCCAAGTAGCTTGAATTTTATCAACACTGTGTGACTTGATGAGGTGGAAGAAACTCGGTAGCAACTGGATCAATCATTTGACACTACATGACTTGATCAACACTAGATCACTTTGTTAACCCTATGAGCTTGGTAGACACTATCAGACTTGGTTAACACTACAAAGCTTGGTTAATGCTATAATTGTCTTCACTTCCAATGAGTAGCTCAGTATCTTCTACTATGCTCAGTTTTCACTGAGCTTTGTTTAAAGCTCGATAAACACTACGTAGCTCAGGAAACACTACAAATTGACTGAAGTGCTTGGTAGACACTATATTTGGGCTATTTAGCTCGAGAACAATTGAATCACTTGGTTAACACTATAAACTAAATGATAAGATCAATAGCAACTATAGAGCTTAGTAACAATGTAACCAATTGATTAAGTGTTGAGTCACTGATAGACAAATTGACCTTTATGTCAAAATAAATGACCTAGAAGCTAAAGATTAGGATGTCTTATAGAAGAGACATTTCCAAGTTGAACAAATATAACTTTGAGGAATTGGAGGAACTTATGAAGCTACATCTAGCAACCATCATTGATTCAGCTCTAAAATACTTGAATACCTAGTATAAGGCTCCTAATAGAACTTTGACTATGGAGGAGATTGCTAAAAAGAAGAATCATAACATTATGATGATTGACATTGCATCTACTCTTAACTATGCTAAATTTGATGAGGTCAAATGTTGTACTACTTCTCATGAGATGTGGACCAAACTAAAATATATTTATGGAGGTGATGATAATGTGAGAAGAGAAAAGGCTAGCTTAAGAGGTCAGTTCGATCAGACGAAGATGAGGGAAGATGAAAACATTGCAAAATATGTTAAGATAATCAAAGCTAGAGTAAGTGAAATCTAAGCCTCTGGAGAGAAAATTGATGATGTGACAGTGGTCAGCAAGGTACTTAGAACCCTTGTTCCTATCTATGGAATTAGAGTGTCAACCATTCAAAAGATTAGATGTGATCCCAATAATAAGATAAATTTGGATGCTCTAGTGGGAAGGTTGAAAATATTTGAGCTAGATAACTATGATAATTATGTTCCTAGTTCTAGCAATATTGAGTCTGCATTTGAATCCAAGTTCTCACTCAAGAAGAGAGCTACAAAGTCTAAAGGCAAACAATCTAAAAGTGAAGAGGAAGATAGTTCTGACAGTGATCTTGAAGCCATTGAAGCCCTGCTTGCAAGAAGATATCCCAAAGGAAAAGGAAAGTACAAAGGTAAAAAAATTCTAATCTATTTTTCTTGTGAAGAAGTTGGTCAAATTGTTGCAAAGTTTCCAAACAAAGAAGATAAAGAAGAAATTAATAAAAACAAGTACAAAGACAAGAAGAATTTCAAAAACTACAAGGACTACAAAGATAAAGCTAAGAAGTCTTGTTTCATGGCTAAATATTTTGATAGTAGTGATGATGATGAAATGGTTTGCATTGCTTTAAAAGAGCAATTAGATAATGAAGAAGATAAGATGAAACTTATTTATCATGTTAGCAAAAATGATACATGGATTATTGATAGTGGTTGTTCTCATCATGTGACTAGTGATACAACAAAGTTTGAACATATGGAATACTATGATGGTGGAAGTGTAAGATTTAGAAAGAATGAACCATGTTGCATAAAAGGACAAGATTGTATATCTCTAACTAATGAACTCATATGCAAGGTAAACTTTAAGAAACCCCCCTCCAGAAAAAGATTTAAATTATTGGTGAATCTTTCATTATATTGAAAACCCAAATTATTTTTATCAACGAATTTCTCAATTTTTTAATTTTAAATGTTATTTGCATTGGCCATTATTTGGAATCATAATTTTTGAGTAGAAAATATTGGTGAATATCAATTATAATAAGAAGTTCACTAATACGGAAAGAGCCTACAACAGAATGGTAAATTGTGAGCCTCTTATCAAAGAGGTCTTGGGTTTGAATCTACTTGTGCTTAATAAAATAATAATTAATAATAATACATAATAATTAATCTTGGCTTTAGCCTCTTACTAATCCAAAAAGAAAAAGGAAGTTCACTAATCATCATGCTTTATTACAAATAAAAATTAAACATGCTTTTTCTCATGGAAATTATGATGATAATTACATTATATTTGAAATCAATAATGAAAACTAAATATTGGTAATATATCCCTAAGGCCCCATTTGGTTGCAGGAATAAGGGTGGAATAAATTTTTTTAAAATGATGCATTAATCAATATTATGTTTGTTTGCAATCCACCAAATCCAAATTAGACTTCATGTCTCTTTATTTGACCTCAAATCGGGCAGAGTGGGATTCCTAAAAAAACATGGAATAAGAATAAGCTATGCTTATTCTATGTCTTTAAAAACCCAATCAAATATCTTGTTGGGTTTGTGAAAAAGATAGCAGGATTTTTTTCCTTCCTTTTTATTGCTTGATGCATGTTTATGACATTCTATGGTTGTCGACCATTTATAGAGGTGTCTTCTCATGGAGGTATTATCACTGTCAACCATTTGTAGAGGTATCTTCTTGCTTGTTGCCAAAAAAAGTCATAGGAGGCGGTGTTTGAAGCAGGTGTTGGTTTGCTTGCTGCGTTTGTATTTTTTCTAGATTAAAGCAATAAGTTTTTAAGCATTTTTAGTATTAGTAGATCTCATGAAGGCCATAGTGTAAGGCCTGAAGTGATGGGGTTTCTTCACTCCTGTTGTGGGGGCACTCTTTTTGGCCGCCTTCATTGCCAATCAATTTTGAAAAGCCTTCCCTTCTATTGATTTCCTTGCTATATATTTTGTTTATGCCATCTCTTGAGATCACAATCACAATCCGCCTACATTCAGAGGTAATTTTCTAGTGAAAATCAAAGAAACAATACATAATAGATTATTAATGTCATTTGTGTGTCGTGTTTATAAGTGGGCACATAACAAATCCCTTTATTTTCAAATATATGTGTCTCTCTTTTTTCTTAAATCAAAGACTTTATATATGAATATTGGGATGGAGAACCCATTTTGACCCAGGGGAAAATGGTCTTTACGTGTATATACCTAAGTATAATTACATATGTATACACCTTTGAAATCAACAGAGTTGTTAATTAGGTCAACCATGCCAAGGGTCGATTTGGCACAAGATCCCCTTTTGAGCTTGCACTAATGTCTTCCATTTAACATTTATAATGTTCAAATTTAGCACCCGCATTGATCTTTTGAACAATCTCAAGGTTATTCAAACCTCCCCATATAAAGGTTGTGATATACCTTTGTTACTAATAAAGTCAATTTATAATGAAGAGGGTAGTAAATTAATTTGACTTTTAAAAAATTAACAAAAAAAGTTTTTTTTTAAAATTCATATTAAGATTTTGAAAGATAACTTATTCTAATTCCTTTTTTTATTGATGCAACCAAACACGGAATAGTCATCTACTGATTCCTCTTCTAGGACAACCAAACAACTCCAAATGATATTCTAAAATTTATTTTCAGAATGCAAAAATTTTAGAAGAGAGCTTATTTTTTAGCATAGTTGAATTTTGCATTGACCAATTCCTTGCAACCAAATAGGACCTAAAGTAACTAATAATTATGATAATTATTGGTGAATTAATTTTAATTTCTTTGTTAATATATAATATTTAGGTGAATCAAATATAATCATGTATCAAACATTGTGGCAAATCTTTGAGTTTAAATTTTTTAATAAAATAAATTATTGAGCGATTTTAAATATTTTAGAACTAAATTTAATAAAAATGTGGCAATTTAGGTTGCATTAAATCTTAAATTATTAGCCAAATTACTAGAAAAATATTCCTAAAATTCACAAAATTGCAAATATTCACCACTAAAAAATACCCTACTCATATTTCGCAATGCTTATTGGGTTGAAGGACTGAAACATAATCTAGTGAGTATGGCACAATTGAATAATATTGAATTCAAGGTAGAATTCATGAATGGAAAGGCCATGTTGCTAGATGGAAAACAAAATCTAGTTGGGTCTGGTAATCAAACAAAAGGTAACTTATTCTACCTAGATCTAAGTGAAAGTTCATGTTTCATTACTCATAGAAGGAAGCTGGTTATGGCATAAAAGTTTGTGTCACATGAACTTTGATAACATGATCAAGATAAAGAAAAAAAAAAGAGTAAGAAGTATTCCTCGACTGAGGAAACCTAATATGAGCATGTGAAATAATTTTCAAATTGGTAAGATGGGCAAGACAAGTTTCAAGAGCAAGAACTATCATTCTGAAGAAGTCTTAGAGTGTTAGGATTAAACCATAGAAAGAAATAACAATTACATATAAATATAAACAATATTAGAAAATAGTAGATCTCATAGAAAAGAACACAAGACACCAAGATTTAATGTGGTTCAACCAATCCCTAGGCTACGTCCACCAAATAGCAAGTCCAATATTATTACGATCTAGTGATTACAACCTAATTACAATATGTAATCCCTTACAGCTCAGTACCACCATAAGAACCAATTTTTGCATCACACCTTATGAAACAATCACTAACCCTAAGCCTTTTTATACAAGTATTTTTTCTACTTTAGGGTTAAAACATGTTGGCCATAAATTTGCAAATATAAGCAATAGCCAATTGGCAAATAGAAGCCAAAAATTTTGTGCCATTGGTGAATGGCGAATAGTAGCCCAATATTTTGTGCCATTGGAAAATGGCAAATAGTAGCCCAAAATTATGTACAGTACTTTCCTAATAAGTAACCACAAACTAACAATCTCCCACTTGCGGATTGATTAGACTCCACACTAGACAACAATCTCCCACTTGGAGACTAATCCTATATCAATAATGCTACCACATGGGGCTCCCACCGGATCAAACCACCCTAGACTCAGTTATTCTTTTATTTTGTTTAGTCTTTAGACCAACCAAAACTAAAGAGGAATTCAACTTATCCCTTGTCACTACCTTTGTAAACATATCGGCTAGATTGTCATCTATATGTATCTTATCTAGCTTTAATTGTCCATCATCCAAAACTGATCCAATGAAATGGTACCACAACTATATGTGTTTTGTCTTTGAATGCAGTGCTAAATTCTTTGCAAGATGAATTCCACTCTAGCTATTTGTAAACAAATAATTGTCCCTCTAAGGGTGTCCCAATTCTTTCAAGAAGAACTAAAGCCATATAATCTCCTTGGTTGCCTCTGTAGCTATCATCTAGGTCAGTTGTCACTAAATTCTTATCTTGGCAAGTTCATTCTACTTTTGAGGTTTCCTTTTGGAAAGATTCTTGGAATGTATATCCTCTATTGTGTCATAATCTCTCACGAGGTTATGGAAATTACATGTAGAAAATGTGGAGTTCAACTAGTGGACTATGTGGATAATGTTGACATTGTGTCTCACAAGGTTTTCTGGAAAGATCCTTTCTCATTGTTTATTGATAGGGAATTGGCTAGGAATTTTGATGTCATCCTGGCCAGCAAAGTGGTTTTTTTATCCAAAGGTTGTGATAGGCTCTTGTGGTGTCTAGCTAAGACTAGGTTGTATTCTATTAAATTTGGCTATGAGGCCCTATTGGGAATGTCTGAGTAGCATGATGCAAAGTGGGGTTTCACATTTTGTTGGGATAAGAGTGTTTTGCTGAAAGTGGGAGTTTTTTCTTTGTTATCCATTCAAGCTAGAATTTTGACTAGTGATAGGCTATGTAGACTGCATATTGCAGACTCCTTTAAGTGTGTCTTATGTGGTCTTTATAATGAATCTACTGATCACCTTTTTGTGCATTGTCACTTCTCCATGTAATGGTGGTATTCTATTTTGGGTAAATTGCCACTTTACCTTCCTTTTCCTAAGTCTTTATGGGACCTATCCCAATATTGGCCAATTTTGTTTGCCAATTCTTTTTTTGCATGTTTATGGGTTATTATTCCCTGATCAATCATTTGGTCAATTTGGTGGGAATAGAATAAAAGGATTTTTTGAAAAGAGGTGTCTGGTGTAAGCAATGTGATTGTCACAATTGAATGACTTATCTTTGAATTAGTCAATAACTTTGTTAATGGTCATTTTAAGCCCAATGGTATGTTCTCCTCTTGGGATAGTCGACTTCTTTGTAATTGGAAGCTTATTTCTCTTCCTTCATCTCCTGTGTTCCCCCAAATTAGGTCTAATCCAATTTGTAGGAATTCCATCAAATGGAAGCCTGCCAACTCCCCATTTGTTAAGCTTAATTTTGATGGGGCATCTAGAGGGAATCCTAGTGAATTCAGTATTTGGATATCCTTGCAAAATAATTTTGGTGTACTACTAGCTTTTTATGAAAAATTGATCCCATTGGCACTAATAATATGGAAAACTCCATAGCTCTATTGGAGGGGCTAATCTTAGCTAAGTATATGTCTTTTTCTTTTTTACATATAAAAGGTGATTCTTCTATAGTTATTAATGCATACATACATAGGAAGATCAATAATTGGCATTTGGATTGTACTTTTTAGCGTACTTGGGATCTTATTGATTCTCTTGATTGCTACTTGTTATCACATGTGTATAGGGAAGGTAATGCTCTGGCTGATAGAGTAGCCAAATTGGCTATGATGGTACTATCTTGGACTCTTTCTCCTCTAAGAGTATGCTAGATATGTTTCCTTGTATTGCTTCTATCATTAGGAATGAATCTTAATTTTCCTATTTGGTGTGAATCACCAGGTTTGTGTTAAGATGGTTAATATCACTAGGTATGTTTTTCTTATGCATATCTAATTTACTTGATATGGTTTTAAATGAGCAAACATAATGGTAGAATTAATCAGTTTAGCATTGGGTTAGTAATTGGCATCAAGTGAGGTTGACACATATAGGGTATGTAATTGTCAGCTTTTGCCTAGATTGAATATTATAATACACTCTTGGTTTCTCTCCCTTTGAAGTGAATGTGAGAAATGGTCCTTTTCCTTAGGAGTTAATTTTCATTTTTTGTATTCGATGTGAATTAATAAGTTAGTGTAATGATGATTAATACCTTTAGATATGTTTCTCTTATGCATATCTTACTTGTTAGATATGGTTTTAGTAAGCAGATATATTCATTATATTAATTATTTTAGCATCAGATTAGTAAGTGGCATCAAGTGGGGAAAGTTAAATTAACTCAAGGATAGGATATATGTTCTCAAGTGGCATTATGAGGATCAGTCATTTGTACTTTTTAGGATTTCTCTGTGCGGGTATTTTGTTTATGACATCGGTTAGTTTTCTATTGTACTTCCTCATGGCTATAAGATCCACCAGATGACTATGGTTTTGGTTCTCCTTGGGAATTGGCCTCTCTTAGTTTTGTACTTTATCCTTTTTTATTCTCCAGTTGGTGTCCTCTTCATTTAGTAGAGTTGTGTGGATAATTATTTTTTCTTATTCTGTCTTGCTAATTAGTAACCTTCTCATGTGAGTTGTCTTTCATTTTCAATGTGTAGGTTTTTAATTCATATTAACCAGCGTGTGTGGCTTGAATTGTGTTTTAATGTGATCAATTTCATATATCTTTTGTCATAATGGTTTTTGAATGGTAGCTTTTTATCGTGCTGTCTCTTGCATCTTTCTTGGTTTTTTGGGTTTTGGGGTGGTTGCTTTTGGCTTTTGCACTTTCTATGAGCCATTCTCCACTATGGATGCATTTATAGTGTTTTGTTTTCAATTCTTCTTAGTTTTCTAGGCTTTTGGGCAGTCACTTTTGGCCTCTTCTTTTTCTTTGAGTCATTATTCATAGGTGTTAGTAGCATCATCATGTTGAGTTGCCACAGGTTGCTAGTTAAAGTAAGCTATCTAGTTGATATGTATTCAACTTGCTCCTCTCTTCATATGGAATATTATCCAAGGAATTTTAGGGTGTTTCTAGAGCCAAAAGATTGGGAGAAGCCTTTTCTTGGCTGTATCAAGGATTACATGCTAGCTACCATGTTCTTTTGTGATCGTCCTCATATTCATAGAGGAATCAAGAGGATTATTAGGTATGAGATTATATTTCCTTTTGGAAAAAGACTAATATAGCCATCTCACATTTTATCAGTTTTTTTGTCTAATGCTATGGATTTATTGTAGTCCCCTTTCTACTTGGAGCTAATAGTTACTAGGTTTATTAGACCTACTTATTTGCAAGGGTGAAAGCTAGCTAAGTCTATCAGAAATATGATCTTTGGAGTGTTACTGCCCTCATTGGCTATTTGTTTCATCATCATGCACTCCTAAGTAATCAAAGTGTTTATGTGGTTTATGAGAGTATCAAAAAAGCCCTAGAGAGGTAGTCTTTTTGTCCTATTAAGGCTGCATTGCAGCAACATGGTGGCTTCCTACCCAAAAATTGTGTCAATAATATGCATCAAATTGTCTTTGCATTATTAGATCTTTAAGCGTGTGAACCTTCTTAGGCCCCTACTCCAATTGTGGTTAACCCTTCCTCTGCCCCTCCTGATCTTACTCTCAAGATTGGTAATTTTAGTCTTGTGGTAGGGGATATGGAGGAATAATTTTACTTGGTTTTGTGGTTTTTTGACTTTGTTTTTTGCACTCTTTTTGTGAGCAGGTCTCTACATGGAGTTTTTTCAGCACTCTAGACAGTAGTTGGATTGGTTGACTGGCCTGGCTTTGTAGCAATCTTTTGTTGATATTTGGTGGCATTTTGTACAAATTATATTTGTAATTACTTGTACATTCTAACCACATTGTACATTCTAGCTAAATGCTTCTTCTTCTCCTATTCTTCTTATATATATTGTAATTTGGAAGTCTCACTCTTGGAACATTATAACTAGGTTTGTGTAACTTCCATCTTCTTTCTTCCTTTCTTCTTTTTTTTCTTCTTCTTGATGGGGTAATGAACGGAGTTTTTCCTCCTGATTCTTTTCTCCGGGAGCTCCATATCTTAGAATCAGTTTGAAATGTAAAAAATATAATTTTTTTTATATAAATATATTAAGTGGCTTTGTCACTGTTGTTCAAAAAAAAAAAAAATCCATATCTGAACCAAATAGTGGAGCTTCCTGAGTCACATGTGATCACAACTAGGTTTGAAAAAATCATTAGGAGTGGAAGAAGTGAAAAATTTGTTACCAATTTTTTTAGAAATAAGAGCTACTTTAGAATTCGTAAATGAAAGGTCAAAAACTTTATACTCTCCAATAAAAGCTGGTGTGAAATCTAAGGATCCCCTATCATCTTCTAAAAGGCCATTTATAGAAAGATGATCATATTCAAATTATTGATCTTGTTTCCCCTCAATATTTAGACAATTTTTGTTCTCTCATCTATGTGAAGAGTGTACAACTTATTATTATAGATAAACTTGACATTTTGATGAAGATTTGAAGGAATAACATTTATGTTATGTAACCAACATCTAACTAAAAGAAGTTTATAATTAAGATGCCCATGCATGATATGAATATGAGTATCCAAAATAACTTGGTCTACTTTAATAGGTGAAGCAATGATTCGTAAGGCTTTGTTATAAATTTTTTTATGATTAATTAAGTACTTATATTAATCTTCAAAAGTAACGATTGCATCTTAGTTTTTCCAATGGGCACTCTAGATCTAAACCACCAAAAATCATCTAACTAATTAATATCTTTCCTTACTAAAGATGATAGCTAAGACACTAAATAAAATACCATAATAATAAAAATCCTCACTTTCCATAATGGCCAAAATGTGAGAGAACACAACACCCCTAGACCATAGACCTTAAATTTGACACTAAAGTTAGCAACAACAACATTAGAACCAATGAGATGTATCTTCATGGGAGAATTTTGGAAACACATCCTTCTATGAGACTTTTGGCTTCTTTTCCATCCCCTTTGGACCAGCAAGCTCTTCCTCCCACTCCTCTAAGAGCATAATATCTACCCTAGACAAGTCAAACAATTTCTCGATAGACAATCCACTCCAATTGAACCTGCACCACTTGCTTTCCAAAAATGACAGACCGGTCATAAGTCTACCTCCATTTCCCTAAATAGGGATCTCACATTAGTCACATCATGGTAGGAGGATAAATAACATTACATTTCATGATTTCAATAAATGCTCATATTCAAATCAATTTCCATGACTATTTTTTGTGGTCCCTCCCCAATATAGGATGTGAGATCAAATCTATCGAGTGTGTGAAATGTACATGGATTGAGCCACATTAGCAACACCCATCAATCTTTTTTTCCCATCAAAGCAAGAAACAAAACATTGCATTGATATGTTTCAAAATTCCTCCCATAATCAAAATTTCTCATCAAGAGATTCCACCACTCTAATGTTAAAGAGCTTGTAAGCCAAAGAGTTGGCTTCTCTTAGCACAAGGGATATTTTGAATTTTTCAACCTCCTAAGTAGAATCCTTATTTGCTTGACATATTTTTTGAGATACTAAGAATCTGTGTTCCTTTTCATGATTCCATTCGCCATGATTTGAGAGTCCCCTTCAATGTGGATTATAAGAGCCCCAAGTTTAGTTCCAACCAACACTGCTTCAACCATTTCTTGACACTCCACTTGTTTATTAGTACCATCTCTAATCCTTTTTACACATAGGGCTATAATACTACCATATTCAGAACTTATCATCACTCCAATACTTGAGGGTCTCATATTTCCTTTAGAGGTGCCATCAAAGTTGATTTTCATCCATCCATTATCTAATGGAGACCATTCAACACATTTCTTTACACTAAGAGAATCAACTCTCAAAGACCCTTGAACTTGCCAAAAATTTGACTAGAGGTCATCTCCTTTGAGTAAGTGCATCTTTCTAATTAAAAGTACATTTGGCACAAGCATCAGTATTTTAAACAACCTCAAAATAGATTTCTCATACCTAATCAGAAATCTAGGCAAATTATCCACCCTATCCTAAAAAATTCCTTTATTGCACTCCTTCCATATCTCCCACAATGAGATAGAGGGAACAATAGTCCAAACTAAGGAAAAACATGAGGATTAAGGGAAAGAGGGCAATGCTTCCAACCAAGAATAAAAATAGCTAGGCATTGGCCTTTGTCACTCCAATCACTTGAAGATGAAATCCCATACCTCTCTAGAGAAATTAAAGTCCAAGAATAAATGATCTAGAGTTTCTTTGAAGCCTTGTTGTAGAGTGTGTACTTGAAGGACCCACAAAACCCTGATATTTTAGCCTATCCCTAGTTCAGATATGAGAATTCCTAGAGAAAACCATATGAATGCCCCAACCTTTGGCAAGAAAGAGTTGTGCCAACATAGTTTACTCTCCCATTCATATGAATCATGATGTTTATCTAATATAGTGTAGCCCACCTTAACCAAATATTGTCCACTCTTTTCATTGCACCACTAGAGAGAATCTTGTTTATTTGATATGATAATCTACCTATTCCTAATAGATTGATCTAAGAAGATCTTTCCCATCCTCTGATAAGTCAAACGTGGTGGTATTATTTGAAATCATGAGGTAACCATGCTGAATTGTATTCTGATCAACAAAGTCAACAACTTTATCTCCCCATTTCCTATATGTTGTAGCAATAACCTCTTCACAAACATCTAATGCAATCATTGCCCTCTCTCCATCCCAAGAATCAAACCAAAAGTTATATGCTTTCCCATTACCAATTGTCCATGTGAGATGGTTTGTAGTCAAGCACCTAGACTCAAAAAAGAAATTCCAAATAGTAGAGCCATGGCTAGGATCTACAATAGTGAGTATTCTTTCATTTGTCATGTCATCTAAGTATTTAGCTTGCAAGATTCTAACCCATTTTTGAGTAGGATGAGAATATATTTTCCAAGCCTATTTTTCTCAAAAATCCATCTTCAACAATTTCCATTCCCCCAATCCTACACCACCCCCTGCTTTTGGTTGGCAAACCTTTTCCCAAGCCACCAACTAGAACTTTTCATGGTCTCTACTTCCATTCCAAAGGAATTTGTGCATTCTTTGATGAAACTTGAATATAGAATCAACCTTAGTTGGTATCTTGAAGCATGATATGGAGTATATGGGTAAAGCGGAAATAACATATTTGAGCATGAGTATGCACCCAACCAAAGTCAACCACTAACTCTTCCAACCTTCCATACATCCACATCATGTATCTATTATCTCCTTCCACTATTATTTCTTTGTAGCACCAGAGAAAATAGGAGGTCCAAAGAATTTTCTAGGAATTTACCAATGTGTACTCCAAAAACATCTACAATAACCCATTGGAAGCCAACCTCCGTGTTCATTAAAAAAAATGACTTATTCCACCTTACCACTTATCCTGAGGCTATAGTATAGGCATAAAAAAATGAAATTTGGTTGTAATTAGTATAAGAAATAAGCCCCACTATTTCACAAAGGTTCAAGGGTAACAATTCTTAATTTAGAACCATAATAGAGAATGATTCCATGGGGACTTGAACTTTGATTGTAGGCACTATAGGAAAGAAGCCCCACCATTTCACCAAAGGGTCAAGCCCTCAAGGCTTTATTATAAAAAATTATCAAAGCTATGTATATGGATATTGTCAATTTGAGTAGTTGAAAGATCACCTTTAAATCCTTTGAACATGTCCATACTACAAACATTAAGCCCAAACCATTATCAATTAAGGTACTACAAATTAGATTACCATTGATAAGGATAACTACTATAAGAGCATCATATGAATGTAAAATCTCTCTAGGAGGTAAATAATCATGAGTAAACACAATTTGAGGTGGGACTATGGTAGCATCCATGTGTATTTTAGAAAGGCATTAAATATTGGTATAGTTAATATTACTTTATTGTTAGATAAGAACTTTATTCGGTTATGTAGATTCTGTGGGGATGAGTCTTTTATATTATCTTTAGGGTTTGTGAATTTTCTGATGGTTTATCTATTGTTTGTCTGCTAGTAATGGGTATTCTCTTATTCTGTAATGATGGGTCAGCTCCCTAGTTTTGGTATCTTTACATAATGCTTGAAATAGACTACATTGTTCAATAATTAATAATTTTAAGAGTTATGAATGAAATGACAAAAAGGATTCTTGAAAATGACATTACATTGGATGAGTTTGCAAGATATGGGTTGAAACTTGGAATTCATTATGAAATAATAGAGAAAAAATTTTATGACTTATGTATATAGAAGAATGATGGAATAACAAAGAAAGGATGTGTGGCTTCATATACAACCTGGCCAATATTATTTTTTTGTAAGCATAAACATATGTTTTAATTCATCTATTTTTCTTGTATAACTTGAAAATACTAAAATATTTGCTACATTAATTATTTTTAAACTCAAATACTCTAAATCATCCTAAAATATCAAATTATTTGCTAAATTGTGATTGTGAATTTGTATTTGTAGCTATAATTTATTAGTATTCAAACTTGCTCTTCTTAAGTGCCCCATTTTATTTAAATAGACTTATCATAACTTGTCCAATCTTATATTTTATGGGAGAACAATATTGCACTTGATCAATTTTCGATGACAAAAATACAAGTTTTGATAGAGCATAATGTCACATTTACATAAGTAGGTTAATAAGTAGGACATATTTTTCTATATAACAATAGCATAAAGTAGGCTAATATTTAGGAAGTTCACATTTGTTCATAAATTATTTATAGTAAATATGATTCTAAGATCTAGGTTCAAATTGATTCATAGCCTGTGGTAAAATGTTGACAATAAAATATCCTCAATTAAAAATTCTAAAATAATTTGATTTAGTAAACCACTTAATTTAAAAAATAACATAAAATAATAGTAAAGGTATATTATAAAAAACCTCCTACAAAATATTTCATGAAAATGTAGAGAGATTCTAAAAGATGTAAGTTGTGAAACATATTAATGCCAAATTGCTCAAAATATTATCATTATCCTTAATGGGCGATTTTAGAAATTGAACAATTCAAAAATTTAGTATACATTGACCTTTTTAAATATATTTTATAATTTCCAAACATCTAATATATAGAATTTCTCTACCAATACTTTTCATTTAGCAAATTTCTCATCCTTTCACTTTATGTGATTCATTACATTTCACTCTGTTTGAAACTTTAAAGCCAAACTTCTAGCATAGAATATATAGATGATGCATACTAAGTCTATACTAATATTCATACTAGTTTAAGCCATGTTGCTTTTAATAAAAAAATTTAGTGCAATGTTTCTTGTTGATTAGAATTTGTTAGTCCTTGTTGTTAATGCAAGAGACTATAGTTTTCAGTTGTCTTTCTAGCATTGATTTGGTTCTTAAAAAAATGTGTAGTTTGGAAAATATTTGGTTAAAAATTTATAGCGTTGGAGGAATTTTTTAATTAATTTGACATCATAAATTTTAATTTTAGTTTTTTTTCAATTGGTTGTTTCTTATTGTTTTCGTAGTCTTTTCCTTTTTTACTTGAAATATTAAGAAGAATGTTGTAGTATTGCAAAAGACATTTTTTCAAAAGGGTTGCATGGTTTGAAATTTTTCCCTTTTTTACATGGTATGAGGATTTTAATTTTTCATTTTACCAGACAAGTTTCCACCTATCCATTTATGGTTGCATCTATTATAAAAACAATTACTTGTTGAACAATATTTTGTTTTCATGTAGTGAAATGGAAGTAAATTGAAAAGTTTACTACATAAATTCGTGTGATAGTGGTGGTTTCAAATGAAGACATTTTAAATTGTTCCTAGTAAACTGCTTCATAACTATAAAAGGTCTTGGTGTGCTCTTTCTAAGCATTTTAGACTCTTGTAAGTTTTCTCCTTTAACATTACTTGGATTAAATTTGCATACCATATTTTAATATGAGTTTTGGGTATTTTTGATTCAATTTTAGATCGTGCCAAGAAACCTACCTCTGATTAATTATCTATTGGGGGTTTTTAATGTTTAATCATTTATTAGGCACACAAAAATATCATTTAAAACCACAAGGAAATGTTAACAATTATTTCCTTGACTTTTCTCTTTACTTGGATTTAGGCATTTTCACTAGTCATGCTTCTCATTTGTACATTATTTGCTCCCATGGGTTTGCACCTTTTAGAATATTTTGATAATTTTAAGTTAGATATACAATGTAAGATAGAAAAAAATTGACATCCTACTATTTTATTTTGTTCAAAATTCCTTTTTCTATTTTATAGAGGGGAACATATTGACGCAAGTATGAATATCTGCGGATGGGTATCCTCTCATTAGCATTGGTTCGATTCATCATGATTGTCATTCTCATAGTAAATCCTAGTAAAACTAAAATGGATGAGTTTCTTTTTACATTTTATATCTTTACTATTCATAGCAACCAAGTATTTGTACACGTAGATAATTTCTCTTAGATGAATTGATTAAGCTTGAAAAGAAATATAAATGCATGAAAGGCTAATTTTAAAGTTTTGCTAGGAAAATGTTGGGCTAATTATCACAAAAGAATATTTGGAAGAGGTGCATGAGGAAGTTGCAAAATATGAGGTTTTTATTTTTGTATGTCCCCAACAGACATTTATCCAAATTTTTACCTTTTTCTATTTGTCAAGCAATTCATACATGTGCATTGCATGTATAAATTGATCATGGAATCCTTGATAAAACAATTTATAGGATATCTTAATAACTTTTCTATTTGAGATATGAATTTTTTTTTTGTAGCTATACAGTTATTACTTTCATAATCTCCAATTGTATCAAGTTTGATGTCCAACCCATTTAATCATCTCAAAATCTTTGGTGGTATTTTCTATTGTATGGAGTTGTTGGCCAATGTGACCTCACAAATGTAGAATCCCCACTTTTAAGTCAATATTTTCATTATGATGTGATGCCTTGCCACTTGAGGATCTTCAACTATGTATATTGTTGATGATAGTTGAGCTTTAGATGAAGAAAATAGAAATTTTTACTGCAAATGAACCCTCCTCTCAGATGTAGTTGTTGGATGTACTCTCAAATGCTTTTAAGCTAATCCACTAAAGGTAAGATGAATGGCTCAAACTTTGATCCCATCAGAAAATCCCAAATAGAGATTTAAACTTGATACCATTGGGGTGATCCATGACCTCAAGCCTCCTATCCCAATTGTTTGAGCTAATGTACTATCAAATGTTGATGTTCCTCAAGAAAATGGTTTGTGGTATTTTACCATTTCCTAGTTTATATTATAATGTATTTACTAGTTTGACATCTAATCAATAAAAAATTTAATGTATTATTAAATGTAAATGATATTTATAAGATTTAATATTGTAGTTTCTTAATTTTATTCAAATTCTTATTTTATTTTCAAAATAATTTATTTATTTTTAATCATTGATTAGTTGTTAAATTTCATATTAAATTTATAGTGTCATGTATATACTATATTTCGATAACAGATTTTAGTGCATTATATTTTATTATTATTATCATATTAATAGCATAATGTTATATTGATAATATACTCGTATGTTAATAGAATTCCTTGTACTAAATTTAATAATTTTATTTAATTTTATTCTTGTAATATTTGATTATTATATTTATATGGTTAAAGATTAACAATAGATTTCGCAAAAAGAGGGGTAAAAATTTATTAAGACAGAAAGGAATACAACAAGGAGAGCTCAACAAGGAGCTCGATCCTGACAAACAAGATCATCAAATTCTTGCACCATCTCAAAGGAAAATTGCCCCCTATCCCTAATATTCCAACTCGGATCATGACTAGAAGCCCATTTGGCTAAACAATCAACAGTTCTATTCCATTTCCGAGGAATATACATGAACCTAATAAACTGAAAAGAGGAAGAGAAGAAAAGAATTTGCTTAACAACAGTGACCAGCTACCAACTAACATCCTCAAGCTCTTGCGAAGAAAGCATGTTCACCACCACCTGGGAATCAGACTCACAAATAATCTTACTCCATCCCCGCAAGAAACACTGTTCCACAGCATATAAAATAGCCTGAGCTTCCATGAGATTGTTAGTATAATCACCCTTATGAACTGAGAAGAAAAATTTAACATCCCCAGAACTACAACAAGCCACGCTGCCAATACCAGCCGGACTAGGATTCCCACGGGAAGAACCATCAGTGTTAATTTTCAGAACTCCACAAGGAGGATGAGTCCAGTGCCCACCCCGGTTAACCCAACCCTTCCTCTGATGGTGAAGCTGCCTGGACATAGAAGGAAACCTATGAGCTAAAACCCCATCCTGCAGATGAAAATTGAGCTGATTACAAATAGCAAGATCAACCGGATCCATACCCCCATCAAGCTCACACTTCACAAGAATAGTTTCTTGAAGAGAATGTGATATTTTCCACCAAAGATGCAAAACACCAAGCTGAACATCTTGTAATATGCGATGATTCCTCTCCAACCAGATATGGCAAAGCATGAAAGATGGGCCATAAATCCAAGCAGCATGGAGAGAAGAAGACTTGGAGGGAGCACTACCCAAGCGGGCCTAGAACTCAGGCAAAGAGGAAGCATGCCGACAAGAGCAACCCTGAGTGCTCCACCAAAGGTGCCATATCTGAGTAGAATAGGAGCAATGGAAGAACAGATGGGAGACAGACTCCTCTCCATTACCACACAAAACACAATAAGAGGGGCCCTGAAATCCACGTTTACAAAGATTATCCCAGGTAAGACAATGGTTGTGAGCCACTAGCCACATGAAAAAATTGCACTTGGACCAAGAAACTTTATTCCAAACTTGCTTCCACCAAGGGACCTCAGCATACCCAAATAATTGTCTAGTTATCTCCTGATACCCAGTAGAGACATGATATTTACCAGACAAGGTACCGCTCCAAGCCAAAACATCTGGACCAAGCAAAGAAGAATACTCTCTAGAGGCCAAAATTTGAGAAAGCTCCTAATGATCCATGTCTGTACCTCGACGAGGCCAATCAGAGGAATGCTTCCATCTGTAACCAACAACATGTCCCAATTGATAAGGAGTCTTGTAATGAGCCACCTTATCCCATCCAGCGGCAAGAAAAGAGTCATAAAGAGGCTAAAAATGAGGGTATATCAATAAAATGGAAGGGAATCCATCCCAAGCATCAAACCAAAACAAATCCTGAGAACCTCCTTTACATATCCAAAACAAACTCCTCTTCACCAACATCGCACCTATTTTCAAAGTATGCCAAACCATTGAGCCACGACCTTCAACAGGAAGTGCAGAAACAGAGAAATGATTAGCACCATGAAAATATTTATGAGTGATAATACGAGCCCAAAGTTGATGTTGTCCAGAGCACCATCGCCAATAAAGTTTAGCAACCAAAGCTTGACTACTCAATAGAACAGATCGAAGACCAAGACCACCCTCCTTTTTAGGCCTACAAAAAGTTGCCCAATTAACCAAGATCCATTTAGTACTACGCAAATTACCACTCCAAAGGAATTGTCGAGAAAGAGCATCAAACTCCTTGAGAAAGTAAATAGGTGCAGCATGAACCATGCTTCTATAAGTAGGAAGAGCTTGGATAATAGCTTTAAGAAGGGTAACCCGGGTAGTAGTAGAAAGCCATCTATGAGTCCAATGATTTACCTTATCCTGAAGCTTGGTAATCAAATTTTTCCAGAAGAGACGTGGCTTCCTGGAGACAGCAATAGGAATGCCAAGATAAGTCAAAGGAAGTGAACCTATCTGAAATCGTAGGATACCAACAATCCTGTGCTGAATAGAATTAGGAGTGTTAAAAAAGTAAATGAAAGATTTGTGCTCATTAACTTTTTGGCCTGAAGCTGCCAAATAAACGTCCAAAGCATGTCGAAAGGCTTCATCTTCCTTGATCCTAGCAAGACTGGCAAGAGCAAAATCATCAACAAATTGAAGAGGGGAAAGAGAAGGTAAGCCATTACCCCATCACCATCCTTGAATAGAATTCTGGGACACTTGATGCTTAATAAATCTGCCCAAGCCTTTAGCCATGATGATGAATAGATATGGAGAGAGAGGGTCACCCTGGCGGAGGCCTCTAGAAGCACCAAATAGTTGAGAAGGTTGACCATTAATAAGAACAAAAAAAGAGGTAGAAGTAACACAACTCATAATCCAACTCACCCAGTCAAAGCTAAATCCAAAAGAACAAAGAATACTCCTTAGGAAGCTCCATTTAACTCTATCGTAGGCCTTAGCCATATCCAGCTTAACAAACATGGCTCTCTCCCTTGAAGTAGCCATAGAGTGAATAGCCTCAGTAGCAACAACCACCCCATCAAAAATTTGTCTGCTAGCAACAAAACCACCTTGTTCTTCTGAGATAATAATGGGAAACCACCTTTTTAGTCTCTCAGCAATCAGCTTAGTAATAACTTTGTAAACCACATTACATAAGGAAATTGGTCTAAAAAACTCCAATTGAATAACACCCTCTCTCTTAGGAATAAGATTCAAGAATGTAGAGTTCAAAGCTTGAAGCATCTGCTTGCTAGCATAGTATTCTTTAACCACCTCCAACAAATCATGATTAATGATGTCCCAAAATTCTTGAAAGAATTCAACTGGAAAGCCATCAGGACCAAGAGCCTTCCCCTTAGGCATGCCAAAGACCACCTCCTCTAGCTCTTCCAAAGAGATAGGACGCATGAGATAATCATTCATTTCCTGAGTGATAAGGGAAGGAATACAGGACAAAATAATATTTTCTTCATTATTAGCAGGAGGAGAGTCCTCAGAGAAGAGGGTAGAGAAGTACAAAATAGCCTCCTAGAACAAAGATAGCAAGGAATTCAGTTGGATACCTTGAGAATTAACCAAAGAAGAGATAGTGCTCTGATTCTGGCGAGATTGCACTATTTTATGGAAAAGGCAGTGTTTTGATCACCTTCCTGGAGCCAATCAACTCGAGCCTTTTGCTTCCAAAAAATTTCCTCTCGAAGTTCCCATTCTTCTAGAGCTCTAGAAGCAAGGGATTCAGCCTGGCCAAGATCCTCTAAGAAACCTCGATCTCTAATCTCCCTTGTGATGACATCAAGATCTTCTTGGGCAAGCCTCTTCATAAAGTGAAGGTTCCCAAAGCATTCCCTATTCCATATCTTGAGCTGCCTTTTAACATATTGAAGCCTTTTAGAAAATGAGAACATTGTAGTACCATATGCAGGAGCACCATCTTTCCACCAAAAGAAAAGAAAATCATGAAGAGAGGAGTCATGAAGACACATCAACTGGAACTTAAAAGGAGGATGCTTTAGAACATAAGCCCCTATAGCAGAAAATTTGATTGGCCAATGATCTAAACCCCTCCAATCAAGGATTTCTGAAGAGATAGTAAGGGTGCCACTAACCCAGAAGAAAGAAACAAGAAATCTATCCAAATGTTCTGAGATAGCAGCAACACCAATCCTGCGATTATTCCAGGTATAGAGACCATTAGAAGGCTTAACATCAGAGAGATGCAAAAGAGATATGTGTTGCCGAAGAAGAGCAGAAGAAGGCCCCAATCTAGCCAAACCACCATGCTTGTCTTCCAAAGTTAAAACTGAATTGAAGTCCCCTGCTAACACCCAAGGATGATAAGGATGACAATTTCTAACATATTGAATATGTTCCCAAAGTTCCTCCTTTCCCACAAGATCAACACGTGCACACACATTAGTAACCATGATTACCTCTCCTGAGTCTAGAGTAAAAGTTGAGAGAGAAGACATCCAGCCAAGAGGAGAAATTTTTTGAGGATCCCAAAATATAGCTAAACCACCAGCACTACCTGTTGCCCCAACACACTAGCATTGGCCACGAGACTAGATACTAGAGGCATGTTGGACCATAGACTCCACAGAGAGCTTAGTCTCTTGGATACAAAAAACATCAGGACTATGATCAACCACCAAGTTATGAATAGCCTTTTGTCTAGGGATGTTATTCAACCCCCTGACATTCCATTAGAGAATAATCATCATTGGATAGAATTGGGAAAATGAGAATCCAAAGGTTTCACTAAACCAGACTCAATCAATATATATCCTATGAGTTTAATCTTCTCTTGGTCTATTTTACGCCCACTCCTTAGAGGGGGAGTAGAAGAAGCCCGCTTAAAGGGTCGAGGCAGCAACCCCAAGGGGAGAGGAGATCCCTTGCCCTTACCTGATGGTAGCACATCCTTAACCAAGTCAGCCAAAACAACATCATTATCTTCCAACACTACAGGAGTCACTAGAGCCTCTTTCACAGGAGCTATAGGAACCTCATAGTTCTGATATACTACAAATTGAGATGCCCCACAAGCATCATTAGGAACAGATCTCTCATCTGGGCAAATTGGATCAGAAGAGATAGGAGGAGGAATACCCTCCTCTAGAACCATACTATCCAGCACCTCAAAGCGGTTAAAACCTGAATCAAATAATCTTTCTTTCAAAGGCCTCTTTTGACCACATCCCTTAGCTTGAGGGCGAACAAGGGAAAATCCATCCTTATCCTACATTTGAGCCTTACCCTTACCTGTAGCATCTTGTGGATTCATCCCCTTGGTAGTATTAACCATTTGAGATTGTCCTTTCCATGTAGTATCCGCCAAACCACCAGCATTGCCAGTTGTAGAACCATCCACTCCTTTGAAACTCAAGTTACGGGGGCACTGACGCTGTAAATGACCATACTCATGAAAAATCCGGCAACAAAAAGGGAGGGATTCATAATCTAACTGCTGCACCCAAGAAGAAGCCCCAAGACAAATTTCCAAAGAATTTGGTAATGGGTTATTCAAATTAATTTCAACACAAATTCTAGCAGAAGAAATAACCTTTTTATCGAGGGATTGATGTGCGATCGCAGTCGGCTTCC
This sequence comes from Cupressus sempervirens, assembly GCA_028749045.1. Taxonomy (NCBI): domain Eukaryota; kingdom Viridiplantae; phylum Streptophyta; class Pinopsida; order Cupressales; family Cupressaceae; genus Cupressus; species Cupressus sempervirens. The sequence continues at coordinate 108,263,272 of CM053792.1, read as the reverse complement.
CCAAAAAAGTAGCAATTTGTTGAAGGATGTCTTCACACCAAAATTCTAAGGGAAGACGAGGCAAGCGAACCCAAACTGGCACTGTTGAAGGGAGATCCTTAGCAAAATTAAAACCTGAATGCCAAGGTTTGACAAATAACCCCACATGGTTGTAGAAATAAGGGCCTCCTTCAAAAACATGATCACGATCAGACATGCAAGAGAATACAACAAAAAAATAACTATTCCCTACCAACATAATCTCCATATTGCCTTCCACCTACCAAGAGCAGCGGATCCATGGCTCAAGAGTGGATAGGGAAATCTGGATTCCAAGAAATTTTCATATCAAAGAATGCTTGGTCCAGTAATCAATGTCCTCCATTACAGTCGTTGGAGGAATAACCAGAATAGGGCGATCATGGCTACGCAGAAAACAACCATTAACTTTTTTCAGCTTGGACCTCTCCCCTGAATAAAATGATTCAGATCGCATTGCATGCATAGTTGGAGAAGAACCATTTGTTCTCACCAACGAAGAAGAAATCCCAGGCCCTGCCATGCAAACAATAAAACCCCAATCCAAAATTTACTACAAAAAATTTCCAAAAATGCCGACGCAAATTATGTCCAGTAGCTAGCAATCCAAACAAAATAGAAAAATATTAACAATAGATCTCATTGTAATTATTATTTATCTATTTATTCTTATTGTGGTTTATTACTCCATTCTATTTGGCTAGGGGACATCACAATTTTGTAGGTCAACTGAACATATTAAATGTGGGAACTTTTATGATTCTTTGTGGTCTATTTGCAGGTTGGAGCTCTAGCATGTGTTCTTTTGGTTACTCTATTTGATATGGTTGTACCTCCTAGAGTCCTAGAAATACTAATCTATATCCATCCCAAACTTATTTCTTTGAGGTTTGAATTTTTGTCATTTTCTCCACAAAATTTCTTTATTGTAGGTTCATTATCCTCAAGCTTGAGTCATAGTCTGATTTGGTTCAAATACAAGTATTTAGCTAGATTTTGTGTTGGTCTCTAGTTTTTTCGAGGTGCTACTGTTCTCAAGGACACATATAGCCTACTTTAGTTGTGATGGAAACCAAACTTTAAATGATCTAGAAAATCTCCTCCATTTTATGACTCTAGTGAAATTCATCCCTTGTGATTTAGGCATGATTGAAGGCATTAACTCTTCATGCAACATGGTCGGTAGCCATGTCAACTTATCTAGTTGTGAAGTCTCATCTACGAGAAGTGGTGGGTACCAAGAATATGAAAGAACATTCCTTTCCATTGGGGATAGTAGGGAGTTTGTTTTATCCAATCCAAAACCCTATTTGAATGAGGGAGGGAGAATGCATGGATCATGATCCCTTAACTAAATGACTCCCACCCTTGCTATGTCTCCTGTTGTTATAGTCAGATGGTTGATGGCCCTATAATTCTATGGCCAGAACATATGGAAGGAATGAAACAAAAGGTGACATAATAAATTTTAATTGGATTGGTTAGGCCTGCTACCTTGAGTTGTCTCTACATAAGTAGGGGCTGAAACCCAAAAATATTGACACTTATTAATATTATATCAATATATTATAAAATAAAACTTCTCACACATATTGTTTTTCTTTGTATTTTCCAACCTAAACATTTAATCACACCCCATTTAATCCAACTCTTTTTCAAACCCTTCAATGATTTACCATGCCCATAATTTCTCTTTGTATTAAATCCATTTCTAATCTTGGATCTACATCAAAAGATTGTTGTCCAAAATTAAGTAAAGATATCCACAATAATATTTACCAAGTACAAGAAAAATATTTGCATAGGGTTGTGGAAAGTAATAAGGAGTTCCCATTTTGGGATATATAACAAGTCATCCATGAGCAGTTATATAGAACCATGAGACATGGGCGTGCCACCACAATGTTCCTTCTTATCTTGTAATTCTAAATTTGTATATCAAATGTTTGTGGGGTTGAACGAGACATTGGATTACAAGATTTTGGCTATCTCACTCCATTCCTAAAACAATTTGTATAGTTTTGTATTATAGAAAAGATTTGTTAAATATTCTCAAAGATAAAGTGCAACTAACATGTCTATATATATACTTCTTCTTTGAGAAATGTACAAATGCATTTTTTGTCGTGTTATTCTAATCATTGCCACTCTATAATACTCTTCTAATTTAAGGTTCTCGATATTGTAGATCATAGTATAATTCAATTTGTCTTTTCCTAATATACCTATATGGTGTCCATTTTAGAATCCATGTTTCAATAGACTCTAGTGAGCTCTATAGGAATAACTCCTCATTGAAATGGGAAAAGGAGGAAATTACATCCAATTGTAATCAATTAAAACGTCATCACAAAAACTTTGAGTAAAGTTTATCAAATTGAGGATGCACTCAAGATTTTGAAAAAAATGAGGTTCACATTATTCTCATGGTATTATTATAGACATTACCCATACTCATGGAATGTGCAAATGGGGTAAACCACATCAAGCATTTCTTTAATTTGTTGAGATGATAAAACCCGCATTTCTCCTACTATTATTTTGTCTAGTCCCATAATTAATGATCTGCAAGGGAGAAGGATATGATAGACATTTTAAGTTAGTAAATGGAATGAAACATAGTTACTTCTCTCCTAATCATGTCACATATACCACCTTGATCGATAATTTTTACAATGTAGAAAAAGTAGATGAAAACTGGTAAGATTGATTCTAGTAAGTGTGAGTCTAAGGATACTATATGCAGGAATTAAACCAACCTCGTTGCTCTCTAATTTAGCCCCATTTATTTGATGTATCTTTTTAATTTCATAACTATATTGAAGCATTGGCTTCTCCATGTTAATAAACATAGTGAATATAATTTTTTAATACATTTGACGTGTGAAATTGAATGTGTATGATGATAGCAATTTTTTCATGTGTAAGATCATGATCTATAAAAGGACTTAAAAATCTTCATCCTCTCCACAACTTCATCTCTTCTTGTATTGATTTCAATTAACATTAGATATATTTCCTTTGAGTACTACAAAAGTACTTTCTTCCTCTATTCAATGGTCTTATCAATGTAGTTTGTAGTGTTCCTAATGGGGATGCCATCCAGACCATTATTTTATGAATTATAAAGTTTCATTACTAATTCAGTGCCAACACTTTAAAATTGTGTCTAGAAAATTGGCCTATTTTATGGCTAGAATAGAATTTAAAACTTTTCACTTGTTGGTCTATAACTAGATTAGTGCATAGATAGAATCGAGCATCGTGCAAATAGATTGATTGATGTATTAGAAACAACTATAGAACATTTTTCTGAATTGACCTTTAATAATTGAGAATTATTAGACTGAATGTTTACTAATTAATGGATTACTTGATTTTCAATGCATCTATAAGTAACATTGTATGATATTTTCTTGGAACAATCTTCCATTTATAATTTGAAGTTACTAACCCCACTCTCCAAAAATAAAACAAATTTTAATACCTCTTTTCAATGCTACTTACTCTATCTCCCTACATAGGGTAAGGAGGACTCAAGCTCTCTAGAGCCCTTGATAACTTTATCTTGTGGCTATGTTGTTTTTAATCAAAAATTTGGACACAATGTTGTTCGTTGAATAGAATTTGTTAACTTTGAATTGCCAAAATATTTTAAAATGAGTTCTATTAGCGTTTGTACGGTTTGCATGAGAGCCCTTTCTGCATTACTATCTATCATTCCACATTTAGTGCAGGATTTAATTTTAGCATATAATGGCCTTGGTCCTCTTCGGCCCAGTAGTTATTGTTGGTGCTGGAGTTGCTGCTGCATGCAAAAATGGCCTCACCAAGCAAACGCTCGTGCAAATTTGTGCCCAAGGTATTTCACAAGGTAATTCCTCTCTCGACTTGGTTCTGCATATTTTTTCTTTTGAATTTTCTTGCCATTGGCTAGAAACCCAAACCCTTATTGGGTATTTTGTGGGTCACACTCCATTTGAAAGCACGCTGCATGAATGGGTATCCAATGCCTAGTCCCCCCAAAGGATTTTCCTTGAAGGGATTCAAAACCTCACCAAGGGTTTTTTTTTTTGTTTCATTTTCGTAACCCCTCCTGGGTTGAGAATATTTTCAGCCATGGGTCATGGATAGTTCACTTGTCTCTGCTTGTTTTCTAAAGATGGTCTCTAGAATTTTGTGCCTTGGATGACTACAAACATAGGGTTCTAGTTTGGGTAGAGTTCCCTGGGTTTCCCATCCCCTACTGGTCTTTTCTTATTGAAATTGCCCAAACTATGGGCAAAGTCATTTGCGTGGAACTAGACAAATCTTTTAATGTCTATCCTTAGCAGAGGGTATGTGTTGAGGTTGACCTTTCTAGGGACCTTAAAGACACCGCAGAAATCTAGATTGGTGCTACCACCTTTTCTCAAAAGGTATTTTACTTGAATCTCTCAAATACTTGTTTTCGCTACCAATCTACTAGTCATAAGATCAAGGATTGTCCTCTTCTTGAGCACAATTGCTCTTTGGTGTAGGAACCCAAGCCAGCTCTAGCTATTAAAAAAGATGATGGAAAATGGTTGTCAAGAAAGGCAAGGGCACTGCCAAGCCAAACCCTGTTTCTCAAGAACCTAGCCTCCCTAGCTCCAATACGGCTCCTCTTCTGCCCCTGGCACCAAAGGCTCCTATAGTTGTGTCGCCACCTGTTTCAAACCCTGCATCACAAGGGACAACTAAGCTAGAGGTATGAGTTGCTTGGGTTTGAGCGCCTCAAGTAGCTTCTGTCATTTCTTCTCCATCTCCCCATCACTCTTGCAGCCCTAAAGGCAATAAGCAAAGAGCCATCACTTTGTGTGACTATTCATTTGAATCCTCTGCTTTCTTGCATAACAATTTTTCCTCACTTGAGGATGAGGAGAATATGCAATTCGGTTTATGATGAATTTTCTCTCATGGAATGTGCAAGGGCTAACAAACCTCCCTAGAAAGTATTCCATTCATGATACCAAGCGTAAGCTTGGCAATATTGATGTTTTGTGTTTGCAAGAAGTCAAAGTCTTTGGGTTTCTTCTCAACTCAACTTGCTATGTGATATGGCCGGATGGTGTTAGTTTTTCTTCTCAACATGAAGCTAGTCGAGGTGGTGTAGTCACTCTCATCTCCCCTTGGCTTTTCCCTTTTGTTATTTTCCATGGTTCTGACCCTATGCAGAGAGTAGTTTGGATTTTTTTGTCTTTTCATAATAATTCTTTTGGCATTGTCAATATCTATGCCCCTAATGATGCGATTGAGCACTCACACTTGTGGAGGTGGCTAGTTGATTCGTTGCCACCTGTCACCTAGTTACTCTATGGGGATTTTAATAAGGTTGAGCTAGCTATTGATAAAGTGGGCCTTCTGCCTTTCCAATGGTTAGCTGGGGAGTGAGAAGCTTGGTTCTACATGCAGAACAAGTTGGGTCATTTTGATCCCAATGTTCATCGCCACCGGACTGATGGCATCTAGTACACATGGTCCAACTTTCGAGAGGGAGATGACAGGGTCTTTAAAAGGTTGGACTGTGCTATGATTTTTGCTTAGTCCTTTTTTCTTTTTCTCACATGAGTTTGCTACCTATCACCCCGCTCCCTAATGTGACTCTTTCGGATCATTTTCCCATCCACTTCTCTATTATATTGCATTCTGCCCCTCCTCGTAATTGTAAAACTTAGGTTTACCTTAATATTTTTTGTTTTTTTCCCACCCGCCTACCACCGCTCATATTTTACAAACTTGGAACCTTGAACCTAGGCCCCACTCATGTCTAGGTGGATTTAGTGGTGGAATAATGCCATCACCCATACTGTGAGGTTTCTTCGCATTTATGGGAGGCAATTGACCACATATTGCAAGAGATCCTATAAGGCCACTATCAAAGATCTCTGTACAACCACTAAAGCTCTTTCCATGAGTCCATTTGATACGGATCTCCAGGTTCATTATTGAAGGGGGGCTTGCCAACCTTCGCCACCAGAAACAAGTTGTAGACAATTATACTGCCCGGGGAGCTCAACTCAAAGCCCACTTTCACTGGCTGGAGGTTGGTGATCAAGCTTCCAAGGAATTCTTTAATGCATTAAGAGCATGCCACTTTGTGGTGGAGATCAAACGCATTTGGGAAGGTCAGCATACCCTCTATGAACTTCCTGATATTCTTCAAGCCTTTGTTCGCCACTATGAAAAAGTTTTCACAGTGCAGGGTCCCTTGGTGGCTAGGGACCAAGCCTTGCAGGCTTGTTTAGCTGCTACGCCTAAAAGACTTGCTCCAGAACAATATGTGTTCTCTAAGCAGAAGCTCACTCTAGAGGACCTCAAGGAAGTTGTCTTCTCCATGACAGATGATAAGGCCTCTAGTTGTGACAGATTCCCTTGTGAATTTTACAAAGTATTTTGGGATGAGATTGGTCCAGACCTACATAAGGCTTATATTGAGGCACACAAGTCCCGTTCTTTGGATAATCTTATTAACAAAGGAAATATTAAGTTCATACCTAAGGTGGGAAACCTCGAAGACATCTACAATTGGAGGCCTATCACTTTGTTGAACTTCTCCTATAAGATCATTGCTAAGGCTCTCTCACTAAAAATTCATCATCTTCTTCCTCAGATTAGTCACCCTGAACAAACGAGTTTTATCAAGTCCCATTATATCTTGGATAATACAATTGTTGTGTGGGAAGAGATAGAATGGGCTTGTCATTCTAAGCAACAAGCCATCTTTCTCAAAATTGATTTTGCCAAAGCTTATGACAAGATTGAGTGGCCTTTCATTCTGGCCATGGTTCAAGCTCTTGGGTTTGGCCCTACCTTTTTGCAATTAGTTCAAATGCTCTTCGGAGATGCCTCTGCTTGCATCTCCATTAATGGCTGTCAGTCTCAAGCGTTTTGGCTTTATCATTCAATTTGCCAAGGCTACCTACTGGTGCCCTCTTTATATGTATTGGCAGCAGAAAGTTTTGGGTATTTGCTCGCAAATGCCATCTCCCAAAGTAGGGTCTAAGGTATTTCCCTCCTAGATTCCCCTGACCAACTTGTGAATGGTTATTTTGCAGATGACTCTTTCCTCATTCTCATTGAGGATGAAGAGAATATTGCTTCCGCTTTGCAATGTCTTGACACATTCTATCTTGCTTCAATGTCTGCCATTCAGTGGCACAAAACCCTTTGTTATAGGCAGTCTTACCTTCCTTGTCGTGCTTGGCTTGAGCAATATCAATGGAAATGGGTTCAACATGGAGAAGTTTTTCATTTTTTGGGTATCCCCTTATCCTTCCAAGCCTCAGTTATTGAGCTCTAGAATGCAGTTATTACTAGAATAGAGAAGAAGCTGGAGTATTAGATCACCAAACCTCTTTCCCTAGCAAGCAAATTCCAGATTTGTTCCAAAGTGCTAGCCGCCACCCATGTTTATTATTCTTCCTATTGGGCTCCTTCAAAGGCTTCGTACCGCAAACTTGACTGCCTTTTACATGACTTTCTCTAGGCATCAGACACTTCTCACCAGGGCTTTCATAGAGTTGCCTACGATTTTTGTTGTCTTCCCAAGGAGTCTAGCTGCCTAGGCTTACTATCCACCCAAAAGCAAGGTACTTCTTTATGTGCCAAATGGGTGATTTGAGCTCTTTGCGGTAATGAAGCCTGGAAGATTTTGTTAAGACATTGCATTTCTTCAGGCTTTCCGGTTCATCAACCAACCTAGAAGGGGATTGGGTTTGAAGCCCTTCTAGTTACCCTTGAACCTATTCAAATTCAAAGTACTTTTTTTGCCAAGAGTATTTGGAAAGCCTAGGAAGCAATTAAGCCCTAGCTTCATTGGGTTGGCAATGGATTCAGAGATGGGCTCTCCTTGAATCAGCATAATCTCTGGTGGTCACCTTTATTTTCTATTCAAGGTGTTCCCTGGCTAAGGTGCACGAGGCTAGTGCTCTTTGTTTTTCTAAACGTGGCATAAGAACCCTTAAAGATATTTTTTCCAAAGCTATTATGAGCTTGCGGTCATGGGAAGACATGAGAGTGCAATTTTGGCTCACTCGTCCAGATCGGTAGACTTTTGATCTTCTAGTTTTTGCGGTGCCTTCACATTTGTTACACAAGGTGGGCAATCAGTCTTCTCGCCCTTGGTGGAAAGATTGGAAGTGGTATCTGGATACTCCGGTAACCAACTATAAACCTAAGTTGGGTTACTGCTGACTAGTTCCTCGCCTATCCACGATTGATGTGCTCAACCAACATTGGCATTTGCAATCCTCGCATCACACTTGGAGTCATAGGTTCGCCACAGTGTGGCATGCCATTACTGAACCCAAAACTACACATTTCACTTAGTGTATTCTTTTCCAGGACTTGCCTTTAGGTTCTTGACTACGGCCTCTAAGAGTTCCTAACTCTCATCTCCCTTTCTGTGGTCAACCAGAGTCCTTTTCCACATTTTTTGGTTTTGTAGACAATCTCAGTGTTTCTGGTGATGGATCCATGATCTCTTTCGCCCCTTCTGCCCAGAACCTTTTTCTTGGCATATGGTTCTTCTGGGTGATAATACTTTGATACCCTTCAAATACACCCAAATATGGCATGCTTTCAGATTGGAGATCTTATTTACCATTTGGAAATATCGCAATGCAGTCATTTATGCTCACAACACACTTGACATTAATGTGGCTATGTATGCTAAAGCATGTATTTATAACAATGTCATGTTGCAGATTCAAATACAAATGGATAAAGTGGCTTTGGAGGTGGCTCAGTTATAGGAGCTTTTGGCTCATTGGGGAAAGCCGCTTGTATGGTTGCTCGTGTTCTGTTGGATTTGACCTCCGGTGACCGTACCCATCCTTGTAGTTGCCATCAAGGATGCAACAATTCCTCTCGCCGCTCACACACACCTTGCTCTTAGCAACACCGCTCTCCCAACGGTGGTGCTTTTGGTCGGCGCCGCACTTTTGGAGGTTCTAGTGGTCGACACTGCTCGGCCTTGCCTCCTCGGAGGTCTAGTTCAATGTGGTCCCCAATGGCTTCTCTTGCTGCTCCTGCTATCGGTTGGCCCTCTGCTCACTCAGACCCCAAGTGGGTGTTTCCCTGGTTGGACATAGCCATTTCTCCTCCCAAGTCTGAGGAAGAGAAAGATGAAGATAATGCTACTAACGGTTGGGCTCCCCCTGAGCCATCTACTCACCCCATCAATCTCAAAAATGCAAGTATTTGCATTATACGATTGAACGCCTGCATCCAGTTGCAGCAACGCAGGGCTTGTCTACCCAAATCATAGAAATTGATATTGGGATTGAGAAAGAAAAAGAACAAAAAAATGAAAATTCAGAGGGTAAAATCAAAATAGTCAGGCAAAGTTAAAGAGGAATTGGGGTTCAATACCTTGATCAGCTTGATCTTTTTATTTCCAATTGGGGTTCCATTGCCAATAATAAATTCATCTCCTTTGTTGCCGTTAAAATCTTTCCTTCTTTTTTCGAGTTGAAATCTGTTGAAATTTGGGAATGAGGAATACCCATTGTTGATGCCGCCACTCACGATGCCCCTGCTCTTAGAAGAAATCATCTTATACGAATCGATTCGAGCAAAAAAGTAAAGTGAAATTGTTGGATTCCTAGCTCTGCAAAATTTGAGTCTCTCTTAGAACAGAATAGAAAGGATTCAAAGATTAAGCTCGGTGAAATCAACGAGCAATATAAAAAAGTTTCCGATAAAAGGAGCAAAGATGCACAAATACAACCATAATTTAAAAGCTCAATTTTATAGGAAGGAAAATAGAAACAATTGAGCGTGCAATTGGAATTGTCCAATTTTATCCCTAGGTTTTATGTGAAATAATTGTACTGACCTGAGCATTTATTAGTTCCTGTGTAGCAAGATACTATAGCATCCGACTGGATGCTATTTTCAATTTTGTTCTGGCCAATACTAATAGTTTATTTAAAATCTACAAACCTTTTGGATAATATTTTTGTTTTGGGTTGAGCTGCATCTTTATTGGAATGATTATGCGTCAATTGCCTATTGGCCAATTACCTAAACAGTAGGGGTTTCATTTTTGTTGTGTGCACTGTAATATGTCTTCGGCCGACAAATGGAAACAAAATCAAATCAAATCTTTCCAGTACAACTCATTTAATTTTAGACAAAATCTAATCAAATCTTTCCACTACAACTCATTTAATTCTAGATTGCACGGAATGTACTCATTTAATTTGAGACTGCGTGGATTAGGTGATCGAGTTGTTGTTTTTTTACTTTGGCATTTCTTGTCATCCTTTTTCTTCTGACATAAATGAAGCAAAATTTGATCAAATCTTTTTTTGTGGACTAAAAATTCATTTTGTTGTTCATGGCAGTAATTATTGGATACACCTATCTTGATTTGGTCATAAGGAAATTAATACATGAGAGAATGTGTCTCGGTGGCATTTATAGAAAGGAAAGCTGGTTTTCTTAGTTCACATGATCTTGTTCGTGTTGTGCGTAGAACAAGTGGTAAGCTTTTGCAGTGAAGCATCGCAATTTTTTTAGGTTTGCAATTGCTGTATAATATGACCACATCCTTACTCATTCTATGTCTTTGTTTTCTTGTGCATATTTGCAGTGAGGTGATTGCAACTTAAGTGTGTTTGTTAAAGGTATGGTTTTATGAATTTGAGATCTGACAATGTTTGTTTGTATTGACGGATTTTCTCTGTAATTCTAGATATCTGATATTTGATATTTTTATGGAAATCTCTCTTGTTTCTACTAAATGTTGGAGAGGATTATAAGGTAGTTGTAGTGGCAAATTTTAACTGGGTCTTCCATGCACTTTTTTAGATCTAGTTTTTGTGCATTCTTAACCTTTCTTCTAGAATTACTAACTCTATGAGCATGTCGCCCTCCTAGTTTATTTGACCAAACTAAAGAATTGGCTTTCCTAAAGCTATCATCTGGGAAAAGTTGGATCTTAAAATTTTCTCGTCCAAGGTCATGATAAACTATGTGGTGTCATTTTTGGTTTCTATCAAAAGAGTCGACTGTTCCAACATAGCAATCATCGTCCAGGGACCAAAAGACCTTTACTCTACTCCCAATTATTATGGCTGCATCATTCTTTTTTATGATATTCTCAATTTTTGGGCTAGAGAGAAAAGAGAAATGCATAATATGTTAGAAACTTTGAAATATTTTTCAAAAATTCTGGAAGATCCTCAGAAATATAAATATTCATTTCATGAAAAACAACAGCAAGTAATCACTCTCTTCCCTAAATACAGATTCCTCAATTTTCGTTTCACAAAATGTCATTGCAAACCTTGCTATTCACCACAATAATAGGGTAGTCTGCATTTCGAGTGCAGTAGTCAGTCACACTTCCCATAATCACCCTACACTTCACTAATGTTTCAATCAATCACAAACTTTTTTCATTTTTCTTGCTCAATTAAGTAGAAGGAAAATAAAACAAAAAAATCATGCTTAGAATGCACTTTGTATACTACAAACATTTCAGCTTGCAGACAAATATTTTACCTCTTGAAAAAGCCATGACCATGACTACCCAAAACCAGAAAATTGGCTCCAAGCTTATCTGCAGCATGATACAACCTCTCCTTTGCCTCCCCGGCAATTACCTCTATTTTTGCTTCCACCTTAACTTCCAAGCCCCACCATTATTTAGAAAATAACAAATGTTATAGCTGTCAACAAATTCTCAGTCCAAGAGATATCAGGATGCAAAGCATCAAGTTCCTGCTAATACTAGGAGCAAAAAATGATAAAGGGTAATGTAATTATCACTCCATCATTGCAGCAGCTTGCTTAAAGATGCATATGAAGTTATGCTTCCTTCACATCTCTACAGGGGTTCTAATTTCAATTGGGTATTTATAATTTTGCATCTAGGACTGTGGAAAACAACTTTCTTTACTCATTTGATGGATTCTTTTAACTTTTCTCACTTTTCAATGTCAATTTCCAATACCAAAATTTAGATTTTAGGTGTATGATAGAGGCTCTATGCAAAATAAGAACTGTTGAAATTAAGGGTGCAACATATACTGGTCTTGGAAAATATGATGATGTTATACCTACATACAAAAAAAGATTATAGTTTATCATCCATTTACATTTAGGAGTGTAAACATTGGGACAATGGGTACCTGAAATAAGAAAGGCTCCTATTGAGGGCATTGTACTCTTTTTGCAAATGGGTATCAATAAGAGGATCAAGATAACTTTTAGTTTTTTGTTTAATTTTTTTGGGGAAAGAATTCATAGATATTTAGATTTTTTATTTCAGCCTTCTATAATCAAAATATCAGGCATTGTATAGCTATAGTGTTTGCTTAGGTAGATCTTACAAACTTACTTAGCGGTTTTTTTCAGGTTGCCAACTCCCCTTTCCCTACCTTGCCTGCTAAGATAGCCTTAGTGGATGTTGAACGCTGCTTGAAATCCCTTGGAGCACTAGATTAGAGTACAGGAAGACTGATGCCATTTGGAGAATTAATTTCATCATATCCTTTTAGTCCTCTCGTATAGCCTTGAATGAAGAATTGAAAACAAGCCTTGCTGACGCACAGACATCAAGTCAAAGTTGTCCATTAACTTCAACAATTAGAAATATATTTCAAAATGTTCCTTATATTTTCAGAACATAACTATGCCATTTATAGATAGACTAATTCAATAATGTAAACTGAGATAGCCAAAACTTCTAATCATTAAAGAAGATATTCAAAATAGCTCGTAGTCATACTACCTGAAATGGCAGCAACTTCAAAATTGTAAAATCCTTGTCTTCCATCTTGTTTGAAAATACTAATCAGCATAAATTTTGTAGAATTACCTCTGGAAAGATCAATGAACTGAATTTAATCACCAAACATGAAACCTAAATGTCAAATCAAAGCACACGAAACCACAATCTACCAGGCCCTTGTTGAATTAGAGCAGGAAACCCATTACTATGTCCTTAGTAGTCATTTCATCAAGATGTTGTTTACCTTGAAGCAGCAGGATGCATCAATGAATTACAATTATTCATATCTCATTACAAATTCTAATGAATATAGCTTGTTTTATTAAATGAAAGTGTGACATAGAGTTTGACAGATACTATGTACACAAATGTCGAGTTTCAAGCTGGTTGCTTTGGACAGCTATGTTGAACACATAACGCAACATGCAAACAAACACCTATTTTTGTGACTTTTGACAGAAGCTTTTTCGATTTCATGATTACAGTGAAATTGTATTTTAGTTTTCCATTCATAAATAGAGTTTCAAAGTTACTAAGCTATTATTTCTCCTAATAAATATGGAAAAAATCATTAAAAACAACTTGCTATCTTGAAATTCCTCGACAATGTTCTTGGTGTTGCTCAAAAGAAAAAGAGTTTGACTCATTTCAAAAGGAATAAAATTACATCCACACATGATTTATGGTGGGTAAATGTTTGTTCAATATAGAGAGCTAATGCATCATCTCTCCTTTCTCTTTCTTGTGACCTGTTTTGTAATAAAAAGCTACGTTTTTTATGGAGGTAGTGAGTTCTAGGGAAAGTAGACTTGGTGAGAGTAAAGGGAAATTGGTTGAGTAAATGAGAATATTAGAGGTGGGTTATTCTTGGAATGGTTGGATTCTATAGATGGACCCATTGGGAGAGGACAATATGTGCTTTTAGGGGAGCGATGCATATCATTATGTGGGAAGATCATTATAAACATTCTCCATCCCTTGGACAACAAGACAATTGTCCATGTCACTGATAACGAATTTCTTATTGGAGATCTAGTTTCTAAGGATTTGGAAATGAGGAAAAGCACAAATGCATAGTGAGAAAGGGGTCTCTTCTTTCTTAGTATAGGTGGATGTAAATCTATTTCCAATGCATGCGAGTTTATGATATGATAGAATATAAATGAATGTTGTTGACTATAATTTTTGGTTTCCTCTGTTAAGTTGATGTAGTTGTTTTAGTTTTTGTATTGTCTATTTTTAGTAATTTATTTTAATACTGAATTAATTAGAATTATTTTATTTTATTTAAATGTGTAGAAGTTTTTGGTATCAATATTTTTTATTGTATTTTATGATATATTATTAGAATGAGAAATGTTTAGAATGAAATAAGATTGTAGATCTTGAATTTTCCTATTCTAATGATAGATCATGAAATTTAATTGGAAACGGTCATACAAAATAATTTCTACAGAATTGAATTTAGAAGCAAAAATATATACTAATCATTATAGATTTTGGGGATCTAATGCTTCTCATTGATAATAAATATTTTTGTAGATTATTGCCACCCCCACCCTCTTTTTTAATCTCTTTTATGTATAGATTTTACTTTTCTTTATTTTTTAAATGAAAATAATCAATCTAATAAAATATGTTTAATTCCATTAATTGTTATTTTTTTTTAATAATTCTTTTTATCTTCTATTCTGATTTATTTCTAAGTCACAATTCATACAATTACGGTAACAACTGAGTTAAAACATTGTCATGTGTTGCAAATTATTAGAAGGGGAAATAACATGGTTCACAATTGTCTTTGCTTGCAAAAATCAAAATTTTTTTTTTCTATGATTAAATTGTAACTAAATCATTTTCTTGATGAAAGTCTATCCAGTAATCCCTAGATCATATGAGATGAGTGCTTTCCTAAAATTGTTAAAATTTAGTGATCTTGGAGCCTAACTTAACTTCTTGGAACCTAACTTAACTATATCTTGATTTTTAATAATTGGATTTTGGTTTCTTAGATCTTTTACAAGTTGATTTTAGATTTCTTATAATTATAATTTTCAAAATTTGGGCACAATTTTGCAATTTTGGCAGTACTTGTAATTTTAGTTTTACGCACAACTTGTATTTTTGGGCTTATACATGATTTCACTTTCAGTTTCAATTTGGACTTTTGGGTTTAATCCATAATTCCTATAAGCCTATAGATACATATAAATGTCTCTACGCCTATAGGCAGGCATCGAATCTGATACAAGGATCTAGCTTCCATGAATATTAGATGGTATTGCAAGCCAAGTAAACTTGTGTCCTATAGTTGATAATGTTTTTGGTTGTGTTGCCCTTTTTATTCTCAGTGAAAGATAAATGATGCCTTTTTTTTGAGGTACAAAGTGAAGGGAGAGCATCTATGATAAGTAAAAAAATGCTAAAAGGGTAATTGAATTTTTAAGGCTTATAATTATAATGAAAATAATTATTGTAATGATGTAAGTAGGAAACAAAAATATCATATCATAATGTTTATATTTTAAATATGTAAATCTTTAAACTATACTATTTTAATATTTCTCATATAGATTTTATTTTTCATTTTTTTTTGGGAACATAGATATATGGTAAAAGTAAAATTTAAATAATAAATTTAAACTGAAAAAAATTAAATTTTAAGAAATGAGCCATTTTGAATGGACATTTTTATATTATTATAAATGTATAGACAAAGTATTTGGGGAAGATTTAAGATTCACAATATGAAAAGAGAAAGGAGTGAGCACGTTAATATTGTATCTATCACCATAGTCGATGGTTGCAAAAATGAGACAATCAATGTTGTCTGGTGACATGTATTTGGTGTTTTAAATTGAAATAAATGATAAAATAAATAAACACACTTTGCTAATTCATTTAAAGATCTAAATCTTGGAGTTAATCCTTAAATAAAACTAAATAAAAATATTACAAAATTGCTAGATTCCCCAACAAAATTTTTTATTATACAGCTTCATAAGGATTCAATGATTATGAAAATTTAAATACAAAAGATCTATATATCAATTAATACATATAAATCGCTTATTCGATTCTTAGATAAATTTAAGAAGTTTTTACTTATATAAATATTACTAATGCACTGAATTACTATTTGTAATCTCAATTTTAAATTAATGTGAAATTATTAATTATATTATGATTAATATAATTATTAAAAATATATCATCTATTATTTTTTATCATTAATTTATGATTATTAATTGCAATTATATTTATAAATAGTATTAATGTCTATATTAATGTAAATGAATTTGTTAGTAATGAAAATAGTTTATTATCTGTAAAATGTATTTCTAATGAAAAAAAAACGTTAATCAAAATATATAAATACAAATATTTAAATCTTCAACACAAAATAACTTGCTAATTTTTGGTTTAGGTATATTTAATACTATCATATGTCAAGTCACAAATATAGTGAGTAAGCTCCATTTCTTATACCAAATGATTTGTATCACATTATTCTTATGTAATATTGTAATGTATTGTTGCAGATTTTGTCTTCTAAAAATGTGTGACCGAGTTTATATTCTGAGCCCAAATGCTGACTGGGATTGCCCAATCACTAGCATCATCGAAACACAAACTTTGGAAAATGTGTTTGTGATAAAATGTCCAAGTGTGGAGAAGTCATTGCACATTGTTCTGGGTGAAGAATTTCTACAGAATAGATCTGGTTCCATATGGTACAAGGAGATTGCTTCTAAATTCCTCACCAATTGCATGGACCTTTTTGAGAATGTAGAAATTGTGAAGCAAATGGAAAATGCATATGTGAACCATCAGTTCAAGCCTCTTGAAGACTATGATCCATACATCAGTGCATATGTCATAGAGATGAGTAGTGCCCTCATAAGTGGCTTGTTCTCCCTTGAATCTTTAAGTTCATGCAACATTACTCAATGTCTATATTATTCTGTCAAAATTTCCATTAGTACTAAGTACAAATCTATTGTAGACCATGCATTGCACGTTCACCGTTTCCAGCTCTCTGAACAAAATGTATCAAGAATTTCAGATGTTTGTGATGCAATGATATTACTGCAAATTCATATGTCTCCTCTTCCAGTGCTTCCTCACACAAATACTAGTTGCTCCATGATTATGTCCTCTAGTAGGGAGCTACTTTAAGCTACAAAAGATTTCTCAAAATTGTCTCTCATGCATGAGCGTAAAGTGCATATATGTATATTCATGAACTGGTCATTTTACTAATATTCATGAACTTTAAATACTATGTTTTCATTATTGTATATACAAAATGTGTTGTACACCTAACAGTACACAATATTGGTATTTTGGCAAACTGAAATATTTGATTATATCATGTGATATATTATTATTATTGTTTTGTTATATGATCTCATATATTTTTAATTGCATGTTCTCTACTGATCCCTACATAGTGACAAATTTTTGATTACTTGTCTCTATTATATGAATATGCAATTGCAATTGTGAAAAAGTTTTTACTTCTATCATTTTTCTTTTCAATTTTGCTATGCCAATTGCATCTAGTAATTTGTACATATTGTTCACCTAATCAAAGATATTTGGTTCATTGATTTGTTTCTTTATATCATATTTGATAGGTTCACAAAGCCTATTTCAACAACTACAAATTCTAAATACAATTTAAACCCAAACCAACTATCTGGTATGTTTTGACCCTATTTTAAGAATTACCAAAATAATTTTTAATAAAAGAATTACTAGGTAAAAATTTAAAAAAAACACGAAATTAAATAACGATGAGAAATGATGAGTAGTTTGGGTAAAATAACCATGTTGTTTTTCTTTTAAGGTTCATGCTTGTGTACATCATATGAATAACTCACAAAAAATAGAGTTAGCTAATTTCTACATTGAATATTTATTACATTGAAAAATAAGGAAAAAATTTCTAGCCTAAAAGAAACTTAATCCACTTCATGAAAAATATTTCCATAAAATTCATGAGTCTGAAGCTTAAAAATTAAGAGTTATTAATGGGACATGGTGAGGTTAAAAGAAAAAAGAACAAAGAATCTGGGGTGAAGTTTAATCAAGAAAAAAAGCATTGGTAACAGAGTCTGTATCTACCAATGCTTCTTCAACCAAGAAATAAAAACTATCTATAAGAATAAGTGACTAGAACAATCAGTGACTATGTTAAACTAAATCTATAGAGTTTCCATATACCAAGAACAATGATTGTCTAGTTCCTATTGTTAATAATTATACTAGAAGTTTTTAGTTAGTGTATTTAAGTTGGTTACCAAATGAAATAAGCAAGATATCAAGGTCAACTGTTAGCAAATGGCAGGTCA
The DNA here is from genome assembly GCA_028749045.1 of Cupressus sempervirens. Taxonomy (NCBI): domain Eukaryota; kingdom Viridiplantae; phylum Streptophyta; class Pinopsida; order Cupressales; family Cupressaceae; genus Cupressus; species Cupressus sempervirens. The sequence continues at coordinate 108,245,134 of CM053792.1, read as the reverse complement.
AGTAGACTTTGGCTAAATTGGATGCTCAATCAAATAGAAAAATTAATAATGAATTTTGTTGCTAGCTTTGTCAATAGCGTATAAAAACATTGTTTGCAAAAAAGTACAGAAGTGAATAGAAAAAGAGAATATTTTCCACTTGCATTTGTTCTACTTGATCTGCATCCATTATATGTGTTAGAGTGCTATGGTGTGCCTAGCAATAACAAATATAGTTATAGGCTTTGGTCAAACCTAATCATAGTTGACTGTGCGTGCAAAAATGGCAGGGTGGTTATATAAGTCTGCTTGAGCATTTTGACAAATGATGAAATCAGTTCAGATGAAAATGTTTTTGCAAGCAAGAAATTAGTTTATTTTAGAGTATTAAACAGGCCAAAGGCAATGTATTGTAATACAATACATTGTGAGTACACTTTGTAAGGTTAAAAGACAAAAGATCAAGGAAAATTAAATTGTAAAGGAAGACTGTTATGGCTTGCCTTTTTTCTTATAAGCAATAGAAAATATAGTGATAGGCTTTGGTCAAGTGTCAGTCAGGTTCAGTGTGCCTGCAAAAATGGCACAGTGGTTGTACAGATTTGGTTGAGCCTTCTGATAATTTCTTGAATCACTGCTCCAAATATTTATGATTGATTAGACATATTAGAAACAAAAGTTTGACAATTGCAAAATGCTTGGGTACACAATTGATATTTGTTGCTATTAGCCTCAAGTACTAACCCTTGCAAGCTATTTACAAAATAGTATCTTCCTTGTTCAGTTTGCATAAGTTTTAAAGAGAATATTTGCATATTTGGCATGTCCATGGGAAGTGCTTTCCAATTATGCATTTAGGCAAGGAAATTATCAAACCTTTTAATATATTCTCAATTCTTCTTCAGACAAGATTCTTTGCTTCTCAAAACAATTATTATTTTTTTCCCCCTACAATTGTACAAAAATGACCCGTTCAAGAATTTAACAAACTATTTTGGACTTTGGATTCATTTTAGTGGTGGCTTGTCTTGGGTTTCTTTCTTGTTTGTAAAATGAAGCTTTACTGACTCTTTATTATCTGGTTACACTTTTGCTGAAAATTTCACCCAGTTCTTATTCAACTTTTTTTGCAACCAAATTTTACAATGATTAACAAAGTGACTTGATTGCTGGAATCTTTGGACTATAACATTAGTATACTCATACTCCCACTTAGTAGTGACTTTTCCATTGGATAAAATTTTTAGTTATGTTTTGGTGAATGGATTTTGAATTTATCATCTGCATCAAAGACAAAAAAAATTTCAGAGATTTAAAAAATATATATAAAAACTTACACAAACTTGAAAAGCACCTGCAATTAAAACACCACAGAACTCCATCAAATTACTTTAATAAATTCAACTATTTTTTTATTGGAGCCTTACAAATCATGAATCATTCTTTTTTTCCTGCAATTGGTTTATACAAAAAACTCAATGATGCCAATTTTATGTTGCAGTGTGCCTCATTTGTGGCAAAATTCAAAACAATGATAGACGAATTCAAAGAATTGGTAGCAAATATAGAGGAAGTTGTTTGTTAAGATCTTGATTCATTTGGAAACATTTCCAACAAATGTGGGGAAATTTATAGGGATAGGTTGTGGATTCAAAATACATCATAATATGATGAAGTAAATTTAAAACTCCTCTATACAATAAACAAGAAGAAAATTAATAATAATTTTGAAATGGTTGGAAATGTTTCCAACAAATGTGGGACGATTTACAGGGATGAGTCGTGGAATCAAAATACGTCATAATATAATGAAATAATTTTAAAAATCCTCTATATAGTAAAAAAGAAGAAAATTAATAATAATTTTGAAATGCTAACAATTGGCACTTGAAGACTTACAACCATGAATTAGACATCTCACTTTGGGATTGAAAAATCTGTCAAAGATGACAACTATGTTAGAATTCACAATGTAATGGCCAACATACATTCAATGTAGACCCTTTTTTTTTTTTTTTTCTCTAAAAACTACATTAAATGCTTAACACTGGTCATGCTCAATGTAGCAAATATCTTGGTTTTTAGTACAGATCAATAGGTCTTGTTTGACTGAGTTTTTGAAAATATTAATACTTGTCTTTGTTCACTGTGCATACAACTATCAACAAGAACATTTGGTGCGGTTATACAGTGAGGGTCATATCATTTTTCACTGTCAAGATATTATAATCCATTTCCCTCATATGGATGATGCAAATAGTGACATATCACCTAGCCTTCATCTTGTAGAAGATATTGGAAGATGACCTATTTTATACAGGTTTTAAAAATGCCTCCTTTATTGATCAAAATGGACAATTAATAAAGCAAAATGTAAAATTGAATATATAACATAAATTTGATTTTCCTCTTGACATTGAGCCATAATCTGTATTTCAATACCAAGTTAAAGTAAATATATTTAAAGTTAAATAACAACCTTTTGCATGTCACGCATATGTGTACCTTTCACTTTTGAAATGTGTGCATGTAACATGCAACAATTATCAATTGTTATCTAATGACATTATGAACAAATGTCAAAATCATTAGTCACATATTAATAATACTGTAGATAGAGATATTGAATTTCTTTTCCATGGGTCTTTGTTAATTGTCAAAACATTGCACCTTAATTTTCATTACTTCTTTTCTATTAGGCCTCGCTTGCAAATGAAATTGAACACAAGTTACAATTATTAATACAAAGTTTGAATACGGATGATGTAGGACAATAACAGTTTAGAAGCATAAAATTGCTATTGCAACTTCAACTTGATACCACAAATACGTCTTATTACAAAATGACTGTACTTGAATCAATAATGTTTTTTGAAATTTTTATTCTTTTACTCTTCTATTTTTCATTGGAACAAACATCCTTTTGCATGTTCTTTGTGACTTGCTTTGTAATGCTATTCTATGTAATTTTATACATAATTGACTGACTTATGGATCCTAGTGTATAATTACCAAGAAACAACTTATAAATATTTTCTTAAATTTTTTGATTAACAAAGATAGCTAGAACAATGAGTGAATTTTTCAAGGAATTAGTATGCAACATATGCAATAAACACAAATGCAACTGTGTTGTAAAAATATAAAGCTAGTAGGATGTGTCCATCAGATTGATGTTGATTGAATAGTTTTCTAGCTACTACACAAGTTATAATTGCATATGCTATAAAGTTATTTGTAGTTAAACACTATAAACATATTTTTCATTTCAAATCAAACATTTGAAAAAGAAAGACAATTCCTTCTACATAGATGAAAATGTGTATCAAACAATAAGCTTCTATAAACTATTGTGCATATCATGATGATTTTTGAATAGTTAACCACAACAGTTTACAAATAGAAAAACCTCTAGTTAACAAAACTATTGCTTTTTTCATACTTATTTGAACTACACATATGAAAATTTGACAATAATTATAATTTCTACAAGTGCAGGTCAATTAGTAACTGAATTTGATAAACTGCGTTTAATTTTTGGTCACATAGTTACAATCTCAAATACAAGCACGTACACAATCAAATACACATGAACTATTTTTACAAAATTGCACATGACAATATCAACAATTCTCACATCAAATCTACAGAGAACAGTTTTATGCTAAACCAACAAAACTAAAAATATTTGCTAATAAAAGCAAAATGGAAGCAGACAAATACAATACAAAACCCCATTTACAAAAATCTGATATTGACAAAAGTCTTCAAGAACATGGATTATGTAGGTATGATAACTTCAAATACAATGTTGGTGATTGTATATTTGATTCATTTGCATTTCTACTCAATTTTTAGCTCACCTCAACTGAAACATGCAAAGGAGTAATAGATTTCTTCATTAGTTGCCTCAAAAACTATGATGAAGAGGCCATATGCTCTTTTACTCATGAATTGCATCCAGAAACATTGAAGGAGCTACATAATATAGTTGATCCTAACACATGTTTACAAAGAATGCAATTATCTGCAAAAGCAACTAACTCAAAAGAAGATCAAGGTTTATGGGGTGACATATTCTGTATTCACTGGTTGTCTAAATGGCTAAACATTCACATTTCTATTTGTTCTTCAACTAATGGAAAATGATATCTTGACTTCAACAACTCAGTTAATTCTATTGCATACAACATTCTATTTAACTATACAAATCCTCTTTGTGGTCATTTCGAGCCATTAGTTACCATAGAAACCAAAAAAAGACATAGCCCAAGCATGAACTTGCATCAAGTAAAAAAACTCATTAGAAACAAAAGTGAAATAGAAATCAATAATAGGAAAAGAAAAAATGAACCTACAAATGCCAAGTTGACCATCATTGATAAACTAAATAATGCCAAAAACCTTGCAAATAAAAACTTGCATGCAACAAAGAAATTCATTAGAAATAAAGCTAAAAAATTGATCAAAATACAACCAACCACCACAAAATCAAACCCTCTCAAATAAACAATGAACTTAAAAACAACTTGGACACGCAAGCAACTCTCACAATCAATACAAGAGCATAAAAAAAAAGCATCACACCTGTGTAGCAATATTTATCTAAGATAGAAGACACAGCAAAATATCCTTGTGCAATATGCAAACTCCTCAATTTTAAAAAAGACATAAAACAATTCAAACAAAGTCATAAACTTACATATCACAAATTAGCAAATCAAAACATCATATTTTGTAGTGACAATATATGTAGAACATACATGAATGCCTTAACTACAAACAATGTCCCAAAATATGTTGTTCCTCTAAACATTAGCAAAAACATTCAACTAAATAGTGTACAAAATTTGACACAACTAGAAGAGCACTTGGTGTCATTAAGAATTGCGTTTGGACAAATATGGGAACTAGGATACAAAAATTCACAGTTAGGTTTAATCGATTCCATCATAAATGTTCTAGTAAATATAAACATAGTTCAAAGTGCTTTACCCATTTCATTAGGAAACACATCAACTATTGCATTGTCCCTTAAAAGACGTTTACAATATAAAAATGTTTTTCAAAAAGGTATGGTGCGACCAAACATTATCATGCACGCTTTATTTGATCTGACTAAGACAACACTTTATAAAATGCAAAATGTACAAATTAATGATAAATGGATACAAACATTAGAAGAAAACATTGACAATGATGACAAAGACAATTTAGATTCAACTTATTCAGAAAGTCAAAGCGATAGTGAAATTGAAAATACAACAGAAACTCTAATTCATGGGTATACAGATTCCAGGATTAATCAAAACATGGAAGATAAAATCATTGAAATCGCTCCTTCTGAGCAATGTTATCCAATTGGAATTTTCAAAGACAAATATTCAGAAGAAATGAACTTCCCAACACTCTTCTATGGTGAGCCATGAAGTACAAACATTACAAACAAATTTAGTTACCAAAAGTTGGCACAATGGGAATTAGTACATCATCATCTAGATTTTGCACTACACACAACAAACCTTTTTTTCAAAACAATTAAATTACTCGTACACCAAGTGATGTCAACAATGTGGATACGAATAAGAAAAGGTCAGCTAAAAGGAAGGAAGTTACTTGCAAAGGATGTCAAACATAAACCAAACGTAGAAAAAATATTAAAATCTGACATTGGATATGTAGACTTCAAAAGAATAAGAATATCACCTGACTACATCAATCAATTAAAAAAAAACATCTTTGCAATGATCTGACAACTTGGACCACCGACGTTCTTCCTCACTTTTAGTAGCGCTGAACAAAACTGGGATCCTATAGTGACAACACTGCAATATTTGCACAAATTGCGTCAACAAAGAATGCAAGATACCACATTATTTGAATCTAATGACATGAACATTGTCCAACTAGTAAGAAAGGACCCGATTACATGCGCTAGGTATTATAGACATAAGATTAATGCATTAAGGAAACTAATTCTCATTGATAATTCTTTTTTTGGAAAAGTTGTTGACTACTTTTCAATTACAGAATTTCAAAATAGGGGAAATGAACATGACCACATGCTTATTTGGATTCAAAATACTCCAATATACGAAAGAGAAAGAAATGATGAAATTATCAAATTTGTCGACAACCACATAACATTCAACACTGGATACTTGCAGTCACATATCGCTAAATTGCAAAAACATCACCACACAAGACAATGCAAAAAATCATCAAAGAAAAAATGCAGATACAATTTTCCAATACCTCCACTACCATATACCATGATTTTGGAGCCATTGTCTGATAACAACACAATGGTGACAATGCCATTTTCAAAAATATTTAAAACTTTAGAAACCAAGCAATTTGATGCACTCTACACATTTGAAATTTTTTTAGTAGATTTACAAACAACATATATTGAATACATTATTTCACTAAGATCAACGTTACACAAACCAACTCTATTTCTAAAGAGAAAACCATCAGAGATATACCACAATAGTTTTTGCAAACAAATGCCAGACCTCTGGAAAGCAAACACAGATTCTCAATTCATCTTAAATGCTTATGCTACAACAATGTATTGCAGTTCGTACATAGCAAAAGTAGACAAGTCTATGACACATGCTTTCAAAAGAATACGAGATGATCACCAAAGAGAAAATATAGATGCAATAGACATGATAAGGAAACTAGGAAATGCTTTATTAAATTTGCAACAAATGTCAGCACAACAAGCTGCTCACTTAGTTCTATCACTTCCCCTCAATAAAAGTTCACGTAGATGTATGTTTATTGACACAAGACCAAATAATGAATGCATCTTTGTTCTAAAACCAACTGCTCAAATTAACCAAGAACCTGACAAATCAGAAAATGTAATATCAAAATCTCTAATAACCATTACATAAATCAACCAACAACTATCTCCCATGTATGTTTGGCAGATTTTGTCTCGAAGTATAATATTAGAGCAATGCAAAATAAAACAAAAAAAAAGAAACCATAATACGATTCATCAATTACAATAAACATATTGATCTTGAAAATTACTATAGAGAGCAATTACTTCTTTTTGTACCATTCACAGAACATGAAATTCATCTCAAACAAAATTTTACATCATGGGAATCAGCATTCCTACATTATGAACCCACAGTAAAAATAAATCACTCAAAATTCTTCTTCAAAACTACCCTTGCATGGGTGACATTGATGACGAAGCAAATGAAATCAACATGTGCACAATGGATAAGAATAACAACAATGATGAATTACAAACCTATAGGCCTTAAGAACAATATGACATTCATAGTGACATTGAAACAACATCACATAAAAAACTAACAAACACAACATATTTAGGATTTGAAATAGCAAAGCATCCACAAATACTCAACAATGTTGACTACTTTGAACTTAGACAAAATCTTAACAAAGAGCAACAACAAATACTCAAAGACATTGTTATGAAGAAAATGAAAAATGACAAAACACCAATTAACATATTTCTTACTGGAGGTGCTGGGATAGGAAAAACATTTACAGCAAAGGCCATCTATCAAGCACTTCTACACATGTATAATAAAAATATAGAAAATGATCCTGACAAACCAAAAGGATTAGTTAAAGCTTACACAGGAAAAGCAGCATACAATATTGGCGGTGCAACAATACATTCAACATTGCACATTTCTTTCAACAAATCTGAATTTTTACCACTCAACACTAACACACTTAACAAAATGTCAAAACATTATAGTCAACTTAGACTTATCTTGATTGACGAGATCTCCTTAGTTGTTTCATCCTTCCTGCGTTTCATAGATAGACAACTATGAGAAATTATGCACACACCTACAACTTATTTTGGAAATTTGGACACAATTTTTTGTGGTGACCTATATCAAGCACAACCAGTATTAGACTCCAATGTATTCGAAAGTAGGCCTACAGATAGAGACTTGTTGTCATACAAATTTTGGAAAGACAATGTCAAATGTTACATTTTACATGTTACCATGCGCCAAAAAGATGAAAAATTCATTCAAATATTAAATAGGACCTGCAAAGCCAAGCAAACTTTAGAAGACATAGATTACCTCAACTATCATTGTTTTAGACCAATACCAATTGACCCAACACTCCCTTTTTTTTATGTAGAAAAATCAATGTAGATGCCCACAACAACAAAATGCTTACAATTATGGTTGGACAAATTGTTGTTCTAAAATGCATTGGTGAATATGAACACAACATTGATGGTATTCGATTCTACTCCCATACAGCTACTCTACCAACCGAAATACAGCTAAAAAGAAACATGCTCATAGAGTTATATTCAAGAAATTACAACACTGGTGATGGCTTAGTCAGTGGTTCTGATGGTATCTTCAAAGAATACACCAAACATGACACTTTCAACATTGTGTGGATTAAGTTTAATGATCCTAATGTTGGGCATCAACAAAGAAAAAAATATGTAGCATATTATAAACAATGCATTGAAAAAGATTGGATACCCATTTTACGCATCTCAAGACCAATTCAAAAAATATCAACTACCAAGAAAATAACTATTAGAAAACAATTTCCCATACAACTAGCATGTGCACACACAATTCACAGAGCACAAGGCTTAACAATGAACGCATTAGCTTTTGATCCTATAGCTATACGACAACATGGAATAACATATACAACATTATCATGAACAACAACAATAGAAAACTTGTTCCTTGTTAGACCTTTAAGCCCTAAACATTTTTGAGTGAAAAATAAAATAAATATAGAAATGGAGCACTTGCAATCAACTGCATCTTGGCACCTTGACATTGATCCTACATGTCCACAATCAACTCCACATTTGCTTTTGTGCACATTAAATACACGAAGTTTACATGCCCATCAAGCTAACCTACTAAATGACTTTCAAATTATGTCATCTGATATACTATGCTTACAAGAATTTCACATTTTTGCGCCCCAAAATCACAGCTTATATGGACAATTCACTATTCATTGTAACAATACAATACATGGCGTCATGACAATGGTACAAAATTCAATCACAATAGCAAGAACAAAAAATTACACATCACAATATGTAGAAGCAATAACATTGACCATTTCAAAATTAAACAATATATTCAACATTTCAAACATCTATGCACGAACAAATTCTCCCATACTAGAAATTAAGAAAGCATTGGACAATATCACAAACACAATAGATGACAATATAAATACATACATTGTTGGAGACTTCAACATTGATATAACATCTACTAGCATAAAAGCCTTAATAGCACATATGCAACATCTTTAATTACACTTCCTTCTAAACAACACACATGCCATCAACAAACCACTCATTGATCACATTTGGTCAACTACAATGTCCAATGTATGTTGTATCCATAGAACAGAGGCATATTGGTCAGATCATTTCCCAATACTACTGCAATTGCATCTAACACAATAAGCTAGTTACTTCAACAACTATGCTTACTTCAGATAATTAGCAAACATCCAAAAAAAAATTCCTCTTCACCTCTTGCTTACAAGATTATAATTGAAACAAAACAAACAAAACTTACAGTCCACCAAAAACTTCACTTGTTAAAGAAATGCACTAACCAATCTCTTCAAAAAGCATTTGGTCAACTATAACATCCAATTGATGTTGTATCCATACAATAGAGGTATGATTCTCAGAATATGATGCTCTTTCATATTTGTAGTTTGTTAAATATCTATGAACAATGGACTTTATAAACTTCTATAGTGAATTATAACTTTTGAGATGCAAATTTCATTTTGAAAAAATCGTGATGAGGTCTCTTGCTTTTAATTTAAAATAATAGACTTTAACTACTTCAATGCAAATTTTCTAATAAAGTTTCCCTCAAATATTAAGTGAAAAGACCAAGTAGGGGTTCAATGACCGTGAGGGTTTCATGATACATGCTCTCAATTACCACTTTTAAAAGCCCCCAAAAAACATAACACATGTACTGATAGTAAATAATCTATGTATTAATAATCAATCACACATGTATTAATAGTTAATCATTTTGTAGCTTTCTTGGTTGTTGATTGGTCTATCTGTGCCAAAAGCAACTCTCTCTCTCTCTCTCTCTCTCTCTCTCTCTTTCCTAAGTTGTCTACAAAGAGATGTGTAAATGCTCAAATATTTTAACCTTAGCTTTAACATCTTCAGTCACTTACAAAGGTACACTAGAAAAATTAACATAATTTGACCTATAGTTAGGAGATCTAGGTGTGTGAAATTAGTCTAGGTGTCTACTAGGTCTCTTCACTTAAACTAGGTACCATTATTAATTGGTAGCATCAAATTATTTTCACTCATTATTGAGAAATTTTTGGGAACAATATATCTTAAGCAAGAAACAAAATCAAACACCTTAATTTTTCACTATATATTTTTCAAATTTATTTATCACACTTTTACACATTTATTAAATATTTGAAATATAAAATGCACGTTTAAATATAAAATATAAAGTTTTCTATTAGGTTTCAAACATAACACATAGAGTATTATAGAAATTTTCTTTCAATTGTACAATAGATTTTTATGTATTGTTAGTTTTGTTTATTTCAAAAGTAAATAACTGATTCTATTTATAACTATAAACTATATGTTGATAATGTTTTCATTGTGATTAATTTATTTTTGAGTAAAATACATAAATTATCTCTAGAAAAATGTTTAATAACTTGAAAGACAATATTAAATGTATGTCTTTATTAAATCAAGTCATATAAAACTTTGACTGAATCTATTATAATGAGAATTATGTCAATACTTATCAAGATTCATGGCCATCACAATTCTCTTACTCCATATTTCTACTACATCAATTAAATAAGTCTTGCATGGAAAAAATTAACAATCATGAGTTTCTTTTGGATAAGTAGTTTACTTGAATATACTAAATGCATCTATATTAGTAAAACAAAATATATGAATTAAAAAAACCACAATTAAAGTTTTTCAATATGTTCACATCAACAACAAAATGTATAATATTCTCATTTCCTTTATTCCATTATATTCCTACAAGGTTTCAAATTTTTAGTGTTGACTTTAATTGGGTGAAACATTGAATGCATTTAAGTTTGTCACCAATGGGTAGTTTTTATTAAATTTTATACATTTGTTGTTATCTTTTATTATTATTAAAGATATTTATTTCCATTTCTTATCTTGAGATCACTGCCTTATTCATGTATCTCATTTCTTGTGACTTGGGATCTATTGATATTAAGCATTTTGTATGCAATAAGTTGTGTCATAGTATTTTAAAATATTTAATGTACACTTAATTTTATATGATAGATTGAGCATGAGCTCACAATGCAATGGTGATTGCAAGCCTCGTTGATAGAGGGGTGCAAGGATCGAATCACACAAAAGGCTTGGCTGGTGGAGCAACCACACTTACCTTGGACCGAAGGTGACATGGACTTCTATGCTAGTGCCCGAGGAGCGATTGGTGAGAGGAATGAACCTAGATGTGGAGGTGGATTCATTTCCTAATGCGTCACTCACAATGGTTGGCGATTTCTATTGTTGGCTCCCTACCCCATTCACAAGCACGAAAATATAAGGAGGTATCAGGATGGAGAGTTAAGGAGCTTTAGTAACTTGGAGAGATAAGGTGGTGTTAGGTCTTCTTGGAGCGATAAAGTGGTGGCTCGGTGGCATGTGCAAAGGGAGGCATAAGGTGGCATACTATGTAGGAGTAATAAGGTGGTTCATTGATTGGGTGGTCTAGACAGTATAAATATAGGTGTATCTAGGAGGTGTCAAGGCCTTGACAACCGCATTCTCATTAGGGATGTGGTCCCCCCTTAATGTGATCCCACTGGTTCAAAGCTTCTCTAAATGAAATTAAAGGAACTAGATTTGCATCATCATCATAAAGTCCATCTACATGTTTATAAACATTGTCTTCAATCTCTCATCTCTCATTGTTATTAATTTTGTCCATTAAGTGCTTTGAACTAGGAAAATCTGTTCTCCTATCAAGTTGGCAAACTCCTCAACAATATGTCTAGAAATGCAATTACAATTTATGTCCTATAGAGTTCAAACCAAAACATAAATCAAATTCACAAGACTGAATGATTGATTAATTCATGTAACAACAACAATAATATTTATCCATCATTAATCTTAAGATTATGTACATCTATTAATTGATTTTTAGACATGATCTTTTAACCATCTATCCTATTCAAAATTAATTGTTAACTAATTACCCATTCATTTCCTTGTTTGTATTTTGAAAAAAAAAATCTGTCATTACTTGTTCCAAATTTTGTAAGAGAAAATATTATTTATTTATTTACTTATGCTTAAATTCAACTTGACATTTATTATCATTATTTAAAATACTTGTTTAAGCATCTATTCTATTATATTGTAGTTTCTATAGACCATTGGCCATTTGGAGTGATTTAGAAATTATTACATTACCTCTGCACATTTTTGCCTTTTGATCATGGGCCTACTTTACATATATGCCTATTGCCCTATATACATATGCCTTCCTCTTATCGATATTAACATCCTGCCTTTCTTCTTTGGATCTCCTTGTTTCCTTCCTTGGACACGTCATTGCATTTCTCTTTATATGAGGATAAAAAGAGCAAATCTTGTACTTTCTCTTTCTTTTAAATAAAATGGAAATTAATGCAAATGGATCGTTTTATAATCTATGCAATTTTCTTTTGAATTTACATATATGAAATAAAGCATATCGGTATTGATCTCAACGAGGCCACTCCTTTCCCTTATTCACCCCAACTTCTAACCTGGCATAGAATCTTCCTTTTCAATTGCTAGTCAGTTGTCATTCATGTTTGTATTATCATCATGTTTACTGCTATCGTTCATAAAAAGCTCTAAAAAATGATTCTAGACGTACTAGTAGTCAATAGTTTGTGCAAAAGTAATACTTTCTAGGTGAGCAACCATTCGGGGTTCTTAGTGGTCGATTCGGCGAACGTTTTAAAATGACACTTTTAGACCACCACCGAAAAAAATGACAAATCTAGACATCACAAACATTTTCTAAAAATTGTCCCTGGTTTTACCATGCATCATTTGGAGTTTGACTAATCTACCAAGCATGTCCAATATACAAATAATTGCACATAGTGATTTAGAATGGGAATATGATGGGACCATATCAAATCCCCACACTAGTCAATGATGTGTGTTTTTAAGGCTGCAAAATTCTCCCCATTTAGTGAATCTGAGGACAAATATTTACCCTGTTGATGTTAAGAAAGCTGGAGAGCAGCACAAAATTTGTTTTTAACTAATGAAATTCACCATATCCAAGAACCTAATTTGATCCATATTAAGTACCCTGTTTTACAAGTTAAGGAAATCTGAGGTGGAAGACACTCTCATCTACCTGTCATGGAAAACTACCATTGGTTTTAGGGTTTCTAGGGTCAATTACTCTGCTGCTGGTTTCATGTTTCATCATCTCCCATTTACTCCCAACCTTCACATACCGCTTCTTAAGCCAAGGTTATCCTCACACTCATGTTTCATCAAAGTGTGTTAGACAGATGCTCTGGATGTTTTCTTGCGAATAGAGTAGTTAATATTTATTATAAAAGAGTTGATATATGGAGAAATCTTATTAGTGTTTGATTTTGAACCTTACACTTGGTCTAACATACAGAGAAATCCCATATTGAGTTGATTCTGAAGGTCACTCTTAGCTTGACATAGAGAGAAAGATGTGATATAGTCTTGCTTTTGAAGCTCATTATTGATCCTTTTGATCGCTTGGTCTCATAAAACTTAATTAAAATCTATTCATTCATTCATTGATTCCTTAAAGAAATAACCTTAAAATGGGTAGTTGTATGTCTTCTGGTCATCAAAAGTCTCTAAACTCATTGACAAAAAAGCTGATATTGATGGATGGGAGCATCATGGAGTTCTCAGAACCTGTGAAATGTATTGGCATAGTTGGGAAATACTCGGGCCATTTCATACGTGTCTCTGGTGGCCTCTACAGTGGTGAATACATTTCAGAGGTTTTTCAATCAGGAGGATGAGTTATAGCTTGGGGAACTCTATTTTCTTCTTCCCAATAGAAAGATGGAGTTCGTGCTAACTGATTCAGACATGGCAGGCCTACTTCTCAAGGAAAATGGTGCCACTCAACAGAGGAGGAAATTAAAGGGAAAATTTTAGCCCCTCTTTCATATTCCTACTTCACAGGTTGAGGAGAAAAACCCACCTTCCTCTGTTTGTTGCCAGTTAAAATTTGTTTCAAAAGGGGCAATGTGTGGTAGGAAATAGGGAAAACAATCTGAATTGGAGACCATATTTGAGGGTTCATAGTAGAAGATGTATACTGTTAATTTATCCTCTCCCATGTCAGCTCTGACTCTTTTGAAAAAAAAGTAGAGATGACATGGAGATTTTCTGGAACCAATGGCGGTGTTTTTGGTTTCATAGATGGATGATACACATGTTAAAATTCTTCTTTTCTGTGTAACTGCGTGGATTATTTTTTTATAACTAGTAATAAGAAAAAGTAGTTGTTGTCTTCCAAATATCAATAGACTCATATTGTATTTAAATAGGCTTTATGTGGGAGCTTTACTCCACGAAATCCATTTTGTTGTAAGACTTTTTTTTGAATTGTCTTTTTCAATGAAAATTACTATTTACAAACATCTACTTAAATTGTAGAATTTAGATTAATCTTCATAGATTATTTTTAGAAAATTTCCTTACAAAAAAAATAGAATATTTAAATATTCTCCTTTTAAATTTAGATTTTAGAATATTAAAATATTTGTATGTGAAGGATAAAATTAGAATAAAAAGTTTTTAAAACTAGATTTCTAGTATGTTACTAATGTTTTCTCCCAAATTGAGTTTCCAAATAAATCACTCTGTTATGCGTTGATCTAATTATGTGTTTTCTTACAAGATTATAATTGAAACAAACCAAACAAAACTTACATTCCACCAAAAAGTTGACTTATTAAAAAAATGCAATAACAAATCTCTTCAAAAATTACAGGAATCAATGGATGGAACTAAAAGAACAGGGAAGTCTACACAAACAAGACAAGAACAATCTACTAAAAGGTATTCTTCATATCTCATCCCATATATATCATTTTTTTTCCAATTTTTGCATGCATGAGATACTAATACAACAACCTTTTCAGGACAAGGGTTAAAGCTAGTGCTCACATCTTAATTGAAGACCTCAATTCAAGCAAGCAAGGAAACACATTTGAAGGAGATGTTTTGGTTGTGTACAAGGCCACTCTTGACAAAGTCAACAAGACAGGTGAAGTGCTACGAGCAGATCTAACAGACCAAAAAGCAGAAATGACAATAACATTAGCTGTTAACGGATATTTGATATAACAATTTGAAGATAAAATAGTTCTAGGCATGGGTGTTCTTATAGAAGATTTTGACATTGAACAAAAATCAGACTATGATAGAGGTGATTGTGACTATATACTTGTGCTCAAAGATTCAAGTATAGTGGAAAAAATCAATGGCATATGCAATGAATACAACTTCATTCCAAACAACACAATCCAAAGTCTCCTAGATAGCACTAGCAATTATCATATTGGAACTGTGGGTGCATTAGTGGTTGGCACATTGAAACAAGGGAATGTCAAATTCTTAGAAATAAAGGACGGTCAATTAGAAGAAGATTATGTACAGGTAACATGAAATGACTAAAATAAATACAAATACAACTAATATAATCAATAAGACATAAAACTATATATTTTCCATGCAACACTTACATATGTATTTTTGACTATTGTCTTTGCAGCTAGAGATACACCCCAATTTTCTTCACCATTACATGGCAGCCAAAGATCAACTTGCTCAAAATGAGACACCAGCATTACTGTTCAGGAACATTGTTACAAGAACAAAGAAAAAACAAACACTCCGTACAGGTCAATCAACATTCATATGCAAGCTCAATGACAAAATTACCTTGCAGATGTTACAGGAAATAATGCAAAAAACCTCAAAGGTAATGTATCTACACTTAATCAAAATAGCTCATAGATTACACTACAACTACTACTTACAAATTGTACTCTATAATAGGTAAATGGTTTACTTAAAGTCACAAATCCATTCTTTGTTCCATACAGTGCCTTTTGTCCTAATTGTCAACACAAATTTGAAGGATGCAGACTTCTTGACAATGGAACAGCTCATTGTACCAAGTGTAACCAGAACATCATTTATGTGAACAAGTTACATATAAAAAAAATGCTCATTACTAGAAAAAAACAACAAATCTATTGTTCCATTGATGACTCAATGATTGATAAATTAATCCCAACAATCCGCAACCTCAAGTATGAAGAATACATGCAAAAAAAATCCAAGGTTGTCTTCACACTCAAACAACTCTTCATTGAAGGTCGTTTCACACTCACTCAATCAAACGTAATTGTCCATGTTAGTCCAATGCAGAACACTGACTTAGGCAAAAAGGTATGTCGAACATTTCAATGAAACAAGCATTTGAAAATAGAGCAACTTCAATAACATTGAATGTCTTACTCAGTTTCCTAAAACCAATATCTTGATCAAAGTTTTTTAAGACTAATTATATGCCAATTCTGGAGGCCAAAGAAGAATAGCCAAATTGAAGAATGCCTGAGAAAAATGCAGTTAGTGGCATAATGAACCAGTAACAAAAGTGCTAAAAAATAACTGCATGATGTTCAATCTTAGCTTAACTCATCCTTAGATTTTGCTAAATGCTTGTATATAGAAAGAAACATACATACTTAGAAATCATATCTGTGTAATGCTACAGAAACTTATACTTGTTTTCTATACTTGTTATCTATGTTTTATATGAATCTATGTTTATTATACATTCAAATGTCTACTTCGTCAACTATTTTTTTGGTTTACTGCTACAAGTATTCTTGGCATTGATAAACGAGCTTAATAATTTTGTATCTGCAAAAGAATCAATTAGTCTGTCATAGACATCATCTGATGTTTTCTATATCAAACTGGAATAGCTTTAGTAATATGTTTCTTCTTTTTGTGCAACTGAAAGTTTATCTAGGGTAAACAAGGTTTTAATTTTTCAATAACTTGCTCATTTGAAACTAAATACAGAATTTTGTCCAAATAATTAGTTGACTTCTACTGGACATCATTGCTTTCTTGTCTTCTGAATACAAATGATACGAGTCTTAATATAAGTAATTCCCTTGTCATTTGATCAAGATGTGTAATGTATGAAAAGAATTTAGATAAAAATATATAACAGTGAAATAGTCTTCTGCATATCCACAGTATAACATGCACAATGTCAACACTAAAGGACTTCTGAACTGGGTGCAAATAGTTGCCTTAAAGCCTTGCTACCATCATCAATTTGGTAAGCTATGCACATTATACAGGTTCACTCTAGATATAGCCAGTCAACTCGTTTTCATGGACAATTATGAACTGCACCATGTGGTTCTTTCTATCCCTTTATTCAATTTCATGTCTTCCTTGCCTTCTTAGTTTACTTTGTTCATCATGCATTGAAACATTACTTCCAGTGACGGACAATGGAAAGAATATAGTTTTAGTGTGCACTTGAAATTAATGCATGGATTGGTGTATTTAGCAGTTATGTTTTTTATGAAGTTGGGTGTTAAACGTCATGTTCTCAAGGTCTGCATACATATTAACAAGCACACTTTGGCCAACAAGCCTTAGGGCTAAGGGACAATATTTCAAATGATATGACTGAAATCTATTTGAAACATTGTTCGTTGAATCAAATCTTACTGTTTTGGTTTTGCTAAACGAATGGGATTTGCATCTGGTTCAAAAGTTCCTGTTTTTCAGCACAACTATGTGTACTATGCACCTATCCTCAATGTCTTTGCTTTACTAAACAGCTAGCAATAGTGCATTGGCTATTTTAGTATATAAACGTTTAAAGCTTATCAGTTTTTCTGATACTTTCAGCACCTTTACACTTGGAAGATGTGGTTTGAACTTTGTAAGCTTCCAGAAATTGTGCATATCTGCAAGAAGTACAACGTTTCATTGGCTACTTTACTATTTTTAGTTTATATTGTTTTCCAGAATCCTTTAGTAATTGTTCTTCATATGATGAGGTTTCTATTATTTGGTTTCATAAACATCTCCAAGTGTCCAACGACCCGTCCTTATATATCATTGTGAATTAGGTTTACATATATCTGGATGAAGCACATAGTATAGGAGCTGTTGGTAAATCTTTTGGATCATGTGGAGACTATATGACTGGATCATGTGGAGGCTATATTACTTATGGGTATTCATTCTGCTGTACCATAGATTTTACACAATATTTTGAGGTGTATAGCATTTACAACATTCAAGCATGTGTACAAAAAAAACTTGGCTGTCAATATTTAATGGCTGATAACCAGTTTCGATCTCTACAGCAGACTTTAATCCTAATTGATCCTTTCTGCTTTTATCAGTTTGTTTATAGCTCTGATCATTTCATTCTGCTTTACTCTAACTACCATGTTAAGAAGATTTTTTAACCCTATTTTATTCGTTCTGCTTTAATCTAACAGTTTTTTTCTGCATAGCATAAAACTTTGTTCAGCTAGAATAATAGCAGCAATTGCCCCTTCTAGGGAACTCTTGACAGTAATGATAGAAGCAATCGCCCCTTCTAGGGAACTCTTGACTAAGTCTGAGTCCATGAAAAAGAAACCTAACCCAATGAAAAACTGAGGAGTAAATAGATATAAGATCTACGTGGTGATTACTAAGAAGTAACAGTGAGGAATTCATACTGGACCCTTGGCTTTAAACCTTCAAATACTGAAAAATGCTTAGTGTTCAAACTGGATAAAATTCTAAGTTTCAAGTTCTAAGGAGACACATTAAGCCAGACAAATGATAGAAACCATCCAACATCCATGCTAAGTGAAGATAGCTCAAGAGGTTTCCATTTGGGCTTTCATGCTACAGACTTATGACTCTGATATAGATAACATGGAATATCTTGCAATAAATTGAAAATTAAAATGAACTAACCACAGGGATACAAATTTCTAGATTGTAGTACACCGAAAACTTTGCTTCCTGAAGAATAACTGATATATGCATTTCAGGCGCATTTTGAGTAACAAACATAAGGTTTACTCGAGCTATTTGTTTGAAATGGGCAAAATCAATTTTCAAAACAATAGACAAATGGAACTATAGCCCGTAAAAAAATATCCTTGCTTTATCTTTTATATAATGTTATCCAGAGAATCTACTACAAGCCTGAAACTTACACTTAGTTTGCACTGTAAATCGGTTCCAAACCAGAATATCTAATATTAATAAATAGATAAAAATTTAAAAGAGCAAAATTAAAAATTGGGTTTGTTCTATTTCCCGATTAAAGCTTTTATCCTATAGGTTCTAAATTAAAATTTGATTTAATTTCTAAAGCAGTAAATAAAAATGCAACATACCTGTTTGATAAGTTTGATAAGCTCTTCAATCTCTGTTAGTTCTATCCAAACACTCCTGCAAAAGAAATAACATTCTTGAAACAATACAATTGTAAGAAATTCTACTAAGATGACAAATTAACACACTTACGCGCCGATTTCGTGTAATGGTGATGTGAGGCCGCTTGGCTTATATTGCAAACCATTATAAAGGGGGCGGATACACACAACTTCCTAGATTTTTGTTGGCTTGGATTTTGCTCAAACATCTATTGCACTAATTTTCAACAACTGAAAACTTAAGTCAGGAACTCGACGCAATGCGTCCTTGTTAGTGATTGCATGGTTTGATATAAAGAGACCAAGAAATTAATAACAATTAAGCACGCGTTTAATCTTGATAGAGTTTAAAGTTACAAAGAATGAGATTTTATTTTATTTCATGTAAATTTAGTATAATAGATAGGGGAAGGGGTTCAATTATTATTTACTTTTTAATGAATGTCCACTCAATTTTTAATTGTTAATTTGAAAATAAAATTGGAAATTAAAATTTGTCTATTTGTACAAAGGTATAAAGACTATTCAAAAATTTAGATTTTAATTGGAGTTTTACAACATTATTAGTATTTAGCATAAGTGTTAGTAAAAATAGTTCTTAAATCAAATTGTGTTGGTACTTAGAGGAATATGTATTGTAATAATTGTGAATTTTTTTCAATGGATTGTAGTGCACAATTATTGGACAACTTTAATTAAAGATTAGACGATATTTCGAAATGACCACTTTTTAACTAGAAGGTAGAACTACAGCTATACGGAGTTAAGTTGTATACACATGTAACAAATAAAAATTATCAAAAAGTGATGCATCATTTAACACCTTTATGTCTATGAAGCTAGCTATAACAACTACTACTGATCTTCTCCACACTGTTTGGCTTTGGGACTTAACCGAATAGGACTATTTATTTAAGAGCCAAGAAGAGCAAGTATTCATTCTCAAAGAAATTTGATCAAAATGGACACCTATTATATTTTTATTCATATCTTGACGAGTTTGACAATTCAAAAGCGAAATACTTTTTCCACTTAATACCTATACGATCCAAAACAATAAATGATGAGTGTAAAGCCATGACCCAACCAAATTTATTGAAATAAAGATCCTTAAGCATTGAATAGATGTTAAAAGGGATTGATTACTATAGAGCCAAGGATGTTGATCTTAATCATATTCCTAATACTTGTGGGTCTCTTAATATGTATCATCATATTGATTGATGTTAGGAAATAAAGCTTCAAACCTAATTATTTAATCTATTTCATACAAAACCTATGAGATATAAGCAAGCATACAAATTTATAAAGTGATCATTATGTATTATATTAAATAAATAAACCACAATATAACACACGATATACCCTAGGAAGACCCTTGTGAGGGAAAAAAGTAGCCTCTAAAAGTACTTGTACTCCATGTATTATTCAATTGTAAAGCAATATAAATATCTTATAATTATAATGTATATTCTTAAAACATAAAGCCTCTCCCATAAATCCTCTATATCAATATGTATATAATATATCAAATTATTTAAGCATTGTGAGTGCTTGAGCCTACTGGTGTTGGAGGATCAAGATCAAAGAAAGGTGGATGCTAGAATGAGATCATGCAATTGATGCACTCAATATATGGAGTTCATGCAACTCCCCTTTCATCTCTATTATAGTTTCACTTTGTGTAACTCAATGGTTTGTCCAAATAGCCATCTCATATTTTAGAGTGCACTTTTACTACATCATGTTGCCAAGTTATCCATCAACTAGTGCACCACAAATGATCAAGATCACTAATAGTTCCATTATGCACAACCTTGATGATGTAGGAGCATCCTATGCTTGCTTGTAATCCTACATGTTTGGAGGGATTTTGGCTTAAAGTTGTGGAGTTCGGCAGATACTAGTGCTCAGCACACTCTAGGAACTCGACATGGTCTGTGGAACTCAACATGGTCTAGGAACTTGACATGGTCTCCAGAGCTTGACAATGCTTGGAAATTTACTAGTACTCAGCTTGGTTTTGCTGACACTCAGTTTGGTCTTGGTTCTATTGGTGTCGAGTTGTCTATGAGCCAACTTTTGGCATTTAATTTCTATATGGGTATTGAATTTAGTGTTGTAGTCGACTTGTGGCTCAACCTATATTTAATGAGAATGATTTAATTTAGTTTGTAAGAAGTTGGGCTGAGTAGTGGCTTAGTTGGGTATAAGTAAAGGGTCTTTTAGAGTCTTTTTAAAAGTGGGGACAATGATTCATTCCAACTTGGAGAAGGGTATGAGGAGTAGTTGAAAATTTTGAAGAGATAGGGTTGTGGCTTATGAACTAGAGAATTGCTTGGTGGACCTAAGGGTACAAGTGTGAATTCTTCTTAGTGTTCTAATCTAGTTACAGATCTGAGCTAGCTAGGATTGGCGTGCAGTAACTAAATCTTGTGGGATCTTGCAGAACTGGTATTGTAATTGTTGTTTGTATTTGGCCCTAACCTAGAAGGAGTTACAGTCAGGCATATTGCATGTAATTAGTTATTATATGAATAAAGAGTTGTGATTGGTATCAGATCTTGCATTGTTGTTGCTTGATTGTTGTGTTTCTGTTGTGTATTGGTTTTCAGGATTCTAGATCACCTCATGTTGGGGTACATTTGGATTAACACTACATCAGGTGGTATCAGGGAAAAGGTTTTCTTGAGTTTGTGGATAGATCGCTGAAGCTAAGGCAGTTTGCAATAGGATTTGCAGAGAAGGTTAATCTTGTGGAGATGATTCATATTCTAGATTGGTGGATCTATTGCTGAGGGTTTGCAAAATTTTGGAAGATGCCACCAAAAAGATTTGATCCTAGGGAAATTGATGATCTTAGTGATGTTGTGGAAGAAAGGATCTTAGAGAAGATTAGAGCAAAGTTCAAATCTGAGATTGCATTGATGAAGATTGACATGATTGCTGAAATTGTGAGTTCTTTAGGTAGTGTACCTAGGTGTGTGGGTACTGAAGGTAGTTATGAGGAAGTTTTTGAAGACTTTGAAGTTGCTAGATCTAGTGGTGACAACAAAATTGATCATGTGGAGAGACCTATTAGAACTAGGGTTGGTCAGTTTTCTAGACCTGGATCTTAGTTGAAGCTAAAGCATAAGATGGAGGTTTCTAATTTCTTAGGTACTTTGACTCCTATAGACCTGATTAATTGGATTAGTGAATTGGAACACTACTTTGAGCTTAAGGATATTAAGGATCCACTTAGAGTGAGGTTGGCAAAAACTAAGTTAAAACGACATGATACTCTTTGGTGGAAGGAATTGGAAAGAGACAGAGAAGAGGAAGGTAAAATGAAGATCTCTAGATGGAGATTGATGTTGACTAAGTTGAAGGCTAAGTACATTCATATTGATTATGAACTTGAGTTGTTTAAGAGATTGTAGAATCTGAAATAGAAAGATATGTCTCTGAAAGATTATACCAAGGAGTTCTACAAGTTGACTATTTAGTTTGGTCATAGGGAATTGTCAAAGAAGAAGGTAGCTCAGTACATTAATGGTTTAAGATTCAATATTCAGGATGAGGTTGGTATGTTGAATATTTCTTTAGTTGAGGATGCTTATCAGTATGATCTAAAGGTAGAAGATAAGTTAAAGAGGAAAGGTCAAGGTAATGCTAGAGGGAAGGAGAAGCAAGATAGCTTGGCACAAGCTAAAGTGAGTGCTAAAGGTGAACAAAAACCCGTTGATCAAAAAAGGAGAACAAATGGAGGTGGCTTCAAGGTAATTATTTCAGATGTGGTAAAGAAGGGCATAAACCTTTTGAATGTCCACTTATCAAGACAACTACTATTGTGAATGATTTTTAGTTCAAGATAATTAGCCTGAGCAAGGAGAAAGTTTCCTAGCTCGACAAGTACTAGTTGGTGAGAGGACATTGGATTCTTGTCAGAGGACTAGCTTATTTAGGACTTGTTGTAAGTCTGGTGGTAAATTCTGCAAGGTGACTGTGGATGTTGGTAGTATTAATAACCTTGTTGCTAAGGAGATGGTTTAGAAACTTGGTTTGAAGAGAATGAGACATCCTTATCCTTATAGGCTTGGTTGGTTGCAAGGTGAGCATACTTTGGGAGTAAGGGATCAATGCCTTGTTGATTTTCAGGTTGGGTAGTATAACGATCAAGTGTTGTGTGATATTATGGACATGAACTGTAATGCCCCACCAAAGGATCCAAACAATTAACCTAAAGTTTCACTAAGTTTGGTAGCATTTTTTTTTTAAACATGAAAGTAACACCATTCATAACATAGTAGTGAAAGCAATAACATTATTCAACTAAAAGTAATCATAAACATACATAACATGTTACATTCTTCAAAGATCCCTTAACGCTGAATCACATCTAATGTAACTAATTATGTTTCCATCTAATACTACATCCACATGAAATAATAATGAAAAGTCTGACGTTCTTAAATTACATTCCTAATTGCTCAATCATTCACTGTACATGCCATAGGGTATAAAGGCTTAAAAGAATACACATTTATGTAAATAAACTACATCATCATACTAACTCTAATCCATGATGCAATAACATAAATGAAACCACAAACCACACATGATACATCATCATAACCATAAATCATCAAACATAATTAACTAAGTGCACGGTTCCTCTCAACCATAAATAGCATCATTAGACCATCGTGGATCCTAGCCATCCCTCCGTGCGTAACATTCCAAATCATCGAAGAGATCATCAGTATTAACATAGTAGGAATACCACTCCTAAATTATACAACACCATATGCAGAAAGATATCTAACACACAAAATAAAGCATAAGATAACATCATCTAACATATGCAAATCATCAATGTAAGGATACATGTCCACCATCATAATCCATGAATAGAATGAAGATAGATGCCAACAAGGAATATATCAACCACAGTGTCTCAAACGGATCTCAAATGATAAGAGTGGAAAAGCACTACCACCCGACCGTGTGGTACCTAAATGGTCCACTCCCACCGCGCTGAGGAGATAGTCTCAAGTCCCAAATAGGTTATTAAAATCATATAGCACAAATACTCTCTAAGTCTAGGAATCATAAAAGTATACTAACTCAAGGGTTCCAATCACAAAATGACATCTAATCCCAGAGGCACAATAAAGACATGTAGGAAACCTACTATGCAAGCGGGAAAGTGTCATCACACAGATCATGCTAGAGTTACCCTGGCAATCTCTCAATAGACCCTGGCCCCCTAGTGATCCTTGTGCGGCCACTAGTATCCTCTCATACTAACGAGGCATACTATAGAATGCAAGGTCGCAACCAAGTGTTCTCTCTACTCCCATCCTAGTCTATACTAGCACTCGAGGCATGCACGAGAACATACAATTATCTTATTAGGTTCATTTAATCCCCATTTAGTGTAAATGTTTTCACTTATTAAAACAACTTACAATGAGTTACCTTGGCAACCACTTAGGGCCCTGGCCCCCATTGCAAGCCACTTCCCAACACTACAAGTAGATAACCAACCCTAGGCTTATGGAATCATAAATCAAAAAATACCAAAAGATAATCCGCAATATAATCATCAAATCTCCATGAGCAAAAGAAATGCATCCATAGATAATCATGACCACAAAAATTCTCTATTGGCAACTGAAGGTATCACTAATAATCAAAAGTATCCATTGGTTCTCAATAACCAAAATATATCTCAAAATAATATTGATTGAAGAATCCAAAATAGTTGAGTCAAAACATGTCACAACATGACATCATCAAGAAATAAATCAACATTTCAGTCCCATCACGGCGACTCGAAAGTAGTCCAAGGATAACTGATCGATGACTCAAAAATGGTTAAGTGTCTCATACACATTTAACTCAGCTTCACTTGAGAAGACTGATGAGCAATAACAATCAGTAAATACAAACATCTCATAGAGCATACCATCACATTACCATGGTTGGGTTTAGAAAGATCGAGATCAAAAGACATCATCATGACATCACAATCATAACCCTTAAGCCTCTAGTAGATGTTTTATAACTGATCAACACTAGTCAACCCAAAAACCCAAAACAAGAAGCATAGAGAAAATAGAATGCAAGCACATGTTTTGGTTTGCTAAATTTACATAATTGAACTAAGTGTGGAGGTTTCAGTTTCTGTTTGCAAGTATACTTCAAGTGTATAAAAAATTTTGTTTAATCTCCAAGTCAACCCTTTTTTCTATATAAAAAAAACTTATCAAATCTCAAAATAATAATTTACAATTTCATTAATCATTGGTATTATCAATGATCATATCAGTTATACTCCTTGGCGTAACTCAATTATCAATTATATTTAATTAATTTTACAATTAATTAGGCTACATAACTCAATGATTATTAGATTCACTAAAGCTCTCATTTTTAGGGTTTATTATCTAATGAAAGACTCTCTTCTATCCTATAATTACTTCGTATATACAGCTGAATTGATTAAGGTTTAACCCCATGTTATCTTGGAAATCAACCCTTTTATTAAAATATAGAATTATCCCTCCATTATTGTAAAACAATTTTCTAGAATAATTCGAAGATAATTACTTATCTATATCATTTGCATTCTTCCTCAAAATCAATGTCATCAATTATTTCCCCAAAAGCATCTCTCAATATATAAATTATACTACTCACTAATTTATCAAGATGTAATAATCAATGACTAAATTTAACAAAATCAGCATTAAATAAATATTATCACATTCCAACTTTAAAATTATAACTTTTATCTTCAAATTCAATTATATTATTTAATTAATTTTCTAATTAATTAAATAAAACAAGTATTAAAATATCATATTAATTTTCCATTAAATTAACCCATTAATTAAGTCTTTTAATTAGTCTTAATTAATAGAAAATACATCAAAGACTCATAAAATAAAATTTGAAAACTCATCATAGCAAAACACATACAAAATCAAACCAAGGGTTAATATCACGAACTACATCATCCAACACATTCATAGGGTACTCGACTCAGATACTTGTTCTAATTTTCAATTAGGACAAATGGCTTAAAGGGTTGGGATTTGGACTTGAGAATTTATCTCCCCTCTCTTACCATTGAGATAATGTCATAGGGTACACTCATCCTGGCAATTCAGGGAAGTCAATACCCGGTACTTGCAACCTGCATAAAAACCATGCATGTACATATATATATATATATATATATATATATATATATATATATATATATATATATATATATATATATATATATATATATATATATATATATATATATATATATATGCTAAGCTAAATAGGCAATGGCAGGAAGTGGTGCATCATGTAGATCCTGACTAGTAGGTGACTACAACTCCCTTCCTTAACCACATTAGAAACGCCATCCAATAAGAGAACAAAAACACACACCATACACATGCAAGTATGGGGTAAGTATCCATAAGAAAAACACATGTGATAATAAACCATCTAACTAATCAATAATTGAAAATAATGTAATAATCATCATGCATACATGAAATATAGAATACCAAATGATCTCATCATATAATAAACTAAATCTAAAACAATATCTGATAATCTCAAAATAATGTTACTAACCATCAACATTAAACTAGCCCTAAAAGAGTTTGATAATGATAACAAAAATATGACCTAGGGGCAGGCACTACATGAACAATTGTCATGTGTTGCTTGGTAGACCTTGGCAATATGATTGTAGGGTTGTGCATGATTGTGTTAGGAATGTGTTTATTGTTGAGAAAGGTGGCTGAAAGTTTTCCCTGATTCCTTTAGGGAATGAAGAACTTGGTAGGAGGAACTTGCTAGTATCGGTAGCCAAGTTGAGTTGGAAACTTTTGAGAAGGTTGGAGATTGGTGAGGAAAGCAGACCTATAGCACACCTAATATGGATGTGAAGAAGCAGAAGAAGAACAAAGGAAAGAGTGTATAAGTTGAGGACTTGGAGGATATGTATGTGAAGAACTAATTTGGGATTTATGTGTTGAATCCCAAATTATGTTCTTCTAGCTACTAAGAACATCTTTTCGAACCTAGGGTGTCTAATGTAGGAGCATCCTAGGCTTGCTTGCAATCCTACA
This sequence comes from Cupressus sempervirens, assembly GCA_028749045.1. NCBI lineage: Eukaryota > Viridiplantae > Streptophyta > Pinopsida > Cupressales > Cupressaceae > Cupressus > Cupressus sempervirens. The sequence goes on along the minus strand of CM053792.1, from coordinate 108,217,448 downwards.
TGTTTGGAGGGATTTTTGCATAAAGTTATGGAGTTCGATAGATACTAGTGCTCCGCATGATCTAGGAACTCAGCATGGTCTTTCGTTACTTAGTATGTCTAGAAACTTGACATGGTCTGTGGAACTCGACATGGTCTGGGAACTCAGCATGGTCTCTAAAACTCGATAATGCTTGGGGATTTATTGGTACTCAGCTTGGTTTTGTTGACACTCAATTTGGTCTTGGTTCTATTGGTGCCAAGTTGTCTGGGAGTCGATTTTTGGTATTTAATTTTTGTATGGGTATTTAATTTAGTGTCGTAGTTGACTTGTGGCTTGACCTATATTAAATGAGAATGATTTAATTTAGTTTGTAAGATGCTGGGCCTACTAGTGGCTTAGTTGGGTATAAGTAAAGGATCTTTTTAAAAGGGGGGACAATGTTTCATTCCAGCTTGGAGAAGGGGATGAGGAGTAGTTATGGATTTTGAAGAGATAGAGTTGTGGCTTAGGAACCAAAGAATTTCTTGGTGGACTTAAGGGTACAAGTGTGAATTCTTCTTGGTGTTCTTATCTAGTTGTGGATCTGGCCTAGCTAGAATTGGCATGTGGTAACTAGATCTTGCAGGATCTTGCAGAACTAGTACTATAATTGTTGTCTGTATTTGGCCCTAACTTGAAAGGCCTTACAATGGGGCATATTGCATGTAGTAAATTATTATATAAATAAAGAGTTGTGCTTGGTATCAGATCTTGCATTGTTGTTTCTTTTTTGTTATGTTTTCGCTATCTATTGGTTTGATGGATTTTGGATCAACTCATTTTGGGGTACATCCAGATTTGCACTACATCACTTGACATGTCTCTTAGGGTCATAGACCTATATCTAAATAATATCTCATGTATACTAAAAAATATGCTCCTATCATCATGTACTCTTAATGAGCATGATACAAAGCTCACCAATGTTCTAGTCTATCTAGCTTACCATAGTACTAAGTTGTACCTCTCTCTATGTCAATATCAGTTTAAACAACTAGATGTACCTCCCAGATGTAGGGATAAAAGACTAAACCTTCAGTTTACATAGATATGATTATTAGTTTATGATGCTAAGCCACTCATAGACACATGTTTAAAAAGCATAAAGACAAGGTTTGTAACGATGTCCACATCATATAATAATTTAGTATAAGTAAAAAAGTTATATACCATGATTCAAATAAACCTTGTACCTAGATTGTTATCCTTCAATATGGATTCATCCAAATGACCCTACAACTAGAGGCCCTTAATGTCTCTTATTTTATAGTTGAAGACATCCAAGTATGAAGAACCCAGGGAAGTGGACTTAAGTACTAGAGGTACAATAGTAAGTGATCTTGATGTGAAATTATACATATGAATTATATTTCCACTGGGGAAGGTAACCATAGTAACAAAAGTTTGTACCCTTGTTTAGGTGATGCTTAATGACTTAAAAAACCTTGTGAAATATCGAATCAACATCCCAAGTGTGGGAATTGAAATGTGAGGTTGAGTCTCTAGAGAAGGATGACTTCCTTTAGAATCAAGGTGTACTTAACTACTAGCTTTTGAGGAAAAAGGGAGAAGTTTATGCATAAAGGAAAAATTGGCGATAAACCATACTGATTATTTGATCTCCTTTTTCCTATATTTTCCCTTAAACTATTATGAAACTACTAAAAAAAATCTACTTAAATTTGATCAACTTGTAGAAAAATCTGAAAGTTAGGAATCAAAATTACTTTGTAATGAAGCTAAAGATTCATAATCTTAATCAATAAACAAAATTAACACAATCATATAATAGAGAAGATGAGAAAATGTATCCAAATAAGAAGGAAAATATTACACAAGATATTTGAATTTGGAAAAGGTAAACAATATCAATATATTTAAAAAAAGACAAGGCTAAGTATAATTATAAAGGAGAACTCTAAAAAATAAATAGAGAGAGAGCGAGAGAGAGAGAGAGAGAGAGAGAGAGAGAGAGAGAGAGAGAGAGAGAGAGAGAGAGAGAGAGAGAAGATCCTTAAATATATATACAAGATTTTCTTTGCATAGTTGAGGTATAACTCCAGTTATGTCATGAAGTTTCAAACACTCACTTAGGGTTGAGTTGCATGTAAGGAAAATAATAGATCAAACCAAAATGTATTTGATAGATCTACATGAAGAACTCAATGAAGGAGTGACAGAGATACCACATAAATGTTCTTATGATTTTTACTATCCTATGTAAACTAGAAACATGGTAGAGGGGTCATCGCCAACCACAAATAGGAATTAGATGATTTGGATGAATTGACCAATGACATATTGATGGCACCACCTAAACTATTGGGTTTAATTAAAAAAATTTAATGACTTTAATCCTCTTTTGGACTTTATCACATATAGTCTCTTCAATTACCTCAACCGTTGGGTAATTGCACCAAGATGGTGGACACATAATTGAAAAACTTAAAATTTGCAATAACTTGATGAGGTTATGAATGACCTCAAAATAGGGCCAGGCTTAGTAAAAATTCCTAGCCAAAAAAAACAAAAAAAAAAAAAAAAATGTTTAGAAATCGATTGGCTTCCAAAGGACCAAAGGTTCTTTAAAACTTGACTAGGTTTTGAAGAGCTTATTTATTTTTTGAATGGTCATAGTTTTGGCTATTTTCAAAGCCTAAAACTATGGACCAACAAAGAAAGGAAGTGGAAAACAATCAAAATTTGATTGTGTTTCCAATAAATAAGCATGCTATTCCATCACTTTCATCCTTTTGCAACAATAACAGGCAGTAAAAAAGGTAAGATTCCATTTTTATCATTTTTTTTTTCCTTTTTTTTATTAATTTAGGGTTTTTAATTGATTTATTATTTTTAAAAATTTATATATCAAATGCTTCAAACAATCCCAAAAAATAAAACAAAGATGAAATACCACTTTCTCCACAAAAAACTTAACCATACCATGAAAATATTTTGCATGAATAAGCACAAAACTTCAAGTCACTATAGGACAACCACAAAACCCTCAAGCTAGTAGTGCACAACTAAAAAATCCCTAAAATATTGCTCCTCAACAACCACTACCACTAATAAACCCAATGCATATTCCATTAGATCATGATAACATTGCACAAGAGACCTCACCAACCACCTTACACAAAATAGTTTACAAATTTCATAGATGACCAATAGGTTGATGTCCTCTAGTCTTAATCACCACTCAACCCTCACCAATACACTAGATCACATGACCAATAGTACAAATGAGTTGTTAATGGAGGTAACAAAATGGGGTTCATAGAGGGATAAGTGTCATGAATTTTATATGTATGGGTTGTCATATGATCAAGTGAAAGCTAAGGGTACACTTAAAAGTGATATATGTGCTCTTTTCAATGATCCTTTGACTAGAAACTCCCTAAAAGAAACTATGAAAATCTTTTATATACATTAGTGTATCCACAATAGGATGAAATCATATTTTTGGGATAGCTTGTATATGGTATTCAACCTACCACCATGTAATAATTATAAGGTTCCTTTATATGTTTTAAGAATGTTATACAATAAGCTTATCCTTGCTGAGGGAGAGGCTCTACATAGGATAGACATGGGGACCATAGGGTGGAATCACAACATAAGAGACATAAAAGAAGAAAAACATGGGTCATATTACATGGTCTCAATAGTCATAAAGGAACCTATGGATTTAAAGATTCTTCATGCAGCTACATCATTGGATGATGTCATTATTCGACATGACACACATTTAGCTAAACAAGAGGATGGGTCATCATCTGTGATACCTCCATCATCATTACATGTAGCATTAGGGTTATTCCCATTTTTGACACTTGTATTATCACTACATGCATATGTGAACCCACAATAGTGGGTTACACTTTTTTGGAGAAAGAAATTCCTCCAAAATCGTGCAACTATGAATTTTACATTTCTTAGTTTCGATAGAAATAAATTAGTTTCTATTGAAACTTTTCATGCCATGTAGTTCCGATCAAAACTACATAGATAGTTTTGATTGAAACTATCTATGTAGTTTTGATTGGAACTATGAAACCCGATCGAGGTTTGTTAACCCCATTGTCGGGCTTCATAGTTTCAATCGAAACTATCAAAACTAGTTATAATAGTTTTGATCAAAACTAACAAAACAAAAGAAAAGTGCAAATAATCATTACCTGACCCCACATGTCATTTTAGATAGTGGGCTGAGAGTTTTCAATTAGAAGTGCACAGAATATAGAGGCATCCAAATTTAGCAGCCTTGAAAAAAGGTACGATTTTCCCTCTTTAACCTATTCTATACAATTTTAGTTTTATTTTATATATTTTTAGTTTCATTTTATATATATTTTTTGTATGTATGTATATATCATATATATGTATACATTTATATATCATGTATATATATATATATGTATACATATATATCTTGTATATATGTATATATATCATGTATGTATACATATATATCTTATATATGTATATATCATATATATACAATGTGTGTATACATGTATATATACAAATATATATATATATATATTATATTCATATCACATACATGTATATATGCATATGTATATATACATATATATGTATATGTACATGTACATATATACATATGTATGTATGTATATACACACACACACACACACACACACACACACACACACACACACACATGTACATATGAACTTAAATTTTAATATATTATAACTTCACGTGCGTACAATAAAAATTTAAATGTATGTGTACATATCCACAATATGTATGTATACATACACATACACATACACACACATACACACACACACACACACATATGTATGTATGTAACATATACATATACATATACATATATATATACATATACATATACATATATATATATATATATATATATATATAGATATATATATATATGTATATGTATATGTTACATACATACATATGTGTGTGTGTGTGTGTGTGTGTGTGTGTGTGTGTGTGTGTGTGTGTGTGTGTGTGTGTGTGTATGTATATGTAACATATACATATACATATATGTATATATATATATTTTGGATATGTACACATACATTTAAATGTGTATGTATACATACATATTTTGGATATGTACACATACATTTAAATTTTTATTGTACACACGTGAACTTGTAATGTATTAAAATTTAAGTTCATATGTACATGTGTGTGTGTGTTTAAATCTTCACCTTATCCCTAATAATTTAAATTTAATGAACTTTAACCCTAACATTAGTTCCAACAGGTTAGGTCATGATATGAACCCTAATATAAACTTCACCTTGACCTCCTCACCCTAATCTTAAGTCTAATTAAACCCTGACCAAAACCTAATCTAAAAAATAAATATAATTGTGCAATCCTAACTCTAAATGTTATGTAACACAATGCTAACCCTCATGTAAATTTAATCCTAATCTTAACTCTAAATATTTTATATTTACCCTAGAAATGACCTTGGTTCTAACCATAACCATAAAATCTAAACCCTAATCATAAACCTTTAAACCTAAAGTTATATTGAATTTTAACCCAAAAATTATCCCTAAACCTAACCATGATGTGAAGACTAGCTATAAATTTTTACAGCACATTCCTCACATCTTAATGCTAAAAAACCCTAATATGAATCCTAACTAAAAAATTTAATCTAGATTTACACTAAGCCTAAAAATTTAATCCTAAAGATCCAGTTGTCACTTAGGTTTTCACCCTTGTCCAAGGCCTATGCGCGAGGACAACCTAGTGAAACATGGAAACAACCTCCAAGCTATGGGACTTGAACTACGAGGTTGAGTCTCCGGAGAAGGCCGGCTTCCTCTTACTGTCAGGGCGCACCTATCTATTCTCAGAAGGGAAAGGGAGAAAGAGAGCATTAAAGCAAATCTGCCTAGTCTAATCTAAGGTGGTGATGCACCAAAATAGAGTGTTCAGACTCATTCCTGCCCATATATGCACTACAAAACTAGGGTAACATACAAAAGTCATACACGTCCAGACTTATATCGATCAATAATCACATACAGATCAAAAAACCAACTGAATGACACCAGGAAAAGAAGATTTCACTTGTATATTATCCAATAGGCCAAAGATAGATACAGTATGTGGACCACTAATCTCAATAATGCATCAATGAGAGGCAAAATGAAGCACATACACATTGACCAGTGAAGAGAATGACACAGGATTCTATGTAGCTTAGAGACATAGGGATTCTACACTGCAAGTCTGCAAGCAGTAGCAGAGAAAATCAGGAAGAGTCAACCTTAAGAACAAGTCACCAAATCGCCTTTATAGATCAGGCATAATTAAAGATTTCTGTGTCACACTCACTTCTTACCTACTAGCATTAACTTCCCATCTTGAGAATCCAATCGAAGATCTGATTGAATCCTGGCTTGCATACCAAGAAATCTCATATCTTTCTGAGAAAGAGCCTGGAGAAGATAGAAACGGCGCCACAACATTCCCTAACATGGTAGATGGATCGACTGAATAGATGGATTGTCCCTCTGCACCTGATATTCACTCTAAGTTGGTGGCAATTGATTATGAAATCAGATCCACGGCAAAAAATAAATAAATGATTTCTATCCTTTCTGGTTCACGAAACAGCAGGGTCCAAAAAGGTCAACCAGGTCCACATGCTGACTGGGCCATGTGGGGCAATCACTTTCGTCCCCTTTGCCACCCTGGCAGTCCCCTTCACGCGCTGACCACACCTTTATGTTTGACTGGGTGCTACGTCCCTATGGGCACCATATCCTGAAGTTCCTAATAGCGACATAGTGCCCAACAGTTATCTCTATCCGTGGTTGTACCAAACTGTGACTACGATACCCCAACCAGACTGTATCATTGACTTGGCAACTTAACTGTCAGTCGTAATTGTGATGTTAACTGTGCATCCAAATCTAGGCCCATGAGGACACGCGATGCATGGGTGCTAACTCGCTATCATAAAATTCACGCAGTTTCTCCATGGCGAGATACCGCCCTCCGCTGATCTTCGCAGATCTGACGGTGTAGAACTCGCTCCTGCAACGTGCTAGTTGCGTTGAAGATCTAGTGCCACCTCATGTCTATGTTTTGATCTGGCATATGTGGCATTCCTTCATTGGCCTAACGTAGCACCATTCTGGCGAATTCCCTAACACTTGGCCCCACTGACCTGGCACATGGTACTAAGGCGCTATATCGCTATGGGAAAATCGAGGCAACCTTCCCATAGCGAGATAGCGCCCAACTACCATCTCACCCTTTGATGCAAACATGGCGTATTCTGAAATGCCACCGTGGTAGATGAGGTACCACCCTAACCAATAATGAGGCCACAATTTTAGATAGCTCATCCCACCTGTCTCGTCCTTCGGTCCCACCAAGCCTGAGAGTCCGTCATGGTATGTTTTCCGTTTGGGCGCTATGTCGCCAACTGAAAACTCGTGAGTTTTTCGATGGCGCCATGGCGCCCCACTAGCATTTCTAAAGTTTCTTGCTGCCTGATCTCTTCCCGCCGCAAAACTGGCCCATCATAAACTTTCTTGCCGTCACACTTCCCGGCCGGGCACTATGTCGCCAACATAACCTTCGCACATCTCTGCCATAGCGTGATGGTGCGTACCGTCGATCGGCCTCGATCCAATGATCATGGAGACTCGTCATTCCATAACTCCCCTTGTAAGTCACTGGGCCCGCGACACATGTGGCACTTCCCTATTGGTCCGACGATCGCTTAATCCTTACCGCGCCATCTACGTGAAACCTGGTTCCATCAAGACACGTGGCGCCTGGGCACTATGTCACCAACGTTAACTCTTGGGTAGTTCTCGATGGTGAGATAGCGCCAGCCGTAGATCCCTATGGATTCGACGATTGTGAAGACTCGCCCTTCCTCCCGAAACTACTAGGCCTGCTAAATGTGTGTCGGCATTTGATTCGTTCTCCTGATGCTGATGGGTAAGACCTGATTCCCACCGACACGTGGTAGATGGTCGCTATGTCGCCATGTTAAAACTCGTGCATCTCTGCCATAGCGAGATGGCGCCATCCGCTGATCTGGATCGATCTGACGGTGGAGATCCTACCCTTCCATGTATCGATGACACTGACTAAACTCTGACTTGGAGGACGTGGTTGTTCTTTATTGGCCCAATGAGACACCTCCCTAGTCTGACAAAGCACCAACTCGGAGGGTTTGTATCACCTTGACCCCACTGATGAATACGTGGCTACATCATATTTTCCATCTTGACGTCAGGCTAGAAAATTATGTTGCAGAGTACCGACGGGACCCATTTGCCTGACCCTTCCTCGCCACGGTCAATTTTTTGATTGGGTGCTATGTCACCATCGGAAAATGCATTGGTTTTCTGATGGCGCCATGGTGCCTTGCCGTGTTTTGAAACTTCTGGTCCGTGGAAACGTGTCGCCCGCCGACGTGAGCATCACCGTCGGGCGCTATGTCGCCATGGAGATTTTCTGGCTGGCGTGCGATAGCGACATAGCGCTTGCGGTGCTGAAAAACTTTCCCGACCCGCCCTCTATTGTAGCTCACTCGCCGGACCCACCAGACACGTGTCAATTGGGCGCAATGTCGCTGATGTAACTCTTGGGCAGTTCTTGATGGTGAGATCGTGCCGATCGTCGATCTTGCTAAAATCTGACAGAGAAGATCCTACGGGCTGCAAAATACATCATAAGGTTCGATCTTGGCATAAAAAATAATATTTCCGCGGCTAGCCGTTGGACGAGCCGAGTATTTAAAATTTAAACCTTTGGCGAGTGAGAGAAAGGTAACAATTCTGGCGACTCACAGGGGGCATGAGCCTGCTCAATGCATGACCAGTGCCTGAGAATGATCCATTGGGCCATGGAGTCAGAAAAGAGGGCTTGGAAGGTATGGAACCGAGAGCTGCAAGAAACTCGAACACTAAAAGAGGAAATCAAAACATTAAAAAACCCTTGAACTCTGGCTCTGCGACTTGGAAACAAAAAATAGGACCTCCTCAGCAACTTGAGACTTGTCAAAATTTCAAGGACTGGCAACTCAAGGGAGAAACTCTGTGCACGTGCACTTATTGGAAAATAGGAACAAATAGAAAGAACTAAACTACTTATGTACATGGATTCCCAAACTTTTAGAAATAGGGCTTCAAATGGATCCCATTGACTAGAATGGGCAGAACTTCACCATTTGGCCTGCTTAGCTAGAACGCTTTGGCTTGTTTGCGACCGGAGATCAGATAAGGGCCACTCCATAGTGGATCAAATTTGGAATGTCTTCCTGGTTTTTCTCTGTCTGAATCCCACTTGAGAACCAAATCTCCTTCTCTGAAGATTCTGGCCCTTGCCTTCTTGTCAAAGCTCCTCTTCATCTGCTGCTGATGTATCTCTAGAGTTTGCATAAGTTTGCTTCTCTTTTCTTCCAGTTCAATTAGTTCTTCCATTCTTACTGACATGGCATCATCTTCAATTAGTTCCAGCTGATGAGCCAACTCCAAGGATGGGAATTCCAATGAGATTGGAAGTCTGGCCTCCCTACCATATACCGACACAAAAGGTGAATTCCCAATAGATCTCTTGGGCGTTATCCTATCAGCCCATAGACCCATTCTTATCTTCTTATGCCAGGCCCTCTGGTTGTCTTCTATCATTCTCTTTATGATTCTGATTAGATTCTTATTGGAGGATTCAGCCAAACCATTACCCTGCGGGTAGTAATTTCATGATGTGCTCAGATAGATATTGTGACTCATTGCCCATGCACAAATTTGGGTTCCAACAAAAGATTTGGCATTATCTAAGATGATAGTAGAAGGAGCTCCAAACCTAGATACAATTCCATCAAGGAATTCAACAACTGATGGCTCTGTAGCATCCTTCAAGGCAACTGCCTTTGTCCACCTAGTGAAATAATCAGTAGTAGCTAAGATCCATTTATGACCTACACTAGATGGAGGATTAATGGGGCCTATGAAATCCAACCCCCACTGGGTGAAGGGCTGATCCACCTGAATGGGATGAAGAGGAAGAGCTGCAAGTCTCTGTTTGCCTGAGAAGAAAGCGCACTTCTCACATTTTCTCACATACCTATGACAGTCATGAAACAAGGATGGCCAGTAATAACCAACCCTCATGATCTTCATGGCAGTTGTTCTTGCAGAGAAGTGGCCACCATCAAGGCCATCATGGAGTTCTTTAATCATCCTTTCAGCCTGATCCTCTTCAACACATCTCAATAGGGTCCCATTAAAATCCCTCTTGAATAGGATATCATCAATCACAACATAGGGAATGGATTGTAGTCTATATTGTCTTCTTTTAGCTCTGTCCAATCCCTGAGGGTATCCATTCCCTGATAAAAAGTTCCTCCTGTCATCTGTCCAGCTCCTTGGGGCACTAACATTTCTTCCCCCTTGCTACTCTGTAATTACCATAGTAGCTTCTTCATCTGAATCCTGACTTGATAACATTTCTTTGCATAATCCTCTCTCTCTTACCAATTTGGTAATCTGAATGTCAACATCATATTCCATTACCCTAGTGATCCATCCAGCTCTCTTGTCACTGATATCTTTGTTTAACAGGAAGTCTTTTACACTTGCATGGGGCACCAACAAATGGATCCTATTATGGGATAAGAGGTGTCTGAATTTCTTCAAGGCTCTAATGACTGCAAGGGCTTTCTTCTCAACAAAGCTATACTTATCTTCATATTCCTTGAGCCCTTCACTAAAGAAGGCTATGGGGTGCTCCTCATTCTTGTCATTTGTTTGAGTCAAGATAGCAAAAATACTTGACTCACCACCTAAAGTGTAGAGGATGAAATCTTTCTCAAAATTTGGGTTCATGAGGGTAGGGACCGATGCTATGGTTGCCTTGATCTTTTCAAAATTCTCCTTCCCCTCCTTGGTCCATGAGAAGACCATATCTTTCCTGAGCATGGTTGTAAGGGGTTTCACCATGGTAGCAAGATTAGGAGTAAACCTTCTTACAAAATTTATCCTACCAAGGAAACTTTGCAGCCCTTTCTTGTGTTTAGGGAGAGGAAGGGCAAGTATTGCTTTTGTTCTTTCTGGATCAATGGTCAATCCATCCTTAGATACAATGTGTCCCAATAGTTTTCCTTGGTTTGTAGCAAAGACACATTTGGTTGGGTTGAGAGAAACCCCAAACTCTCTACATCTTAGAAATACCTGTCTCAAATGATCAAGATGATCTTCTACATTCTTGGAATACACAGTTATATCATCAAGGTATACTAAGAAAAACTTGTCAATTAATCTTTTAAAAGCTACCTCCGTTGCCTTTTGGAATGTGGCACCTGCATTTGTTAATCCAAATGGCATCTTGCAATAAGCATAGGTGCCCCATTTAGTAGTAAGTGATGTCTTGTATCTATCAGACTCTTTAACCAGCACTTGGTTATAACCAGAAAACCCATCAAGAAAAGAGAATCTCTTTGACCCACTGACCTTGGACAAAATTTGCTCCATAGAAGGAAGAGGATGGTGATCCTTAAGGGAAGCCTGATTAAGATCCCTAAAGTCCACACACAATCTGATTTCTCCATTCTTCTTCCTCACAGGGACAAGGTTAGCCACCCATGATGAGTGCTTAATAGGAAAAATTATGTTAGCTTCAATCAACTTGGATAGATCTTTCATCATCAAAGGTTCAATCTTGGGATTCACTGGCCTTTGCTTTTGTCTTACTGGTTTGACCCTATCAACCAAATCTATGGTATGCTGAAACAAACTAGGGTCGAAACCTTTTAAGTCATCATACGTCCAAGCAAATACATCACTAAATTCTTGACATAGATGAATGAAATTTTCTTGCTCAGCTTCAGAACATACCTTCCCCATGTTAAGAGATTTTCCATCAGCAATAGTAACTGGGGAATGGTCATCCTTTTCTGTAGCTAGATTCATTCCTTTATCCCTTGACCGATCATCAGGATTAAAGACACTCTCCAAGGTAATGAGACCCTTGGGCAGCTTGTTGGAATTGAGATGAATGATCTGATCACCATATTGATCTTGTAGTCTTGACTAATTTCTCTCTGAAAATTCTGCTTCATTCTACAAGAAGCTCAAAATTTGCTCATCAAACTCAAACACTTGCAAATGAGTATTATTATCAGGAACAGCAGGCCTTACCACCACCCTTATTTGTTGTTTCTTTTCTTCCTCAAGATTCCTTGGCACATCATAAGATGCACCCACTGCTGCAAGTCTATCAGCATATTTATTTTCTTTCCTAGGAATGCTTGGAAACCCTCAAGCAAATCCCAGACTCTGTGTTTATAAGACTTGAGCAGGCCATTTTTGGTGATATTCTGATTTCTCACTTGGTTCACTACCAACTCACTATCCCCATATACTTTCAAGGCTTGAATTCCCCTCTTTTGGGCAAGTAGGAGACCTTGGATCAAGGATTCATACTCGGCCACATTATTGGTACAACTGAATTGGAACCTAAAAAAGAAGTAGTATCTTATTTGTGCAGGAGAGATCAACATAACACCAGCCCCTGGTCCATTTCTATTCCTTGAGCCATCAAAGTACATACTCCATACTCCATTTATGTCATCATTAGTCCTAACAAGGTCAGGAACTTGAATCTCTTTCTCTATTATGCAATATGTACTAAGGCCTGTCTCAAGGGTTTCCGACATAGGCTCAAACTGACATGTATTTTCCCACTCATCTAAGAAGAAATCAAGAATCTCTGCTATGGAAGTGACAGGCTTGTTTACTATGTTATTTTCGTCCATCTCTAGGATAGGGCAATTCATATTGATGAAGTTGGGAGTGTAGGGTTCAGTGTGATGAAGGGCTTGAGGTTCTACTCTTATTGAAGCATTGGCCCCATATCTGGTCTTAAATGACATATAAGACCAATCAACAGATATGAATCCACCAATTTGAGCAGTTAAGTCTCTTGAAAGACAGATGGCAAAATAGGGCTTAACCTCAGCAACAGATATGTCTTGAATCATAGTACAACCAAGGCATGCATGTAGGGCCATTTCCACACTTCTAAGGATGCCTACGGTTTTGACAGTACTCCCATCTAGTTGTAACACATCCCTAACAATGGGCTCATATTTCATCCCTAAAGCATCAGCAACACACCTAGGAATTACTGAGCTACTAGCCCCCAAATATATCATGCAATTATGGACTAATTTTCCCCCTATAATCAGAGAAACATAAAATGGAGGAGGTCTAACCTTTTTATTTGTCTCCACATCTCTTGCTGGTTGTACTAAACTAGTGGCACTCTCCATGGTAGATGACTGATCCTTGGGTTCAATCCTTTCCAATTCTTGCTGCAGCATCTTCCTCTACATTGGTATGGTAGCACCAGCATCCCACATGAAAATTTTTACATTGGTCTTCTTCATTTTCTCTGCCACACTCAATGGTGCGTTAGGAATTTTGGTAGAAACTTTGGGAGCTGCACTCATGAGAGGTTGAGATGGAGCAACATAGGGATCACTTGCATTCTCCTCTCTTGGACCTTGCCTTTGTTGTTGTGAAGTGTTTGTTTGCTCATTTTTTGTCTGTGTGTTAGGTATAACACTTGAAGTTGAGGCTTGGTTAGGAGAAGGAGGAGCAGCATGTTCCATAGCTCTCTTCTTGCTTCTTGTGTTATGAGCAACGAAATCCTGGTTTACATTACAATGCTCCTCCATCTGGTGATTCATAAAAGAGCAATCACCCTGCCTCTGAACATATGAGGCCTCCTTGGGATGATCTTCCTTGTGTGATTGCTTTATTGTGGACTCCTGGACAGTTAGGGCCAAATAAGACTCTACTTTCTGACATAGGCAGTAGGTATAAGAATAGTTACATGAAGGACAAAAATCTTGGTCTTGGACCAAGTTATTTTGAGGGACTATAGCTCTGTTCTGATTTGAGCTTGAAGCAGAAGCATGACTATTCTGCCTATTCTGATCAAAAGAGCTATTCCACTAATTAGGAGGCCTACCACCACTTAGAGCCTAGTGTTGTAATTGGGGGGGCTTGCCACTTTGGGCTTGCTGCCTTTCTAAGGCCACCACCTTGTTACTCATCTTTTGTATTAGAGAAAAACTATCCTCTAATCTCTTCCCTTGGTCCTTCAACTCCCTCCCCTACTCTTGTAATTTTTTATCCAGGGTCTTCTCTCTTTTATCTGTGTTCAGCACTAGACCTTGGAGCATTTCCTTGAGTTCATCTATTCCATTTGAGGATGTGGAAGCTTGGGGAACTGGAGTAAGGGCTTGTGACATAGAAATTGTAGGAAGAGGCGCTATTGCTGGTTGGTGGTTGGGAACATCAGGAAAGAAAGGCATAAGAGGCCTTAGAGCCAACTTCCCACCTTGTATTAGGATATTCTTAGCTTTTATAGCTATCTCATAAGCATTTGGTAATGTATCTCCTCCCATAGTTTGGATTGTGGTGGCAATGTCACTGTTCAAAGCTCTAAGGTAATGCAAGAAGGCATTACCAAGAGTAGGTTTCACTATAGTAGGTATTCTATCCCATGTCTTTTGGAATCTGTAATTAAAATCAGTCATACATTTATGGGGGGCTCTTTTTATTGTAGTCAGCTGCTCTAGTAGTGACAAATGGTCACTCTTATCCTCAAAATGTTTGCATAATCCTGCTCCTAGTCCATCCCAATTTGTTATGGAACCATGAGCTAAGCCTCTATACCATTGTAATTCTTTTCCTTTTAAAGATGAGGCTAGAAGTCTGATGGAAACATCATCTTCTATAATACCATGAATATTGCAGACATTCGCTACCTCTTGGATATGCTCTAGGGGGGAAATAGAAGTTTCACCAGTAAAATCAGGTATGCTTTTTAGTGCAGCTACTGGTATATCATGTCTTTGGGCTAACAACAGAGGACTTCCACCATTAAAGGTGGCAAAGGGATGAACTCTTGGCTGTGCCATATAAACAAGTGTTTTATTGATGAGTGTTGATGGCAATCTAGGCTGAGTTCGAATAGTATGGGAAGTAGAGATAGATCTTATAGGTATATCAACTATTATTCTACCCCTAACTGGTGATAATGAAGTTCTAGTCCTTCTTCTCCTAGGATTTGAAATAGAAAGCTCTTGATATTGAAATTTACCTCTAGAAGACGCCCTTGTTTTAGTCCTAGGCATGAATTACTACAAACTTGGTCTGGAACCTGACTTTTTGATGTTCGGAGTCACCAAGTACTTGAAGAACTAGCCTCTTAAAGGCTCAAAAACTAAAGCCAGAACTACTTCTTCAGCGTTGATCCTTGGAATTCTCTCTTCTTAACACCAGTAGACCTTAAATCTCCTGATATGAGTCCCACCGGGCGTGCCAAAAACTGTTGTCACTTAGGTTTGCACCCTTGTCCAAGGCCTATGCGCGAGGACAACCTAGTGAAACATGGAAACAACCTCCAAGCTATGGGACTTGAACTATGAGGTTGAGTCTCTGGAGAAGGCCGGCTTCCTCTTACTGTCAGGGTGCACCTATCTATTCTCAAAAGGGAAAGGGAGAAAGAGAGCGTTAAAGAAAATCTACCTAGTCTAATCTAAGGCAGTGATGCACCAAAACAGAGTGTTCAAACTCATTCCTGCCCATATATGCACTACAGAACTAGGGTAACATACAAAAGTCATACACATCCAAACTTATATCGATCAATAATCACATACAGATTAGAAAACCAACTGAATGACACCAGGAAAAGAAGATTTCACTTGTATATTATCCAATAGGCCAAAGATAGATACAATATGTGGACCACTAATCTCAATAATGCATCAATGAGAGGCAAAATGAAGCACATACACATTGACCATTGAAGAGAATGACACAGGATGCTATGTAGCTCAGAGACACAGGGATTCTACACTGCAAGTCTGCAAGTAGTAGCAGAGAAAATCATGAAGAGTCGACCTTAAGAACAAGTCACCAAATTGCCTTTATAGATCAGGCATAATTAAAGATTTTTGTGTCACACTCACTTCTTACCTACTGGCATTAACTTCCCATCTTGAGAATCCAATTGAAGATCTAATTGAATCCTGGCTTGCATACTAAGAAATTTCATATCTTTTTGAGAAAGAGCCTGGAGAAGATAGAAACGACGCCACAACATTCCCTGACATGGTAGATGGATCGACTGGATAGATGGAGTGTCCCTCTACACCTGATATTCACTCTGAGTTGGTGGCAATTGATTATGAAATCAGATCTAAAACAAAAAATAAATAAATGATTTCTATCCTTTCTAGTTCACGAAACAGCAGGGTCAAAAAAGGTCAACCAGGTCCACATGCTGACTAGGGCACGTGGGGCAATCACTTTCCTCCCCTTTGCCACCCTGGTAGTCCCCTTCACGCACTGACCACACCTTTATGTTTGACTGGGTGCTATGTTGCTATGGGCGCCATGCCCTGAAGTTCCTAATAGCGACATAGCGCCCAATAGTTATCTCTATCCATGGTGGTACCAAACTGTGACTGCGATACCCCAACCAGACTATATCATTGACTTGGCAACATAACTGTCAATCGTAACTATGATGTTAACTGCGCATCCAAATCCAAACCCATGAGGACACGCGGCGCATGGGCGCTAACTCGCTATCATAAAATTTGCACGATTTCTCCATGGCGAGATAGCACCCTTCGCTGATCTTCGCAGATCTGACGGTGTAGAACTCGCCCCTGCAACGTGCTGGTTGCGTTGAAGATCTAGTGCCACCTCATGTTTATGTTTTGATTTGGCATATGTGGCAATCCTTCATTGGCCTGACGTAGCACCATTCTGGCAAATTCCCTAACACTTGGGCCCACTGACCTGGCACATGGTACTAAGGCATTATGTCGCTATGGGAAAATCGAGGCAACCTTCCCATAGCGAGATAGCGCCCAACTGCCATCTCACCCTTTGATGCTAATGTGGCATATTCTGAAATGCCACCATGGTAGATGAGGTACCACCCTGACCAATCACGAGGCCACAATGTTAGATAGCTCATCCCACCTATCCCATCCTTCAGTCCCACAAAGCCTGAGAGTCCGTCATGGTCTATTTTCTGTTTGGGCGCTATGTCTGCAACGAAAAACTTGTGAGTTTTCCGATGGTTCCATGGTGCCCCACCAGCATTTCTAAACTTTCTAGCTGCCTAACCTCTTCCCGCTACAAAATTGGCCCGTCGTAAAATTGCTTGCCATCACACTTCCCAGTCGGGTGCTATGTCGCCAACATAACCTTCGCACATCTCTGCCATAGCGCGATGGCGCCTACTGTCGATCGGCTTCGATCCAACGATCATGGACACTCATCATTCCGCAACTCCCTTCCCTTGTAAGTCACTAGGCCCGCGGCACATGTGGCACTTCCCTATTGGTCTGACGATCGCTTAATCCTTACCGCACCAGCTGCGTGAAACCTGGTTCCATCAAGACACATGGCACCTGGGCGCTATGTTGCCAATGTTAACTCTCAGGCAGTTCTTGATGGAAAGATAGCACCAGCCATAGATCCCTATGTATCCGACGATCGTGAAGACTCGCCATTCCTCCCGAAACTACTAGGCCTGCTTAACGTGTGTCGGCATTTGATTCGTTCTCCTAACGCCGATGGGTAAGACCTGATTCCCGCCGACATGTGGCAGATGGTCACTATGTTTCCATATTAAAACCCGTGCATCTCTTCCATAGCGAGATGGCACCATCCGCTGATCTGGATCGATCTAACGGTGGAGATCCTACCCTTCCATGTACCGATGACGCTGACTGAACTCTGACTTGGAGGACGCAGTCGTTCTTTATTGGCCCAACAAGACACCTCCCTAGTCTGACAAAGCACCAACTCGGAGGGTCCGTATCGCCTTGACCCCACTGATGAATACGTGGCTACATCTGATTTGCCATCTTGACACCGGGCTGGCAAATTGCATTGCAGAGTACCGACGGGACCCATTTTCCTGACCCTTCCTCACCATGGTGGATTTTTTGATTGGGCGCTATGTCACCATCAGAAAATGCATTGGTTTTCCATTGACGCCATGGCGCCTTGCCGTGTTTTGAAACTTCTGATCTATGGAAACGTGTCACCCGCCGACGTGAGCATCTCTGCCAGGTGCTATGTCGCCATGGAGATTTTTCGACCGGCATGCGATAGCGACATAGCGCTTGTGGCACCGAAAAACTTTCTCGACCTGCCCTGCATTGTAGCCCACTCGCTGGACCCACCAGACACATGTTAATTGGTTGTGATGTCGCTGATGCTAACTCTTGGGCAGTTCTTGATGGCGAGATCGCGCCGACCATCGATCTTGCTAAAATTTGACGGAGAAGATCCTGCGGGCTGTGAAATACATCATAAGGTCTGATCTTGGCATAAAAAATAATATTTCTGCGGCTAGCCGTTGGACGAGCTGAGTATTTAAAATTTAAACCTTTGGTGGGTGAGTGAAAGGTAACAGATCCCTAAACATTATATTAATGTATTGATCATGATTCTAATGATATAGCTCTAAATCCTAACCATGGTCCTAACTCTATGCCTAATCATGTAACTATAACCATAACATAAACCTTAATCCTAGGCAATACTAAACCCTAATGGGCTAATTATATTAAATTACTGAACATTTAACACTACATCCAAAATCTAATCATAATTCTATGTTCGTAACACTAACATAAGTCTTACACTAATATTAAACACTAATGATTTGACTAGATATAAGCACAATTATAACACTAACCCTAACTCTAACCATAATTGCTTACTCAACATAGAACACTATTTTGAACACACACTCCTTTAACCCTATCCCTAAATATTTTCCTAACCTTGACTTAATGAGAATTTACCATAATTAAACCCTAATAATGATCGTA